>JANAVB010004600.1:6856935-7242207 GCA_029216955.1 Iris pallida
CCCCCCCCCCCCCCCCCCCCCCCCCCTCCCCCCCCCCCCCCCCTCCCCCCCCCCCCCCCCCCCCCCCCCCCCCCCCCCCCCCCCCCCCCCCCCCCCCCCCCCCCCCCCCCCCCCCCCCCCCCCCCCCCCCCCCCCCCCCCCCCCCCCCCTCCCCAACTCGCCCCGCCCCGCTCCCCCCTCCCACTGAGCCCCCTCCCCAGTCCAGCAGCACAGCCAGAACAGCAGCAGCGGCGGCAGCCAGCAAACACGGCGGCGGGCAGCGGGGGTGAGGAGGGGGGAGGAAGAGGGACATTTTCGTCTTTTTTAAGGGTCAAACACGCTGACCGTCAAAACTGACGAAAACGTCCAAAGTAGGACTACTTATACATATAGCAAACAATGTGGGATGCACCGCACAAATAGACCATCCAAGTGGGATGCTACTCAAAACATGTTAATTATTTTTTTTTCCGTATACATTTATGTGACTGGTCCTCGTCCTGTAGTGATACGACTTGTGCCTCAAATTGTAAGCGGCACATTTCCGTCAGACTATGGATGGATTTGATTGTGGCTGAATTTGATGTGTTTGTCTAGGTTGAACTTCCAACCACAGAAGCAGAAGTCCATTCAATTTGTTATTATTAATTTCCAGCTAGATGTCTCAATACTACCCAAATAACAACCAAATATAATAAAAAATAATTTGTCCTGCCTTTTTTTGTATTTAAGTGGAAGCTTATGATTTTTTTAATACAATCAACCCCTTTATTTAAGGATCATGTTTTCTCAAGTACACATTATCTTATCTTACATCTTACACTATAATAAGGCTTCAAAACGGCTCAAAAGTAAACCATCTAAGTCGTCATTATATCACGGTCTATTTTATTTTAAAAAAAATTGTAAAAATTGTTAAAAAAAGTTTAAATTTGTCAACATGGAAAATCAAACTCAACCAAACAAGAAAAAATACCTCACACCTTAACCACATGAGTTAAGAGATATTTGATTATAGTTGGATACTATTCTTATTATCAGTTACTAGTATGTCACCCGTGCGATGCACGGTTTGTATATTAATAATGTTTTATTTTAAAAATATAAGTGAATGTTCTTGATATTTATATAACATTTGAAATTAAAACAAAAGTTAGAATAAATTCAATTTTGAATTACATAAAAGATAACATTACTTAATATGATTATGAACGAACTAAATTTTAACAACGTAATTATCATTAGTACTATTTGTGTAATTCACAAAATATCTTAGACCAAAATATATTAATATGATTATGAACGAATTATAACAATATATACCTCAACGTAAATAAATTATACGATAAGTCTATTTTGATGACATAAAAGATAACATTTGTCTTTATTACAAATTCTGAAATACTTCTTATACAACATTTGTTGTTGAATTACATTGATCTCTATCTTCACTGCATATTAAAATCTTCAAACCTTTCTTACTTGTTACCCTTGAAACAGCAACATCATGACTAAAAACGGGATTCTTCAAGAAAAGTCCAACATGAGAAAGTGATTGACCTTGACTTTTGTTTATTGTCATTGCATAAGAAACAATCAATGGATATTGTCTTCTTTGAAATTTGAAAGGCAATCTTGGATCAGAAGGTGTCAATGACATTCTTGCCAATCAAAACTTTATTATCAGCATCGTTCCCACAAAATATATGCTGAAATTTTTTCTGGTTTGATGGAGGCGTACATTTATCTAAATCCACATCTATATTTTCTACAAAAAATAAAGAATGATTAAGTTAAATTGAAATAAAATTTAAACGTAAAATAATAAAAATTTAATATATATATATATATATATATATATATATATATATATATATATATATATATATATATATATATATATATATATATATATATATATAATTTTTTTTCCATAAAATTAGTTTATATGTCTTCTATTGTTTTCATATTAAATTTCTACCAATTAACAATTATAACATACAATAATTTTTTGTTCTAAAAAAGATTAATTTATATAGACAAACCTTAATTTAGCGCAAATCACATTGTACAATTAAAAAAAAATTATCAAATTTAATTGAATGGTTTTGATTTTTTTTTTCGATGGATTTGTTTGTTTGTTAATATTTCTTTTAAATTAAATCTTTAGTAATTTCGATCCAAATATGATAGTTTTAACAAATATTCTTTTGTTTTTGGCTGATAGTAATCTATATATATAAACCTTAGTTTAGAATCAGGTATTAGCATCCCACGGTTTTAGGAAACCATGGTTTTGGGGAGAGCACAAAAATTCCGGTTTTAGTAGCCCACGGTTTTAGTAGACAACGGTTTTTGGAGCCCATGGTATTGGCTCAGCATAGGAATGGTATTAGACTCACTTCATTTCTTACTTTCTTTTTCTCTTTCCATTCGTATGTTACATCTCCCCCAAAATTGAGTTCTATTTGGTTTTTCTTTGATTATATAATCTCCCAATTCATTTCTTGCTTTCTTTTTCTCTTTCCATTCATATGCTACATCTCCATCAAAAGTTCTATTTGGTTTTCTTTGATTATACGCATGGGAAATGCAATTAAAAGGTTTACTTTTGGTGAATCATCATTTTATGTTCTGGATCTACGAATTAAGTTCAATTTGTGAGGGTTTTTTTTCCAAATTTTATTGTTCTCTACTTAACGAATAAACTGTATATGTTATCGATCTAAACATATATTTAAAGATTTACGTATTTCAACATTTTTTTTCTTTTTCATGATTTTTACTGATTTCTTTGGATTTTTCGTTATTGTGGAGTGGACCTGATTACGGTATTAGAGTAGATTCATTTCTGGCTTTCTTTTTCTCTTTCCATTCCTATGTTGTGGAAATGGTCCAAAGTTCTATTTTTTTATTATATACTCTCTCTTTTTTTTGTTCTGGAGATGTTGTTTTGGCAACTTCTTCAGTATTTGTTGTTCTTAACACGCATGGGAAATGCAATTAAAAGGTTTACATTTGGTGAATCATCATTTTATGTTCTGGATCTACGAATTTAGTTCAATTTGTGAGGTTTTTTCCTAATTTTATTGTTCTCTATTCAATGCAATTAAAAGGTTTACTTTGGTGAATAATTATTTTATGTTCTGGATCATCGAATTTAGTTCAATTTTTGAGGTTTTTTCCTAATTTTATTGTTATCTATTTAATGAATAAATTGCGAATGTTATTGATCTAAACATATATTTAAAGATTTAGGTATTTCAACATTTTTTTTTATTTTTCATGATTTTTTACTGATTTTGTCGGGTTTTTTCCTAATTTATTTTTCGTTATTTTTACACAATCATAATACAGCTCTATTTATTTCGGGTTTTTTTACAGTGATTCATGACACACATAGATACAAATCTGGGTATTGTATGTTTTTCTTAGTGTTTTTTGGTTCGGTTTTTTTTTTTTATAAAATAGTGAAAAACGTTCTAGATATATATGTATTGAAAGTTTATTTAGGTAAAATTGTTTTCAGCACACAATATATATATATATATATATATATATATATATATATATATATAATGGTCAGCTACAAATCTGTCAATGAACTAAATATATATGTATTGTTTGCAGGTATTTGTTGCCATCAAATCTGTCAATGAACTACTTCGAAATGGTCAGCTACAACATGAAGGTATAAATCTACTCTTGTACTGAATATCATTTAAATTCATTTGTGTTTCATGATAACATATAACCCTGCAAGTAAATTTTTTGGACTGAATATTATTTAAATTATCTATGAAGACATGTTTGAATATTTTCTTAACTAAATTGTAATAATTTAGTGATTTTATATTCAGTCCAAATTTGATCACAATATTCATATTTAATGTTATTTAGTAATTCCTCAAATGTTGGGTAAATAAAGCTTCTAATTTAATGTTTATTTATATCATTCAAATGATTTAGTAAAATAATGCTTCTACAATAAATATTTAAAAATAATGCGAATATCTACATGTTGTAAAATAATGTTTGTACAGTAATTTTTTTTACATTTATTTACGATTGTTAAATGGCAATTTTCAGCTAAAGATATAGATAAGTTATCTGATGTTTACAATGTATATTAGTGAATAAAATATGCTGCACTATTAGAAGTAATTAAAATAACTTAAAAGACATCAGAAATTAGATGGAACTATTACCTCATTTATCGTTTGTAAGTTTCGGTCGCTTGTTAAGTGTTGTACTCCTTGTCAACTTCCTCATTCTCAATTTTTTTCTTTGTAATAGTTCCTTCCTTGTTATATTTTTGCTGGGATTTGGAAGTGACAAAATTGAAACCCCATTCTTATATTGTAAACCCAATATATAGGCATTCAATTAATGATTATTTTGTATTGGGAGGAGGAAAGATAGGAATGCCAACAGTTTTTGCTGTTATCCACACATCATTAGAGCTGTATGAATTTATCCATACATCGTTTTTGTATAATTAGGCCAATATGTAGGTTGTCAATTCATGATTATTTTGTATTGGGAAGACAAAAGTAACCTTTTTCCAACAGATTGTTGCTAAATATTTTCTTTTAAAGGATCTAATGCTGTATGGACAACTTAATTTTAAATTTTCAAAAAACAGCTTTAATGGCATCATATTAATATAAATATTCTACAAAATCGATTTCCAATGTATACATGTTTTAAAATAAAGCACTTTTTTTAATGTTCTAATGATGTATGGACAACTCTTATTTTAGATTTCCAAAAACAGTTGTAATGACATAATATTTAATATAAACAGTCTACAATTCCGATTTTCGATCTATAATGTTTTAAAATTGAGAATTTTTTTTTGGATTTTTTTTTTTGGAGACCCTAAAATTAGAAGAGGGAATTCCAGTATTTTGTATGATATTTGTTTCTTACCTTTTTTTTTGCATAAACATTTAGTTTCGAAATTAACTTTTTTAATTTGATTAAGGATATTTACTTTTATAAGACATTTTAAATTATATGTCATATTATTTTAACTTGTATTCTTTAGTTGTGTGGCATCATATGTAAATATGGCTGTCTTACTTTTATATATTTTTCGGGCTTACATAAAATTTTTTTTGGCTATAATTATTTTTATGATTTTTTTTGGCTATAATTATTTTTATGGTTCTACATTTAAGAAAAATGTTGTACATTGGCACATTAACTGCGGACACAAGCATTATTTCTTAAATGTTGTACATTTAAGAAAAATGTTCCATACATCATTAGAACATTAACTGCGGACACAAGCATTATTTCTTAAATTATTTTAACTTGTATTCTTTAGTTATTATTGTAATATTACAAAGTTTGAGTCCGCAGTTAATGTGCCAATGTACAACATTTTTCTTAAATGTAGAACAATAAAAATAATTATAGCCGAAATTTTTTTTATGTAAGCCCCAAAAATATATAAAAGTAAGACAGCCATATTTACATTTGATGCCACACAACTAAGAATACAAGTTAAAATAATATGGCATATAATTTAAAATGTCTTATAAAAGTAAATATCCTTAATCAAATTAAAAAAGTTAATTTCGAAACTAAATGTTATGCAAAAAAAGGTAAGAAACAAATATCATACAAAATACTGGAATTCCCTCTTCTAATTTTAGTGTCTCCAAAAAAAAAATCCTCAATTTTAAAACATTATAGATTGGAAATCGGAATTGTAGACTGTTTATATTAAATATTATGTCATTACAACTGTTTTTGGAAATCTAAAATAAGAGTTGTCCATACATCATTAGAACATTCAAAAAAAAAGTGCTTTATTTTAAAACATGTATACATTGAAAATCGGTTTTGTAGAATATTTATATTAAATATGATGCCATTAAAGCTGTTTTTTGAAAATCTAAAATTAAGTTGTCCATACAGCATTAGATCCTTTAAAAGAAAATGCTTAGCAACAATCTGTTGGAAAAAGGTTACTTTTGTCTTCCCAATACAAAATAATCATGAATTGACAACCTACATATTGGCCTAATTATACAAAAACGATGTATGGATAAATTTATACAGCTCTAATGATGTGTGGATAACAGCAAAAACTGTTGGCATTCCTATCTTTCCTCCTCCCAATACAAAATAATCATTAATTGAATGTCTATATATTGGACTTACAATATAAGAATGGGGTTTCAATTTTGTCACTTCCAAATTCCAGCAAAAATATAACAAGGAAGGAACTATTACAAAGAAAAAATTGAGAATGAGGAAGCTGACAAGGAGTACAACACTTAACAAGCGATCGAAACTTACAAACAATAAAGGAGGTAATAGTTCCATCTAATTTCTGGTGTCTTTTAAGTTATTTTGATTACTTCTAATAGTGCAGCATATTTTAATCACTAATATACATTGTAAACATCAGATAACTTATCTATAATCTTTAGCTGAAAATTACCATTTAACAATCATAAATAAATGTAAAAAAAGATTACTGTACAAGCATTATTTTACAACATGTAGATATTCGCATTATTTTTAAATATTTATTGTAGAAGCATTATTTTACTAAATCATTTGAATGATATAAATAAACATTAAATTAGAAGCTTTATTTACCCAACATTTGAGGAATTACTAAATAACATTAAATATGAATATTGTGATCAAATTTGGACTGAATATAAAATCACTAAATTATTACAATTTAGTTAAAAAAATATTCAAACATGTCTTCATAGATAATTTAAATAATATCCAGTCCAAAAACTTTACTTGCAGAGTTATATGTTATCATGAAACACAAATGAATTTAAATGATATTCAGTACAAGAGTAGATTTATACCTTCATGTTGTAGCTGACCATTTCGAAGTAGTTCATTGACAGATTTGATGGCAACAAATACCTGCAAATATAATTCAATAATAAATTTATATATATATATATATATATATATATATATATATATATATATATATATATATATATATATATATTGTGTGCTAAAAATATATATCTATATATATATAATAGCAAAATAGTTGGAACAAATTACAAACATGCCATTTTCCCGCCCAAACTCAGCCAAAGTAAAAAAAATAAAAATAAATAAAAAACAGTCCACTTTTCTCAGCTAAACAAATTCAAACTACTCAAATTAAACACAACAGCCATTTTCCCGCCTAAAGTCAGCTGTAAACAATTAAACCCATGCAATTTACAACAAAAGAAGTTAAAATTTGAACTGAACCATACCCAAATCCACTTTTCTCCAGAACCAAGACAACTGTTGAGTTTCCCAACATAATTTACATTAATAATCTGTCTGAGTTTACTGGCTATAAATACAGTGAAAATTGGCAACCATTCTCACTCTCCCGGCTTTCAGAAAAGGAAAAAAAAAAATTCTTCACCCATGGCTCCTTTCTTCTCTCTAATTCGTGAGATCAGTCCATCGAAAACATTCTGGAATTTGAAAGTTCGACTTATTCGTATGTATGATGTACCCGGATACGGAGGAAAAGGGCAACCATTCAGTCTCGAATGTGTATTTCACGATTCTGAGGTAACTTTATTTATCCATAAACCAGTTACATTCTGCAATTCTGTTTACGTTAGCTAAACTCAGAATTAGGTTAAGATAGAACAAATGCTTTTCCTACAACAGCATATATTATTACAACCCATTTCACACGAAATTGTACAATTTTTTAAACACCTGCAAGCAATAGGAAATGAAATTTTAAACCCGGTAGAGTGAGAATGGTTGTTTATTCTGAGAAACAATTAGAAGAAAAACCATATGGTTACACAACGAAATAGTACAAATGATTAAACAGCTGTCAGCAATATTAAAAAACGAAGGTTGAGAAATTTTGCTATAGACTTAAATTTAGTACAACCGACCAATGGCTGCAACGAGTACCCCGCCAATGGTTGCCAAATCATCATGTCAATGGACCAATGGCGGTAACGAATGCCAAATCATCATGTCAAGTGTACCAATGGCTGCAACGAATGCCCCGCCAATGGTTTTAACTATACGAACGCAATGTGTTAAATGGTAAAACAATACCATATGGTTATAGAAAATCTGACCAGTGCAATGGGTATAGAAAACAGGGAAATCATCTCAGTTACTAGCATTACCAAAGTTAAGGAAATCAAACCTTAGTTTACATTAGGAAAAAAACTAAAATCTCAGTTAAAAGGATGGAAGGAAAACCAATTTAAAAATCTGAAACTAATTGACAGTGTGTGAAACTAATTTTTATTACATGTCCGTTGAATCTGTTAATTTTTAAGTTCAACCATTAGCATCTAACGTGTTTAGGAAACGGTGGTTTTGGGGAGATCCCAAAAATTGCTGAAACGGTGGTTTTAGCCCACAGATTTTGTAGACCATGTTTTTAGTAGCCCACGTTTTTACCAACCGATGGTATTGGGAGAGACCTCAGCATTGAATGGTATAGAATCACTTCATTTTTTTCTTCTCCTCTTTCCATTCGTACGTTTCATCTTCCCCAAATTTTTATATATTCTTCTGTTTGTCTGATGATGTATAATAATGTAAAAAACTTCTGTAGACTCAGATTTAGATTAACCATCCAATGGCTGCAATCAATACCTCGCCATTGGATGTCAAATTGTACTTTTGTTAAAATTATTATAATATTATCATTAAAATTCAAAAGTCAGCCTTTGCCGTTCATTAATGTTAATTGTACTTTTGTTATTATCATTAAAATTCAAACTAATATAATTTATTAGTAATAACTATTTACATTAAACTTATTTAAATTGTACAAATATTAATAATAATATTACAAAGTTTTTGCTCGCAGTTAATATGCCAATGTACAACATTATTCTAAATAATACAATTTAAATTCATCAAACTTAAAAAGTTAATTTCGAAACAAATATTTATGCAAAAAAGGTAAGAAACAAATATCATTCAAAATACTTGAATTCCCTCTTCTAAATTTAGTGTCTCCATAAAAAAACATATTGAATATTAAAACATTATAGATCGGAAATCGGGATTGTATACTGTTTAAATTAAATATTGTTCTAATTACAACTGTTTTCTGGAAATCTAGAATAATAGTTGTCTTTACATCATTTGAACATTAAAAAAAATGCTTTATGTTTAAAACATGTATGTATGTATACATTGGAAATCGGTTTAGCAGAATATTTATATTAGATATGATGCCATTAAAGCTGTTTTTTTTGAAAATCTAAAATTCAGTTGTCCATACATCATTAGATACTTTATCATTAGATACTTTAAAATAAATGCTTAGCAACAAACTGTTGGAAAAGATTACTTTTGTCTTCCCAATACAAACTAAACATATTTACATATGATGGATGCCACACAACTAAATAATACAATTTAAAACATATTGATTATTAAAACATTATAGATCGGAAATCGGAATTGTATAATGTTTATATTAAATATTGTTCTAATTACAACTGTTTTTTGGACATCTAGAATAATAGTTGTTCATACATCATTTGAACATTAAAAAAAATGCTTTATGTTTAAAACAAGTATGTATACATTGGAAATCGTTTTAGCAGAATATTTATTTTAAAAGATTACTTTTGTCTTCCCAATACAAACTAATCATGAATTGACAGCCTACATATATTGGCCTAATTATACAAAAAACGATGCATGGACAAATTCATACAGCTCTAATGATGTGTGGATAACAGCAAAAACTGTTGGCATTCCTATTTTTCCTCCTCCCAATACAAAAAAATCATTAATTGTATGCCTATATATTGGACTTACACATTCAAGAATGGTGTTTCAATTTTGTCACTTCCAAATCACAACAGAAATATAACAAGGAAGGAACTATTACAAAGGAAAAATTGAGAATGAAGAAGCTGACAAGGAGTACAACACTTAACAAGCGTCCGAAACTTACAAACGATAAAGGAGGTAATAGTTCCATCTAATTTCTGGTGTTATGCTACAATTGTTATTTTAATTTTAATTACTTCTAATAGTGCAGAATATTTTTATCACTAATATACATTTTAAACATCAGATAACTTTCTAACTTATTTAGCTGAAAATTACCATTTAACAGTCATAAATAACATGTTGGTCCTAAAAATACTGTACCAACATTATTTTACAAGACTATATTTAAATTTAGAATGATATTAGTGATAAAAATACTGTACCAACATAAATAACGTGTTGGTCCTAAAAATACTGTACCAACATTATTCTAAAAATATTCAGTATAAGACTATATTTAAATTTATTTAGATGATATTCAGTACAAGAGTAGACAAGAGCAGATTTATACCTTCATGTTGTAGCTGACCATTTCGAAGTAGTTCATTGACTCATAGAAGGCAACAAATACCAGTAAATATTAATCAATAATAAATTTAATGTATATATCTATATAACAGAATCAGTTCCCTTCCCCAATAACGGAAAGAACCGAAAAAAATCATTAAAAATATGAAAAAAAAAGGTTTAAATACATAAATCAACCAATATAAGTTTAGATCTATAACATACACAATTTATTGATTAAGTAGTGAAGCAATGAAAATTGGAAAATTCGCATATCAAACTGATTTAAATTCGTATATCCAGAACATAAAATTTTGAACCACCAAAAATAAATATTTAAATTTCTTTTCCTATGCGTATAATGAAAGAAAATCTCATGATAAAACTGTTTATGGAGATTTAGCATACGAATAGAAAGAGAAAAATAATCAAGAAATTGATTAAGAGATTATAAACCAAAGAAAAACCAAACATAACTCAAATTTGTGAAAGATGAAACGTACGAATGGAAAGAGGAATAGAAAACAAGAAATGAAGTGATTCTATACCATTCAATGCTCCCAATACCATGGGTTAGTAAAACCGTGGGCTACTAAAACCATGGTCTACAAAATCTGTGGGCTAAAACCATTCCGAAATTTTTTGGGTCTCCCCAAAACCACGGTTTCCTAAAACCGTCTGATGCTCAAAAAATTCGTTCAAAAAAATAAATAAAAGAACATAGGCAACCGAGATTTATATCTATCTGTGTCATGAATTACTGTGAAAAACTTGAAAAATAAATTGTTGAATTTAAACTGTAAAAATAAATAAAAATATATGATGAAAGAATTTGTCAGCATACGGTTTAAAAGCAAGACAAATAAAAACAAAAGACCCGAAAACAATACGTTCCCTTCCCCAAAAAGAAAAAAAATGGTGGAAATACGTAGAACTTTCAATATATCCAAGATCTATAATATACACAATTTATTGATTAAGGAGAGAACAATGAAAATTGGACAAAAACCTCACAAATTGGCCTAAATCCTTAGATCCAGAACAAAAAATTTTGATTCGGACGAAAAATAAACATTTAAATTCCATTTCCCATGCTTATAATAAAAAAAAAAAAACAAGTAGATTTTATGATGGAGATGTAGCATACGGATGGAAAGAGAAAGATTAAAGGAAAAAAATAATTAAGAGATTACAAACCAAAGAAAAACCAAATGTAACTCAAATTTGTGGAAGATGAAACGTACGAATGGAAAGAGGAGAAGAAAAAAAATGAAGTGATTCTTTTACCATTCAATGCTGAGGTCTCCCTAATACCATCGGTTGGTAAACCGTGGGCTACTAAAACCATGGTCTAAAAAATATGTGGGCTAAAACCACGGTTTCAGCAATTTTTTGGGTCTCCCCAAAACCACAGTCCAAAACCACCGTTTCAGCAATTTTTTTGGTCTCCCCCAAAACCACCATTTATGGAAGAAAAAAAATATTAATATAAATATATATATATATATATATATATATATATATATATATATATATAGATATATATATATATATATATATATTTTAATATATATATATATATATATATATATATATATATATATATATATAGATATATATATATATATATATATATATATATATATATATTAAATTCTTATTAATTTAATCTATCTATCTGTGTCATGAATTTCTAAGAAAACTTGAAATATAAATTGTTGAATTTAAACTGTAAAAATAAATTTAAATATATGATGAAGAATTTGTCAACATACTGTTTAAAACACGACAAATAAAATCAAAAGACCCGAAAAAATCCGTTCCCTTCCCCAAAAAGAAAAAAAAATGGTTCGAAATACGTAAAACTTTCAATATATCCAAGATCTATAACATACACAATTTATGGATTAAGGAGGAGAACAATGAAAATTGGACAAAACCTCATAAATTGGCCTAAATCCGTAGATCCAGAACAAAAAATTCTCAAGCCGTACGAAAAATTAACATTTAAATTTCATTTCCCATGCTTATAATCAAAAAAAAAAACAAATAGATTTTATGATGGAGATGTAGCATACGAATGGAAAGAGGAAGATTAAAGGAAAAAAAAGAATTAAGAGATTTTATGTTGTGTATAAGGAAGTATTTCAAAATTTGTAGAAGTAAGTGAAATGTTATCTTTTATGTCATCAAAATAGACTTTATCGTTTTATTTTATTTACATTGAGGTATATATTATTATAATTCGTTCAAAAACATATTAATATATGTTGGTCCAAGATATTTTGTGAATTACATACATAGTACTAATGATAATTACGTTGCTAAAATTTAATTTCTAAATAATCATATTAATATAATGTTATCTTACATGTATTTCAAAATTGAGTTTATTCTAACTTTTGTTTTAATTTCAAATGTTAAATAAATATCAAGAACATTCACTTATTTATTTTGCGGTTTAAAATAATTTTAAATATACAAACCGTGCATCGCACGGGTGACATACTAGTATATATATATATATATATATATATATATATATATATATATATATATATATATATTGTGTGCTGAAAACAATTTTACCTAAATAAACTTTCAATACATATATATGTAGAACGTTTTTCATTATTTTATAATAAAAAAACCGAACCAAAAAACACTAAGAAAAACATACAATACCGAGATTTGTATCTATGTGTGTCATGAATCACTGTAAAAAACCCGAAATAAATAGAGCTATATTATGATTGTGTAAAAATAACGAAAAATAAATTAGGAAAAAACCCGACAAAATAAGTAAAAAATCATGAAAAAAAAAAATGTTGAAATATCTAAATCTTTAAATATATGTTTAGATCAATAACATACGCAATTTATTCATTAAATAGATAACAATAAAATTAGGAAAAAACCTCAAAAATTGAACTAAATTCGATGATCCAGAACATAAAATGATGATTCACCAAAAGTAAACCTTTTAATTGCATTGAATAGAGAACAATAAAATTAGTAAAAAAAACCTCACAAATTGAACTAAATTCGTAGATCCAGAACATAAAATGATGATTCACCAAAAGTAAACCTTTTAATTGCATTTCCCACGCGTGCTAAGAACAACAAATACTGAAGAAGTTGCCAAAACAACATCTCCAGAACAAAAAAAAAAGAGATTATATAATAAAAAAAATAGAACTTTGGACCATTTCCACAGCATAGGAATGGAAAGAGAAAAAGAAAGCAAGAAATGAATCTACTCTAATACCGGAATCAGGTCCACTCCACAATAGCGGAAAAATCCGAAAAAATCAGTAAGAATCATGAAAAAGAAAAAAAAAATGTTGAAATACGTAAATCTTTAAATATATGTTTAGATCGATAACATATACAGTTTATTCATTAAGTAGAGAACAATAAAATTTGGAAAAAAAAACCTCACAAATTGAACTTAATTCGTAGATCCAGAACATAAAATGATGATTCACCAAAAGTAAACCTTTTAATTGCATTTTTCATGCGTATAATCAAAGAAAACCAAATAGAACTTTTGATGGAGATGTAGCATACGAATGGAAAGAGAAAAAGAAAGCAAGAAATGAATTGGGAGATTATATAATCAAAGAAAAACCAAATAGAACTCAATTTTGGGGGAGATGTAACATACGAATGGAAAGAGAAAAAGAAAACAAGAAATGAAGTGAGTCTAATACCATTCCTATGCTGAGCCAATACCATGGGCTCCAAAAACCGTTGTCTACTAAAACCGTGGGCTACTAAAACCGGAATTTTTGTGCTCTCCCCAAAACCATGGTTTCCTAAAACCGTGGGATGCTAATACCTGATTCTAAACTAAGGTTTATATATATATATTACTATCAGCCAAAAACAAAAGAATATTTGTTAAAACCATCATATTTGGATCGAAATTACTAAAGATTTAATTTAAAAGAAATATTAACAAACAAACAAATTCATCGAAAAAAAATCCAAACCATTCAATTAAATCTGATAAAAAAAAATTATTTGTATAATGTGATTTGCGCTAAATTAAGGTTTGTCTATATAAATTAATCTTTTTTAGAACAAAAAATTATTGTATGTTATAATTGTAAATTGGTAGAAATTTAATTTGAAAACAATAGAAGACATATAAACTAATTTATGGATAAAAAAGTTATTAATATATATATATATATATATATATATATATATATATATATATATATATATATATATATATATATATATATATATATATTAAATTTTTATTATTTTACGTTTAAATTTTATTTAAATTTAACTTAATCATTCTTTATTTTTTTTTCTAGAAAATATAGATGTGGATTTAGGCAAATGTACGCCTCCATCAAGCCAGAAAAAATTTCAGCATATATTTTGTGGGAACGATTCGAACATGACCAGTTGTCCATCATCTAGGTCTCCTTTCGGTGACATCACGAATGGTATGATATGATTTTTTTTTACAAAGTATTTAATGATTAATGTTTTTTATATATCTATCTAACAATATATATGTATATACATATATATATATGGTGATTTTTTATGCAGTATGTGGGTCAAGTGAGCCTGCGCAGTTAATTGTTTCTCAGGAGAAAAATTCATTTGACTACTCTACGAAGAGATTTACAAAACTGCACTCTGATCCATCGAGAGTAATTTTTCAAACTAATGATGATGGTCATTCAAGTGAGTTATTTTCCCAACCTAAAAAAAAATTATTCTCAAAAATGTGTTACAATAATTTATTAGAGCCTAATTAACTATCAGTACAATATTAAATATACAAACCGTGCATCGTACGGGTGACATACTAGTTTGTTTTAAATGTAATATTCTGATCTGGTAGTTTGTGAGAAATAAATTATCTTAGTTCAGCTTATTGATAATAACATAAGTTCAATTAACATTAATGTACGGCAGCGGCTGAATTTAAAAGCACTAAGGATCAAACTAAGATAATATTATGAACTTGAAAGGGTTTGTTCAACATTATTTGATGTACGGCATTTAATCTACCAAAGATGTTAATTTCATCTTATTTCCATGAGTAATCAACTTATAATCCACTATCTATAATTAAAAAATTTCATTACTTTAAATATTAGGCTTAATTGCTACTTAATACCCTCAACTATTACCATTTTTCAACTTGGTACCCTAAACTTTTTTTTGTAACAACTTGATACCCGGATATTATTTTGGACAAAAATGTCCCTGCCCCTAACCCCCCCTCCCCCGTGCTAGCTTCGCCCCCCCTGCTAGCTCCGGTCGCAGCTCCCCCCCCCACCCCCCCTGCTCGCTTCAGGCCATCCCCTCCCCCCTCTCGCTCCGGCCGTCCGCCCGCTCCCGCCTCTCCCCTAGGGCTCGGCAGCGGGAGGAGGGGGCTGGGAAGGGGGGTGCGGAGCGGGAGGCGGGGGCAGGAGGTGGCCCGGAAGCGAAGAGGGGGGGGAGGTCGGCCGGAAGCGAGGAGGGGGGGGAGGTCGGCCGGAAGCGAGGAGGGGGGGGTCGGCCGGAGCTAGCAGGGGGGTGGCCGGAGTGGGGGAGGGGGTGGAGGGAGGGAAGGGATAAGGACATTTTGGGGTTTTTTAAAATGTTAGGTATTAAGTTGAAAAAAAAAATAGTTGAGATATCAATCTGTTACGAAAAAAAGTTTAGGGTATCAACTTGAAAAAGTGTGATAGTTGAGGGTAGCAATTAGCAATTAAGCCTAAATATTATTACTAATATTTATTTAATTTAAGTAAGTTTAATGTCAATATTTGTTGTAAATGTATTATTATGAACTGGAAATTTGTGGGAAATAAATTAATATGAATATCACATTTATTGTGTTGTATTAAACCTTTTAATTTAGTTATCTATAACAATCACGTTTTTATTCGATATCAATGAGATTCCATGTCCGACAATGTATATTTAGTATGTCCAGCTCTTTTTTATATAATTAAATTTGTATAAAATTAATCTACATGTTCGCATGTAGTTTGTTAAACATTTTTTGATAAGAAACGACATTTAATCTAACAAAGATGTTAATATCATCTTATTTGCATGAGTAATCAACTTTTAATGAGTGTAAAATGTCATTCCTTATCTTTTTTCATATCAAGCTTCATCTTATTGGTAATAATGTTTCATTGTTTGTATTAAATTAGATTATCTAATGGCACCAAAAAAGGTTTATATATACTCTCTTCAACTACATATTTAACACAAATGAAAGTTCCATTGAGAATAACATAAGTTCAATTAACTAAGCAAGCTCACACAAAATGTTCTTTTAAGAGCTGGCTGAACTTGAAACCATTCAAATACAAACTAAGATTATATTCAAGTACGTTTTATTTCAAAAAAAAAAAGTACGTCAATACATTGAACAAAGAGTTCTTTTAAGCTGAATGATATTAAAAGCACTAAGGATCAAACTAAGGTAATCTTCATTCCTTCTCTTTCTTTATATCAATCTTCATCTTCTTTGATCCTGCTGTTGTTGAGTATGCATCAACCAATGACCTCTTCAATCTGGAATCTTCAGGAGTTTTTACAGACTCAATCTCTTGTGAATATATAACATTTGGTGTTGAAATCATCTCTCCACACGATCCAATCTATTCATTTATATGACAATGCAATTAAAATGTGTTGTAAATGAAAAGAAAATGACTAATTAAAGAAAAACTTGTTTACCATTTCGACATCATTATCCTCCTTCAACAAATTTAAAAAAATATCAGATTCATGTAAAAAAAATATTTTCAACAGAATATTTAAAAAATAATTAAAACAATTTCAAATTACCATGTATTTACCAAAAATAATTTAACCATGTATTTACCAAAAAGTTTGTTATCATCTAAAGGTTCCTCACTTGTAAGATCAGAAAACTTTTGAAAACTAAAAACAAAGGAAGGAAATTTCTCATCAAATATTTCAACAACTTTCGTTTTTGCCAAGAATAATATCTTGTATTTATTTGCTGTTGTTTTCTATTTCATGTTGTTATTTGTAACAACAAAACAACGAACAACATAGAGTCTTCTCTCATTCAGCAAAGGTTGAAAGTTGGAGATTAAATCTTTCTTAATACTTGCATGAATTCGATCGCCCTGCAAAGGAAAAAATAAATTCAGTACACAAATATTTATGCATATAATTTATTCAAGTATTCAGCTAATTTTATTATTATTGAAATACTGCCGCTATCTATAATTATGAAATCATTGGTATTATTTTTTATTATCCATGATATACTGCGATTAAATTTGTTTGTGGAATCTGTTAATTTTTATTACATGTTGATAAATCAACATCCTCCTATTCTCTCAATTCTTTCCTAGACTGTAAGTACATTTATGGATATTTTGTTATACTATATACAATATTAATTATATAACTGAATGTTGTTTTTATATTTAACAGTTGATAGTAGCAACTAAGGATATATTTATATATGAATGTTGTTTTGATATTTAACTTTAATTTCAGCCACTTTTTTAGTTGGTACAAATGACGGTAAAGAGGTAACTGTCAGTTACCATCATCATACAATTATCTTCGTTTGGCTATCGTCAAAACCATTGGCGGGACATTAGTTGCAGCCATTGGCCCATTGGCAATGTGACCGTGTGAACTGATGTTGTAAAAGATGCTCTTTTTCTCTGGTATTTGTGTTTTTCTTTTCGTCGGATTCCGATTGTATTTGTGTTTTATCATTTAACACATTTCGTTTGACTATCGCTAAAACCATTGGCGGGACATTCGTTGCAGCCATTGGTCCATCGACAATGATGATTTGACAGCCAATAGCGGGGTATTCGTTGCAGCCATTGGTTGGTTAATCTAAATCTGAGTCTGTCAAGTCTTTAACATGAGCAATAGTAGTTTATTCTATTATTGTACATCACCAGAATCAGGTTAAAAAACAATACCGTGGGCCCCTAAAATTGTGGGCTACTAAAACCAGATTTTTTGTGCCCTCCCCAAAACCGTGGGTTCCTAAAACCGTGGGATGCTAAAACCTGATTCTAAACTAAGGTTTATATATATAGATTTACTATCTTACAAAACAAAAGAATATTTCTTTTGTTTTAATTACTCAAACATTTTTCATCCAAATTTTCTTATCATTTTCTGGCATTTGTGTGTTTTTTTGCTATCGTTTTAACGTTTTATGTTACTGACATTTGTGTTTTTTTTTGCTATTGTTTTTTATGCTGTTAATTATAGATAGTATGAACACAACAGTATTAATGTAAAATATGTTGGGAAACCAACAATGTTCTTGGTTGATGGAGAAATGTGGCTGGCAGTTGTTTAATTGATGAGAAAGAATGGTCTTGGAAAAAGGTTTTTAATTTTTTTTGAATATTTTTGGACATGGCTGAAGGTTAATTAATGACAATTGTATCACGATTTAATGTTGCTTGCATCTGTTTAATTATTGTACAATTTTTTTTTGTAATCATATGGTTTTTTTAATGATTTTTTTATTGTGGCTGAGTTTAGGCATGAAAGTGGCATTTTGTTTTGTTTTTTTATGTTACTGTCATTTGTGTTTTATTGTGGCTGAGTTTTATGTTACTGTCATTTGTTTTTTTTGTGCCCTCCCCAAAACCGTGGGTTCAACTCTCATTAAAATCGTGAGTTTTATGTTACTGTCATTCCGATTGTATTTGTGTTTTATCATTTAACACATTTCGTTCGACTCTCGTTAAAACCATTGGCAGGGCATTCGTTGCAGCCATTGGTCCATCGGAAATGATGATTTGGCAGCCATTGGCGGGGTATTCGTTGCAGCCATTGGTTTGTTAATCTAAATATGAGTCTATTAAAAAATTCCTCAACCAAACATTTAATGTTGCTGGCAGCTGTTTAATCTAAAACGAAATGTGTTATTTTTTTGAATAATTTTGTTTTTGACTGATGGTTAATTAATGACAATTGTATCACATTTTAATGTTGCTGGCAGCTGTTTAATCATTGTACAATTTCGTTTTGTAACCATATGGTTTTTTAATTACACCAGCTCTTAAAAAATTACCCCAGTAATTTGTACATTAATTCCCAATTGTACAAATTACTGTTGTACATACAACATTGATTCCCAATTTAATGTTGCTGGCAGCTGTTTAATTATTGTACAATTTCGTGTCAAATGCTGTTGTAAAAGATGCTCTTTTGAATCTGGCATTTGTGTATTTTTTTCATCAAATTCCGATTGTATTTGTGTTTTATCATTTAACACATTTCGTTCGACTCTCGCTAAAACCATTGGCGGGGCATTCGTTGCAGCCATTGGTCCATCGGAAATGATGATCTGGCAGCCATTGGCGGGGTATTCGTTGCAGCCATTGGTTGGTTAATCTAAAACGAAATGTGGGTTCAACTCTCTTTAAAATCGTGAGTCTTATGTTACTGTCATTCCGATTGTATTTGTGTTTTATCATTTAACACATTTCGTTCGACTCTCGTTAAAACCATTGGCGGGGCATTCGTTGCAGCCATTGGTCCATCGGAAATGATGATTTGGCAGCCATTGGCGGGGTATTCGTTGCAGCCATTGGTTTGTTAATCTAAATCTGAGTCTATTAAAAAATTCCTCAACCAAACATTTAATGTTGCTGGCAGCTGTTTAATCTAAAACGAAATGTGTCATTTTTTGAATAATTTTGTTTTTGACTGATGGTTAATTAATGACAATTGTATCACATTTTAAT
Organism: Iris pallida; assembly: GCA_029216955.1. NCBI lineage: Eukaryota > Viridiplantae > Streptophyta > Magnoliopsida > Asparagales > Iridaceae > Iris > Iris pallida. Next base: position 6,876,993 of record JANAVB010004600.1, read on the forward strand.
GTTGCTGGCAGCTGTTTAATCATTGTACAATTTCGTTTTGTAACCATATGGTTTTTTAATTACACCAGCTCTTAAAAAATTACCCCAGTAATTTGTACATTAATTCCCAATTGTACAAATTACTGTTGTACATACAACATTGATTCCCAATTTAATGTTGCTGGCAGCTGTTTAATCATTGTACAATTTCGTGTCAAATGCTGTTGTAAAAGATGCTCTTTTGAATCTGGCATTTGTGTATTTTTTTCATCAAATTCCGATTGTATTTGTGTTTTATCATTTAACACATTTCGTTCGACTCTCGTTAAAACCATTGGCAGGGCATTCGTTGCAGCCATTGGTCCATCGGAAATGATGATTTGGCAGCCATTGGCGGTATTCGTTGCAGCCATTGGTTGGTTAATCTAAATTTGAGTCTATCAAGTCTTTGCACTTTGATTCGAATGTTATAAAAGTAATTTAGAAGGTTTGATATTGATAGAATATGGAAAACTTCTCCTTACATTAACGTACATATAATGTATGATAATAATTTTTTTGGAAACCATATGGAAGCATTGAATTATTACAACAGTTTAATGTAATAATAGTTTATTTTTATTACTGTACATCACCAATTTTTTTTTAAGATTATATCTAACATAAACAGAATTGCAAAATGTAATGAACTGAGGATAAATAAAATTACCTCAGAATCGTGAAATACACACTCGAGACTGAATGGTTGCCCTTTCCCTCCGTATCCGGGTACATCATACATACGAATGAGTCGAACTGTCAAATTCCAAAATGTTTTGGATGGACTGATCTCACGAATTAGTGAGAAGAAAGGAGCCATTGATGAAGAAATTTTTTTCCTTTTCTGAAAGTTGAAGAGTGAGGATGGAATCCATTTTTTCACTGTATTTATAGACAATATGAACAAAACATTATTAATGTAAAATATGTTGGGAAACCAACAGTTTTCTTGGTTGATGGAGAAAAGTGGTTGGCAGTTGTTTAATTGATGAGAAAGAATGGTCTTGGGAAAAGGTTTTTAATTTTTTTTGAATAATGCTTGGCATTTGTGTTTAATTTTTAAGAGCTGAGTTTAGGCGGGAAAATGACATTTGTGTTTAATTTATTTGAATAATTTTGTTGTAATTAATGAAGGTTAATTAATGACAATTGTATTACATTTAATGTTGCTGGCAGCTGTTTAATCATTGTACAATTTCGTTTTTGTAACCATATGGTTTTTAATTATTTTTTATTGTGGCTGAGTTTAGGCGGAAAAATGACATATTTGCAATTTGTTTCAACTATTTTGTTATTATATATACTGGAAATTGCTGAGAAACCCAATTTCGGGGTGGGCTTTTATGAAATGCCCACCCGCTGGATAAGTTTTATGAAATACCCAGAATTAAGTATTTTCACGTTAAATATTCCAAGATTCCCTTTTAGATGCCACCCGCTAGAAACTGCTATTTTTATAATACCGAAACTACCCCTCCGCGCGAATTGGTCATCTATATGTATTTGAATTCAAAAAACTCAGATCTGGATTGCGATTTTCGTCTTCTTCTTCTTCACGGGAAATCTGAATTCCATTGCTCTCATATTCAGCAGAGATCGCAAAGATCGTTCGTAGTTCGGTGTATTTTTCTTCAGTCGAACTCAGATCATCGCTCGTCATCATCATCACCATCATCATCATCTTCATCGTGGAGACATTTGAACTCAGATCTTCAATTGTGGAGAGAAGATCTTTCTTCTTCTTTTCTATAAGAATTATCATCGCTTTGAAAGAAGAACGAAACTCTTTATTCCTGAAAAAACTAAATTACACGTTTTAACACTGGAAATGACCATTCTCCGTCTTAATTAGGACGGAGAATGGCATTCTCCGTCTTAATTAGGACGGAGAATGCCATTCTCCGTTTTATTTAAGACGGAGAATGCCATTCTCCGTCCAAATTAACACGGAGAATGACATTCTCCGTTTCCGTCTTAATTAGGACCGAGAATGTCATTCTCCGTCTTAATTAGGACGGAGAATGGCATTCTCCGTTTTATTTAAGACGGAGAATGGCATTCTCCGTTTTATTTAAGACGGAGAATGGCATTCTCCGTGTTTCTAACACGGAGAATGGTCATTCTCTTGTGTTTTAACACTAGAATGACCATTCTCCGTGATAAATTACACGGAGAATGTCATTCTCCGTCCTAATTAAGACGGAGAATGGTCATTCTCCGTTTAATTTAGCACGGAGAATGGCCATTCTCCGTCTTAATTAAGACGGAGAATGCCATTCTCCGTTTTATTTAACACGGAGAATGACATTCTCCGTTTCATTTAACACGGAGAATGGCATTCTCCGTGTTTCTAACACGGAGAATGGTCATTCTCCTGCGTTTTAACACTGGAATGACCATTCTCCGTGTAAATTAAGATGGAGAATGTCATTCTCCGTCCTAATTAAGACGGAGAATGGTCATTCTCCGTGTAAATTAAGACGGAGAATGCCATTCTCCTGCATTTTATGGTTAGCTGAAACTTGGAGGGCCATAACTTTTGACTGGGAGGTCGAAACGAGGTCCCGTTTGTCGCAAAATGAGCGTATCGTCGAGGAGACTAAAAGTAACAGTTTTACGGTTAGACGGCCTTCCGAAATTTTAGATTCGCAAAAAAATGATGTTTGGACCTCCGTTTTAGCACTTTTGTCGTTCGTCCCGGTCTTTCCGAAATTTTTCGACGAGTTTTTGAAGATTTTTGAGGAGAAAACCTAGATTCGAAAGTGAGCAGCGTATGGAAGAAGATGGAGTATTGAAACGTTTTTTTAAGAGCAGTTTTGTGGGTGTTTCCAATAAATTAAAAGGAAGGGCAAAAGGGTCATTTGGAACCCGCTTTGGATAAGTTTCTCTAATTCTGGGCACGCGATGAAAGTTTTTTTAGCGGTGGGTTTTACATAAAATTTTTTTAGTTTTTGGGCATTTCATAAATCTTCCCTTATATATATATAGATTATACGTGCAAAGCACGTGCATTTACTAGTTGATAAATAATTTGACTTAATTCCATAAAAAAGACATGCTACCAATCTATGAAATAAATGTATATTCTCATATATAGGTCCTCAAAAAACAGTTGTCCAAGCTTAATTTAGGTTTAATCCCAAATCCATAAAAATTGTATCTGTTAGCGACGAAAACAGTTTAAATTTTAAATAATTAATATTACTAACATTATGTTTAATCCCAAACCCATACAAATTGTACCGGTTAGCGACAAAAAACAGTTAAAATTAAAATTATTATTATTATGAAAACGGCTAAAAAAAATAGGCATATAAGATATGTATATCCTTCGTGAAATAATAAAAAATTCAAAATTCAGAAATATTTTTTGTTGCCGAGTATGTATCCTCTCACATAGTAAAAAAAAATTAAGACTTTACAGAAATTCATAACAAGTCCTAAAATATATTTATTATTCAAATTATATTTAAATTAAGTATATAGTATTATTTAATTAAACATATATCCAAATCATATTTAATATATCATTTTATCTAATTTTTCAACCATATATTTTTTAAAAAATTTTGGGTGAACGTGTAGCTATTATTATAGAGGACTTGGTGGGGTTAGAGCATCTCCAACCCTATTGTGAGATAGGAAAAAATGGTTGCTACATAGGAATGATAATTTTTTTTTTTCAAAAATACTTCTCCAATGCAAATGTGAAATAAGGTATAGAGTTGACATGACAAAGACAATGTGAAGTTGGTTGTCAAGACCTAAACAATGCACTTCACAATGACTTTATGTCCACATCATCAATTGTGAATAAAAACGTTTATAAAAAAAAGTATAAGAGTAGAAGTTGTAAAAAAATATTTTTTATTTTATTCTCAATACTTTTGCATTGGAGAAGATTTTTCAAACTCATTGTCTTTTGTGAATATAATCTTGCCACATATAGAAGACATTGTCTTGTGTCTCTTGCCACATAAGAATCACAACACAAAACAAGACAATATGGTCGGAGATGCTCTAAGAGCATCTCCAACCCTATTGTCTTGTTAAGTGTTGTGAGTCTTAGGTGGCTCCTATGTAGCATGAGCCACAAGACAATGTCTTGTTTATGTGGCAAAATTATATCTCAAAAGACAATGAGATAGAAAAACTCTCTCCAATGCAAAAGTATTGAAGAGACAATAAAAAGTATTTTTTCCAACTTTCAAGGCAACTTTTAAAACAACTACTCATCTTCTTTCTTTTTTCTAATATTTTTTATTCATAATTGATGACCTGGAAGAGAAGACATTGTCAAGTACATTGTCTAGAACAAGACAATCAACTTCACAATATCTTCTTTAATTTTTGCCACATAAGCTTCACAATTGACTTGACAATTGCATTGGAGAAGAACTTTTTGAATAAAATTTTGTCATTCCTATGTGGCATTAACTTTTTTCCAAAGTCACAATAGGGTTGGAGATGCTCTAAGCATGAGACATAAGACAATGTCTTCTATAGGTGGCAATATTATATTCACAAAAGACAATGAGATTGAAAAGTCTTATCAAATGCAAAAGTCTTGAGAAGACAATACAAAGTGTTTTTTTTTTTTTACAATTTTCAAGACAACTTTTACTCTTATTTTATTTTTTTTTATAAATATTTATATTCATAATCGATGATGTGGACATAAAGTCATTGTGAAGTGCATTGTCTATATCTAGACAACCAACTTCACATTGTCCTTTGCATGTCAATTCCACTCTTTATTTCATATTTGCTTTTGATTTTTTTTTTTGTCATTTCTATGTGGCAACCATTTTTTCCAAACTCACAACATGGTTGGAGATGCTCTTAAAATGCAAGAAACCGATGAGAAAAATATGCAAACAACACAATCCCCATAATCGAGTGGCTCGTGTGGCTACCGAGAAGAGGTATAAGATCCTGGATGGATGGCAGAAAATCAGTGGATTGAGCCACGGGAGCGTATTATTTTTTGTAATTATTTGGTGGAAGTTCGGAGGACAGTGGGTTCAACAGACATGCAATATAGCGTGCACAAAGTCTCGTGCATCTGGGCAGACTTCTTAAAAAAAATCCACAAATAACAAAAGGCAAATGTTAAAGACCACCCCCAAATTACTAAAGGCAACCCTCCTACTAAGGGCAACCATGAAATTTTTTTTTTTACTAAGAGCAACCAAAGTTGCACAAGTTTACTGAGGGCCACCGAGAAAAAAAAATTGTGAAGCCCTGCAGTTCGCCATCCTCGACGAGGTCTTCCGCACCTACTCCGACTTCGTCCTCCCTGGCACCGCCGGGCTCTCCCTCCCGGGCCTCCTCCGCACATACGACGACGGCGCCGGCAACGTCGACGCCCTCTCATTCTCTCCCGCGGGGGACCTGGACGCCGACGCTCCCTCCTCCTCCGCCGTGGACGCTCCCTCCGATTCCGCCTCCGCTGCCGCCGCCGGCGTCGCGTTTGACTCCACGTGGGCGCTCTCGACGACCTCGACATCCTCCTTGAGCGGACGGTGGAAGGATGAGGGAGGAACCCACTGCCACATCCAAACTTCACCTGTGGCCGAGTCGGAGCTGGAGGCAGCTCGGAGACGAAGGACTCGCTAGTGTCGCCGTTCCGAGCTGAGGATTTCTAGGTTTTGTGAAGAAGAAGAGGCAGTGGGAACTGGAAAGTTCGCCGAGAAAAAAAAATTGTGAAGGACTGCAGGCAAGCCCTGCAGTCATGTCTTCACTCTGGACTGTAGGCAAGCCCTGCAGTCCTATTTACGAAGGGCCATTGGAGGACTGCAGGCAAGTCCTGCAGTCCTGGCTTCACTTTGGACTGCAGGCAAGTCCTGCAGTCACTGTTGGTGGCCCTTAGAGCATCTCCAACCCTATTGTCTTGTTAAGTGTTGTGAGTCTTAGGTGGCTCCTATGTGGTATGAGCCACAAGACAATGTCTTGTTTATGTGGCAAAACTATATCTCAAAAGACAATGAGATAGAAAAACTCTCTCCAATGCAAAAGTATTGAGAAGACAATAAAAAATATTTTTTTCCAACTTCCAAGGCAACTTTTACGACAACTACTCATCTTCTTTCTTTTTTCTAATATTTTTTATTCATAATTGATGACATGGAAGAGAAGACATTGTCAAGTGCATTGTCTAGAACAAGACAATCAACTTCACAATGTCTTCTTTAATTTTTGCCACATAAGCTTCACAATTGACTTGACAATTGCATTGGAGAAGAACTTTTGAATAAAATTTTGTCATTCCTATGTGGCATTAACTTTTTTCCAAAGTCACAATAGGGTTGGAGATGGTCTTAGGGGGCGTTTGGTTCAAGTTTTTGTGGCTTCGGAATGGGTTTTGAATTCTTTACCCATGTTTGGTATGTTTAGGATTGGGAATGAGGAGGGAATATGAGGGGTTTAGGGGGGAAACCTATTCCCATTGACTTGGGAAAGCTATTCCCAAGCCTCCCCTTGGGAATAGATTTGTTTTCCTAGGAATGATGTTTGGCTATTTTGTTTGGACGGTTATACCCTCTTTTTATTTTCAAATTTTCAACTTCTATCCCAAACATGTAAATCATCATGAAATTAATGAAATGGTATTAAAAGAAAACTAAATAAATTAATATTTCTATCTATTTGTAAACCAAACATAGAGATGAAATTTAAAAAAAAAATTGAACTACCTATTCCCAACCTAACCAAACATGGGTATGGAAATGTTGAATTCCTTTTCCGAATTAAAAACCTATTTCTAGCAATACAAAAACTTGATCCAAACGAGCCCTTAAGAAAAACCCTCTTCTTCTTGTAAATTTTTTAAAGTTTGAAGCCGGTGGCCCTTAGTAATTTTGGGTTGCCTTTAACATTTGCCTAACAAAAACCCTCTTCTTGTTTGTCCAATCAAAGCTTCTTCCTCCTATTCTCCTCAACGTCATCATTAATTTCTCTCCCCTCCTTCCGATTAATGTTAAGGGCCACCCCCAAATTACTAAGGGCAACCACCCTACTAAGGGCAACCACCATCCTCTCCCATTTTTACTAAGGGCAACCACCACCCTCTCCAAATTACTAAGGGCAACCCTCCTCCTCCTTCGCGCAGCCCTCCTCCTCCTTCGTGCAGCCCTCCGCAGCCCCCTCCGCCCCGCCCCCTCCCCTGCCGCAGCCCTCCCCCGCCGCAGCCTGCGAGCAGCTGCTGCTGCTGCTGCTAGGAGCTGCTGCTGCCGGAGCGGAGGGAGAGCTTGGTGAGGGCGGTGAGGGAGGAGAGTGAGGGGGGGGATGGGGCTGGAGGAGAGGGAGGAGAGGGGATCAGGAGGATAGGGAGGAGAGCTGGCAGTTCCAGTTGTCCTCGCACTCGATCATGCTGCCCCTGTAGAGCTCCCCGCTCTTCAGCTCCACCGTCACCACGTGGCCGGCAGCCTCTTGGAGGAGCTTCACCGGAATCCCAAGGCTACGGCTCATCCTCTCTTTCGTTCTCTTTCTCTCTCGCCAAAAGGAAGAAATCCTAGATTTCTCCTGTCCTTCCCAGATCCCTATGGAGACGGACTGCAGGCCTTGCCTGCAGTCCTGTCTTCAATTTGGACTGCAGGCGAGCCTGCAGTCACTGCAAGTTAAAAAAAAAAAAATCGTCATTCGGGGACTGCAGGCAAGCACTGCAGTCATGTATTCACTTTGGACTGCAGGCAAAGCCTGCAGTCCGTCTTTGACAGAAGTGGGTGGCCCTTAGTGTTTTCAAAATGTCAAACTTGTAATTTGTTTGAAGTTTTAAGTTGGTTGCCCTTAGTAATTTGGGGGTGCCCTTAACATTTGCCTTAAAATCCCTCTTCGATTATATTTGGGTTTCAAGATCGACTGCTCAAGAAAGTATCATTTCATCCATCAAAGTAATGCTTCTTTCCAATTGTTTCAGAATTTCCTGTGAATTTGTTGTTAATCACAACTGTCAATTTGCTTTGATTGCAGGGAATCGAAGGATCGGGCTGGTGGATCTCGCGGAGGGATGCCTCGGTCTTTGTCCCGATCCCGATCGCCGTCGGTGAGGAGGCGGCGGCGGTCCCCGTCGCCGGTCAGCCATAGGTACAGCAGCAGCCGGAGGAGCCGGCGGGACCGGAGCCGCTCCCCCTATTCATATAGGTGGATCCATTACCATTCTTAGATTCCGTAGCCAAGTTCCTTCGTTTTCATAAACCGGAAACCTAGTTAATCGAATTAGAGTCTATGATAAAAAAAAACATTACGGAGAAGAAGACGATAGCGATACAAGGGGAGGATTGACTTCTATGGGTTCCGTCAATGCTGTTTGTCGGCTTTTCGTGTCGGGATTATGTTGGATTTGCGGCAAAGGTTGTTTTATGTGAGGGCTTGGGCGTTGCTTGGCGCGATGTAAGCCTTTTGCATCGTTGAGGATTCATCGTTGAGCCTCCCCCGGACCTGCATTAGTGGGAGCCTCATGGCATTGGGACGTCCTTTTATGTTTGTTGGGGAGTGATGCCATGTCGGTTCATTGAATTGGAAGGCCAGGGAGAGGAGTGTCTGTTTTGAGTCGACCAGAACCTGAAATCTAAATTGGATTCGGATCCGAAGGTTTCTGTAGGACTAAATGGAGAGTGAGCATTGTGTCACGATAGAAGTCATGACATAATATAGGTTCCTTTCCAGTTTCGTTATTGATGCCCACATTTTCATCCACCGTAACAGAGGTTCGTCGTTGCCCTATTCACTCGCTAAAGACAATAATTTTATCATGGAGCATAAAATTTGAAAATAATGTGGCAATCACTTACGAATGATTGGTTGTTTTTGCTGTTTTTGCGGAGTTAGTTTCGATGGGTCGTCCTTTTCGGAGTGAGTAATGTTATTTGACCATGGGATGTAGTAAAAAAATACTTCTCTTTTCCAGAAGAACTAGGAGAATTATGGGCCCTGGGCATATTTTAATTGAACTTTCCGTTCTCTAGAGGCAATCTATTGTCAATGAAATTTGCACCATTTCCTTATAAGCTCCATTTATTACATTCAAATTAAACAGCCTTGACTTGGTGATATGTTCGTCGGCTTATTCTTGACCCTAATATATGGCATTTGTAAGTAGGATAAGACTGAAGATGATTGCAATGTGTTTGAACCTGTCCGTGGGAGATGGAAATAAGTATTTAAGGTGGTGATTGTTATATTCTATTATTCTCCAAGTGCAAGTTTATTCCAATCAGGTAATTTTGTAATAGTGATGGTTTGTGGTTGATAATTGTCCTTACATTGTACACCTTTGTAGGTATCTGTTTTTAAAGATTCAAGTACACTTATTGATGCAAGAACACGAAGAAAATCCCACTGAAGAATTTGCATTATTTGTTTCTTTTACCATTATGCTTTACCATATAATCCCTTTAAATTTATACGATTATGAGTAAAAGTTATTTTGAGCCAAGGAACACTTGATTCCGTTTATTTATATGTATTAAATTCTTAAACATGTGGGATTGTCATTCCTTCACTCTTTGGCATAATGTGCCATAGAGACTAATGCAATTCCCTATATAAATGTATCATCTTATCCAAGGTTATAAACGGCGGTAGGCGGGTGCGCGGCGGAGAGAGTCCGCCTACCGCCTAGGCGCCTAGGCGGTGCCTAGGCGCCGTCTAGGCGGTTGATACATTTTGAACATTTTTTACTATTTTACCACTGTTTTTTTTTTGCATAATATGCATATTTTAAGGGTGTTCCATGCATAACTAAGTTATAGAACGAAGATTTATAAAGTTTTAGTGTTGTTAGGCCCATAATGTAAAAAAAACCTTTTTGACCAAAATATTTTGTAAAGTATTTATCCGCCTAGGCGCTCGCCTACGCTGCCTCACCTCCGCCTATGCCGCCAACCTCCATTGGCCGCCTACTCCACCGCCTACAGCAAAGCGGTGCGGAGAGGGACCGCCTACCGTCTAGGCGCCGCCTAGGCGGCCTAGGCGGACGCCATTTAGAACACTGATCTTATCTCTTTGTCTAGACTCTTTATAGTCTAGCGGAACTTGGAGGGTGTTCCTTGGTTGCATGAGGTTAAACTGCAATCCAAAAATAGATTTTAAATGTAGATTTACATACATGTCAACTGGTCACCTAGGTTTTATGGCATGATTCTCTCATGCACATAGCTATCTTGGCTAGGAATTTAGCACAAACATGTAGGGTTGATATTAGGTCGACAACCGGTCATAAAATTTTGCCAAATCTTATTTGGAGCTTTCTTATGCTCCCTGGCCAACCCTATTTCTATGAGAAAATGTTTGGATGATGATGATTCTATTCTTAAACATCTTGGTATATATTTTGGTTAAATATGTGGAGAAAAAGTGACAGCGTCGCATGGTGCCACAATAAGGCTTGTTGCTTGCATCTTGGAGGATGCAAGTTCGAGTCAAGGAAGCTACCTATCCATATATATGGTGATAAGTCTGCATACATCTTCAGTCTCCCAAGACCCTGCGTAAGCAGTAGCCTCGTGGCACCGTGACGCCCTTTTTTATGTAGAACGAACTGTACTAAGTGATACTAGTTTCAGCTCTGCTAGAACGAACATTGTTTCTGCACTTTCAAGCAGTTATATTGTATCATAATGACCTATACAAAATCATATTTGTAAGCCTGTATGGATCCTGTAAGCATAATGCTTTCCACATGTTGTTGACATGTTCCCCCCCTTATTGGTTTGTATTCTGTTGTACTTAGGGGTGTTAACAAGCCGAGCTTTGGGCGAGCATCCCCCTGCTCGGGCTCGATTCTGAAAGGAAAAGTAGTGCTCGAGCTCAAGCTCAGCTCAATTTAGGCGAGCCTAAAATTGGTTTCAAGCTCAGATCTCTCTAATATTCGTAAGCTCAAGCTCGGGTAGCGAGCTGCTCCTTTAAATTAGAAAGTTTGATGAGCTTGAATCATAGACAAGCTTAAGCCTAAGTTGAGCTTGTTTATGGAGTTCATGAGCTTTGTCCAAACCAAAATTGTAGCTCAATAAGCTTAATATCAAATTGAAAGATTTTATATGAACTTCGTAACAAATTGGAAATGTCTATTAGTGTAAGAATTTTATTTTATTTTTATGAACATATAGATAAAAATGAGCCGGCTCGCGAGCTCACGAGCCAAATACCTCTAAGCTCGGGCTTGGGCTTATTTATCTAACAATTTTATTTGGCTCAAGCTCAAAATCTCCTAGCTTGTTGCAAATAGCTCAACTTGTTAACATTCCTACTTTTGCTGGTTGTTGCTTTCACCGTCATACAATGTCTTTTTGCTAAATTGATTGTAGGCTTTCTTTATAGTAGAGTTTATTTATTTACTTATTTGGAAATTGAAATTCTTGCAGACTATAGTGACGCATTAATTTTTTTTATAATTACAACCGACCATGCTTGAAGCTCCATTCAATTGAACTACTGCACCGGTCTCTGTTGCGTTAGTTTTACTCGTCACCGCTGCTGGAAGTACAATTTTATACACAGTGCCGTGTTATGTCTATGACAAGAAGATTAGATCTGATTATCACATACTGAGAACATGCATCAAACAGCTGTAGAAGCTTATACAATCGGATGAGACGTTCCTAAAATTTCCATTTATAAGTAAAATGTTAAGTTTCCTCAATTCACCCCCCCCCCCCCCCCCCCCCCCCCCCCACCCACCCCACCTACCACCCATCCCCACAAAAAGAGAAGAAAAAAAAAGAAACAATAGAAACAGGTGATTATTGTCCACGGTTATTCTTTGGATGCTTTATTTGGACTTACGATTTGATTAAAGATGGGGCTTAGTGGCTTACTGCTTACAAAGATTACTCTATACGATGTCTGAGGTAACTGTATCTGTCATTTTGCATCAATAATTCATATATTTCTGTTGTTGAACCAAGATATTGAATCATATTTTTCACTTTTAGAAATTCTCTATGTTATTGCCTGACTGTTTAATACTTTTTAATCAGGAAAAAAAGTCGTTCTCCATCCCCAAGATGGCGTAAGAGCCGTTCTCCAACTCCTAGAAGGCGTAAAAGTCGGTCACCTTCACCTAGGCGCTACAAAAGGCACAAAAGCAGGAGCCCTACAAGGTCTCCTGTACACAAGTCTCAAAGCCCTAGTATTGGGTTAGTAGTGCGCAATAATGCCATTGAGAAATTAAAAGTGGAAGAGGAAGAGAAGAAAAGGTATTCTTACATTTTATAAGCAAATTTCTATTTTGGGCTATTGATTACTAGGACCACTTCTCTTTTTTCTGCCCTTGCTATTTACACCTTAGTCTTCTTGATAGCATGTGCATGTGTAAATATTGCACTTATTTATTCCAAAAAAAATTAAAATAAAATAAAAAATTCTTTGGCACTGATGTGCCAATAAGATATCTGTCACTATATCTAAGTTTGTATTTTACGCGTCCTAACCCTCTGTATAAGAGGCCAACTCCCAGACTAATTATTTATGCAGACGCTGACCAACATTGCATCTGTGTTTTTACTTGGTTTAGCTTTAGGAATAGAAGTGTCTGCAGTCGTGTGAACCTGGAGGTTTTCAGATTGTTATTCTTGAAGAAGCATATTTTGGAGTTCCCTGTATTTGTAATTTCTCCCAGATGTTTGGTGCTTAAGGTAACAGTAGAGGCACCTGACGTATTAATCTTATTTGATGCATTTTCTGGTACTTGAAGGCTAGGCTTGTTGATTATATATGCCTATGCTTTGTGCTTTATTGAGATCTATTTGTTTACTTGTTATTTCATGGCATTGGCAAAGACACATGCAGCAATTGCTTTCTATATTGTCCTCTCAGACTATAGTAGTAAAGCATAATTATAGATGTAGTAGGTGCACTTAGATAGCTAGCATATGTTAGATTTTGAGAACTGAATGCAATTAATGTCAATTTTTTACCTATCAGGCTTCTAGTATAAGAATAATACAAAAGTATAGCCCTCACCATCATGAGAACTCTCAAGTTTTGGTGTGGTGTCATGGAATTTAACATGATATCAGAGCAACCTAGGTTCATATCTCGTCCTAAGTGCCGTTTTATGCGGATCTTAAAAAATATACTACTGCGTGAATCCAGCTCTCAGCCCATAAAATGGGCATTCGACCCTGTGGGAAGTTTTGGAAAAATAGAAAAATATAACCCTCAACCCTTATCAGAACTTTAGAGTTTTGGTGGAGGGGCCAGGACTTAGCATGATCCAAGGAACTCGTGCTGTTTTGAAGTTCTCTCACGATGGAATGTTGATGTTGACATGCTAAGTTTTTTGTTCCATCATTCTTTGGTACTATGAGGTCCAAGAGAGTTTGTAACGGTATCCATTAGGTAATATTCAGATTTTTTGGCATCTTTGTTTGTGTGCTAATATAAATAGATAACCCCTCACTCCTTACCAACACTCTAGAGTTATGGTGTAGTGACGGGCACTTCAACATGGTACCAGAGCAATCAAGGTTCAATCTCTCTGGCGCATATTTTAAGTATATTTGACTATGCTGCTGCGTGATCCAGCTCCCGACCCATAAAATGGGTCGTTGGCTTGGAGGGGAGTGTTGAATAATACAGATATATCACCCCCACTCTAAAGTTTTGGTGTAGCGCTAGGGACTTTAACAACTACAATACCTGGATTCTTTTGTTAGGGTGAGGAGCTGTGTCAGACTCTTGTACTGATAGCGGCACTAGTATGATTCTTTTGGAATCTCCTTGATGAAGAAACAAGCTGGATATTAAGTGAAGATTCCTTGAATCCTGCTGCTACAAAGAATCCAGTCCATTATTGGTTATTCTCCAATTTACTACATATTCTAGTCAGCTTTCAAATTGCAATATAGTTTACTTCTTATTCTAGTCAGCTTTCAATTTCCCAAATGGAAGTTACTAGTGGCTTTATTTATGGTTACAATGGTAATAGCTGACATACTTTATATTTCTTAGACAATCGAAGCATTATAACTTGTATCTACGAGATCTTATGTGATTACTTCCCCACGGTAGATCTTTGATGTAAGTACCGTAAAGTTTCTAGGTTAATTATAAAATAGAAATTAGGGATTCTCTAGGGTTTGGAAGTAAACGGTTTTGTGGATTCTTTTGTAGTTCTTTGCTGTAATAATAATAATTTGTATAGGCTTTATTTTGCTGGAGTCCCAGATACTTACAATACCCTTTTTAGCTTAATCTTTAAGTGGCTGCTAAAAGGGAAGAAATAGAGATGATACAAGAGGGAAAAGAGGAAAGAGAAGCACTCGATTGTTTTTTCTCTATTGCCATTAGCTGCTCGTGTTTTTTTCTACCATGGTTTGAAGTTTTGGCTGAAACCAATACAGAAACTGACCTTGTAGGTTATTACTGTCATTGGCTTAGGTAGAGACCTACCCAGTATTAGCCATGCTATCAAGTCTTTGCTGCCACCTCGGGGTTTCAAATGAATAAGCATGTAAAAGACCTTGGAATTTCATACAAATAAGCATGTACATTACAACATGATTCCCACTCAAATCTTGAAGTGCAAGAGGGATAGGGAGGGATAAACTTCCAAATTAATAATATAATTTTGCTTCTAAATCACAATAGATAAACTACCTATGTCGCGTGGACACAAATTCGACATGACATGTTACAGACATGGCCACCTGAACAAGGAATATATCTTGGCACGTCCTGGTGTACTTTGGAGTCAGATACATCTCCAATACAATGGATGACATGGACAAGTCACCTTTATCATCTTATGATGACTTAAGTATCTTAATTACTTGAAGCCTGATTTTTACCTAGTATGGTCCTACCTTTTGGAAGTTAAGTTAATGTTTAGAGATAGTGTCGAATAAAGCTAATGTTCAGAGGTAAAATGAAATCCTCCATGGTAGTTTATAAAGGAGTTGCTCTTAAAACATCAAACATTGTGGCTGTTCAATTTACCTGTCTGATAAGTTTTTACCACAAGTGCTATTCTTTCCTTGTCTCCTCTGTGTTAGCAGTCCCAATTTCCTACATATTTGTCAAAAGGAAGGGGCTTTCGAGTCTTACAAGAAAATGCATCTCCTCAAGTTTGCAATTGAATGGGTTTGGTGTTTATATGCCAAAACTTGCATTAACGTGAGAATTGAAGTGCTTACAAGATTAGTTTTAAACCTGCTACAGGTTACTTAACATTCTTTTCCACAGGCTTTTTTGAAGGAAGCTACTGCTATAGGTCCACTTGTTATATTTGATGATCTCATTTGCTGCCTCATTTATCTACTGTTCATCAGTTTGAGTCTCATTTGTTTCGATCTGGAATCTTTTAGAGGTATGCCTTGAAAGCATAATCTTATATTTAAACATAATGATGGTGTCACGAAAGGATTAAGGTTTAGTGTTCATGATAAGTGGAGCTTGCCATGCTAATTCAGTTGTAGCTGTCAGGCCTCAGAGACATGTATTGCTGACTTACTTCTGAACTTACTTCAAAGGGCATTTTCTCCTTTAACTTCTGCTTGTGTATTAGGCGACAAAAGGAGGCAGAACTGAAATTATTAGAAGAAGAAACTGCTAGAAGAGTTGAAGAAGCAATTAGGAAAAAGGTTGAGGAGACTTTGAACTCTGAGGAGATCAAGCTGGAGATACAAAGACGGATAGAAGAAGGTCGGAAGAAGCTATTTGATGAGGTTGCAGCCCAACTTGAGAATGAAAAGGAAGCAGCTCTTCTTGAAGCCAGGCAAAAAGCGGTACGTTGTCCTATATTAAGTGCTAGTCTTTTGTTTTTTATGTGGTTTGGAAGCATTGGTGGTGTGCAGTGGTTCAATTACATCAAGATGAATATGTGGATTGCAGTGTATATAAATGCTAGACTTTTCTGAATTAAATGTACTTAGGATGCTGGGATTAGCAGTTATATTACTTCTCTTCTTGTTCTGGTTAATGCTAATCTTAGCTTCGTTCAGTTACCTGAGCAGTCTTTCTGATTCTTCCCCAATCATTGCTGTTGCTCAATCAGCTTTACTAGTCGTACAAAGCTATAACTATAGCCATCTTAATCTTCAGTATAAACCCGAGTATGGCGTATTCCTGTACCATCTTATACCGGTTCTCAGTTATTTCAACCTCAATTTCTGCAACTCGTACAATTCTTTTAACACGTCACCTTGTTGTGCTTCTTTCCATTGAAATTCTCTCTCATCTTGTTTTTTTTGCACAATGCATACCCTTCTTAGTCTTTCTGCAGAACTATGAATTTTGCTTGGACCTCTATTCCCACAATTGTCATGAGACACAATGATGTTAGCTTATTGAGAATTCTCCGTAAATGTCATATTGAACATGCCTCGTATGGTAAGGATCGTCTTGTAGGGTTTTGGTAGTTCTTATATTAGTTTTTTACATATTTTCTTTTGTTAAAGAATACTTAACGGTTTGTTGTACATAATGTTATAATGTTAGTTAATTTAGGTAGGAATAGTTGATGTCATCGTCATTATCCAATTCTTCCTTCATCAGAATGAGGTTGACTATGGAGCACAAGAGTTCCATACAAGATTTGACAAAATTTTATGACCGACTGTGTACATGACATCAAACCCTCTATGTTGGTGTCATATGCCTGACCAAGGTAGATATGAACATGAGAGGGTCATGCCATGGAACGCCAGTTGACATGTAGGTAGACATACCTTCTGGATTGCAGGTTAAGCTCTTACAACCAAAGAGTACCCTCTAAGTTCGTCTAGACTATGAAGAGACTAGACGAAGATGGAGATATAAGATGATACAATTTGCTATAGGAAATAACATTCCTCTCTGTGACACATTACTCCAATGAGTGAAGGAAGGAACAATTCCAAAGATCAGTTCATGTAAATCAAGAAAATATCCTCTCTTTATATTCGGGGTAAGGCTGCATACATCGTGACTCTCCCCAAACACTGCATAGGCAGGCACAGGGCACTAGGACACCCTTTCTTGAAGAATACTTTATGTACTCGACTACTTGTTACATTTAGCTGAACATGGCATGAATAACGGTCTGCGTTTGGTATGCTTTGTCATTATACATTTTACTAATTCGTTGAATGCGAAAGAAACTACAACAAGCGCGTATCTTGATGCATAATGGTTAAAGGACTGCTGTCCGGCATTGCTATATTCATCCGTAAAACATATCGATTGGCACGGAACCTGCAGGAACGAGAACGCAGGGAGAGGGAGGAGCTGGATAAGATGCTGGAGGAGAACCGGAGAAGAGTAGAGGAGGCTCAGAGGAGGGAAGCTCTGGAACAACAGAAGAAGGAACTGGAGCGGTATCAGGAGCTGGAGCGGATCCAGAGACAAAAGGAGGAAGCCATGCGGAGGAAGAAGATGGAGGAGGAGGAAGAACGAGCAAACCAGATGAAGCTGCTCGGTAAGAACAAATCTCGTCCCAAGTTGTCGTTTGCAATCGGCTCAAAGTGACGCGACTGCCATAATTGTTACAGAGTGAATTTTGGGATTGCTTTTACATTAATTAATCGACTGAAAATGGCATCCTTTCTATCATATGTTCTTTCCGAATTTTTTTGTTGTGGACTGACCAAAAAAATTTCCGTATATGAATGTTGATTTGAATGCCATGGATTGTCCTGTAGGACTGCAAATTTGAACAAACTGTATAAAATGGCTTAGCTTAGAATGAGTTCAAAGAATAATTCCAGACGAGAAAGTTCATCATGGGAGCCACGTTTTGTGGTGAATGGTGAAACTGTCCAATAGCATAAACAAAAAAAATTAATCAAACAATTACCAAATATTGTTAATATATTATTACTAAAAATAGTAACATATTATCATGTGGTATTATATCACTGGATGTACTAACCATTATTGCCACGTGATGAGCAATAATTTCTCATTTGGTTCTTCACCATCTGTTTTTTTTTTTTTTTAACAAATGTTAGAGCATCTCCAACCCTATTGTCTTGTTAAGTGTTGTGAGACATAGGTGGCTCCTATGTGGCATGAGCCACAAGACAATGTCTTGTTTATGTAGCAAAATTATATCTCAAAAGACAATGAGATAGAAAAACTCTCTCCAATGCAAAAGTATTGAGAAGACAATAAAAAATATTTTTTCCAACTTCCAAGGCAACTTTTAAGACAACTACTCATCTTCTTTCTTTTTTCTAATATTTTTTATTCATAATTGATGACATTGATGGAAGAGAAGACATTGTCAAGTGCATTGTCTAGAACAAGACAATCAACTTCACAATGTCTTCTTTAATTTTTGCCACATAAGCTTCACAATTGACTTGACAATTGCATTGGAGAAGAACTTTTGAATAAAATTTTGTCAATCCTATGTGGCAACAACTTTTTTCCAAAGTCACAATAGGGTTGGAGATGCTCTTAAAGGTCATCCCCT
The DNA here is from genome assembly GCA_029216955.1 of Iris pallida. Taxonomy (NCBI): domain Eukaryota; kingdom Viridiplantae; phylum Streptophyta; class Magnoliopsida; order Asparagales; family Iridaceae; genus Iris; species Iris pallida. Next base: position 6,895,408 of record JANAVB010004600.1, read on the forward strand.
TTTTACTAAGGACAACCATGACTGACTTTTTTTTTACTAAGGGCAACCAAAATTGAACAAGATTACTAAGGGCAACCCCCCTCGGCGGTGTCGGCCCGGCCGAGCACCCCTCCCGCCGCTTCTCCGAGGTCCACAACCTCATTCCCATTCACAACCTCCTCGCTGAGCACCCCTCCCTCCGCCTGGAACTTACGGAGTCGGTGGACAGACCTCCATGGACGGCGCCGAGCTTCTCCTCCACCTTTGGAGGATCGACGAGCTCGTCGCTGTCCTCCTCCGCATTCGCGTGGAGCTTACGACCTGGAAGAAGAAAATGGGGGGGGGGGGGGGGGGGGGGGGGAGGGGGGTCAAAGTGACGAATCTCTCCATAAACCCTAGATCCGGATCAGGAAACCTTAGATTTTTTACGAACAAATCATGATCGAAAAGGTTGGAGAGCCCACTTCCTCGTGGCTGAGAATTTTTTTTCCTTCCGCCTCCCTCCCCATGGCGAGGACTGCAGGCCAACCTGCAGTCTTGTCTTCACTTTGGACTGCAGGCAAGTCCTGCAGTCACTGTAGGTTGGAAGTTTTAAAAATATTAGAAAAAAAAACTTCTGTCAATCGAGGACTGCAGGCAAGCACCAGTCCTGTCTTCACTTTGGACTGCAAGCAAGCCCTGCAGTTCTCGATTGACAGAAGCGGGGTGGCCCTTAGTGTTTTCAAAATGACAAACTTGTAATTTTTTTTTAAAATTTTAAATTGGTGGCCCTTAGTAAAAATGGGGTGACCTTTAACATTTGCTTTTTTTTTTTCCGTTGCTGATGACACTATAAGAGGGCTTGAAGACTATATATGCTAGTGACATTGTGATTTGGTGTTCGTTAGAGCATCATTAGTAAGGCCCATCCCATTTTCTAGATTCTAGATTTAGAATGTAGGAGCTCATTTTGTACAATAATAAGTTTCATCCCTAGTCCCAATTTCTACAATTTCGGTCCCATTCCACCCATAGGTGCTAGGATTGGACCTCCCAATTTCTAGATTCTAGATTGTAGGACTCGTTTTTGTAGAATAGTAAGTCCCAATTTGGAGCCCAACTTTCTAGATTTTAGACTTTATATTATTTTTTTCTACATCAATTTTTGACCACACAATCTTTGGGACCAGAGCTCACTTTATCATTTTCAACTATTCTCATACAAATCCAACCCATTCTACATTTAACTTCTTTGTTTAAAATTTTGGACTCTAAATTATATTTGAGAGTCCCAACTACTAATGACACTCTTAGGAGGAAGGAGAATATGATAATTTGATGAGAGGCTTGGTGGCCGAGGATTAGAATGGCATCATCATCGGTAGGGACCAGTAATGGATGTACGGACCAAGTGGCCTCACCGAACAATGCCGCCACGAGGCGCTGTACTCAACTTCGAAGAATTTATTCAAATTAGAAAGAGCTAAGACCGGTGTTGTATACATCTTCATCGTGATCTGTCACTTGTCAATGCTCCTTTTCCACGATTATATTTTTCCTTTTTTATGCACACCCTAATAGGCTGTTGGAAATTCTTCAATTAAAAATCTGTAATAAAAATAAAATAGTAAATTGTTACCGGCCTTCGGAGAAGTTGCGCACGTAACACTGTCCTAAGAGTTAGTCCGGGTCTATGTGCAGGCTGAATCCGAATGCTCATAGTGGTAAAATTTTCGCTCCACCGGAATCTCCTTGCCGCACATGACGAAGAGAGAATGACCCCGATTTAGCTCTGCCCAGAGCAACAGTAAAGAACAACAACGATTTTGGAAAGACGAGACTTGCAGAGAGTTTTTAGAGGAAATATTGTTTGTGTAAAATGAAAGAGAATGAAGCTGAATATATAGGCTGGACCGAGTTTAGAATCAAACGAGCAAAAAAGTTTTTAGGGTCTCAGACCTGAATCCGAAGAGAAAATCGAATTGGCATTTGGCGGCCACAGATGTGGGCACGTACCCGTTCCGCACCAGGCCAAACGACAGCGACATCGTGCGCATGGCCCGTGGGGCTCCCACACAAATCTTCAAAGAAGAAAAGAGGAGGAATGTAATATATACATATCACTATTACATTCCACAGCCGATGTGGGACTAACTTGAGCTTTTGCTCTAGCTGCTGTGTACAAATGTGCACCCAACCAACAATAGCTGTTATGATGGTAACTAAATCTCGGATGAATCGTTGATAAAATGTTTACTAATCCATGGAAGCTTTTCATCTCTGCTATTCTTCCGTGTTAAATATATAGACTAGTGAAGTCAACTAAGTTTTTTTTTTTTCCCCCCTCTTTCGGGACGACACAAAATTTCTCTTGGATAAAGCATTTCATTACCATTCTCTTTCTTCCTCTTGTAAACCCAAAACCCAAACAAACAATCTTCTCATTCTTCCTCTCTTCCAAACCCAACACAATCAACATACAACTCTATCAACACAATCAAGATAAATTCCAACCAAATACGAAGGAAATTTTTTTCTTTTCAAAGCTAGATTTTTCTCGTTTAAATTCTTTTATTTCATGTGTAATGTATGTTTTGGAATGGTTTTCTATTATAAAATTCACTAAGAAAATGTTTTCGAAGTTTCGAACTCCATGTTCGAAGTTTCGGAAGAGACACAATCACATTTAAACGATGGAAGACTGTCAAAATTTTGGCAGTCATGAAGCCGGTCCTAATATGTTGCCCTAGAGAAAAAAAATAGAACAGGAAATTGCTGAGAAACCCAATTTCGGGGTGGACTTTTATGAAATGCCCACCCGCTGGATAAGTTTTATGAAATACCCAGAATTAAGTATTTTCACGTTAAATATTCCAAGATTCCCTTTTAGATGCCACCCACTAGAAACTGCTATTTTTATAATACCGAAACTACCCCTCCGCGCGAATTGGTCATCTATATGTATTTGAATTCAAAAAACTCAGATTTGGATTGTGATTTTCGTCTTCTTCTTCTTCACTGGAAATCTGAATTCCATTGCTCTCATCTTCAGCAGAGATCGCAAAGATCGTTCGTAGTTCGGTGTGCTTTTCTTCAGTCGAACTCAGATCATCGCTCGTCATCATCATCATCATCATCTTCATCTTCATCGTGGAGACATTTGAAGTTTTCCGACAATTAGGTCAATTGTGGAGAGAATATCTTTCTTCTTCTTTTCCATCAGAATTATCATCGTTTTGAAAGAAGAACGAAACTCTTTGTTCATGAAAAAAAACTAAATTACACGGAGAATGCCATTCTCCATTTTATTTAAAACGGAGAATGCCGTTCTCCGTCTTAATTTAAACGGAGAATGACATTCTCCGTCTTAATTTAAACGGAGAATGGCCATTCTCCGTGCTACATTAAGACGGAGAATGTCATTCTCCGTTTTATTTAACACGGAGAATGACATATTCTCCGTTTTATTTAACACGGAGAATGGCATTCTCCGTGTTAGTAACACGGAGAATGGTCATTCTCCTGCGTTTTAACACTAGAATGACCATTCTCCGTGTTAAATAAAACGGAGAATGTCATTCTCCGTGTTAAATAAAACGGAGAATGACATTCTCCGTCTTAATGTAGCACGGAGAATGGCCATTCTCCGTTTAAATTAAGACGGAGAATGTCATTCTCCGTTTTATTTAACACGGAGAATGACATTCTCCGTTTTATTTAACACGGAGAATGGCATTCTCCGTGTTTCTAACACGGAGAATGGTCATTCTCTTGCGTTTTAACACTGGAATGACCATTCTCCGTGTAAACTAAGACGGAGAATGACCATTCTCCGTCTAAATTATGACGGAGAATGGCCATTCTCCGTGTAACTTTCAGGACGGAGAATGACATTCTCCGTCTTAATTAAGACGGAGAATGTCATTCTCCGTGTTACTAACACGGAGAATGGTCATTCTCCGTGTAAATTAAGACGGAGAATGCCATTCTCCGTGTTACTAATACGGAGAATGACCACTCTCATGTGAAATTAACATTTTTCGTGTTCTAACACGGAGAATGGCCATTCTCCTGCATTTTATGGTCAGCTGAAACTTTGGAGGGCCATAACTTTTGACTGGGAGGTCGAAACGAGGTCCCGTTTGTCTCAAAATGAGCGTATCGTCGAGGAGACTAAAAGTAACAATTTTATTGTTAGACGGCCTTCCGAAATTTTAGATTCGCAAAAAAATGATGTTTGGACCTCCGTTTTAGCATTTTTGTCGTTTGTCCCAGTCTTTCCGAAATTTTTCGACGAGTTTTTGAAGATTTTTGAGGAGAAAACCTAGATTCGAAAGTGAGCAGCGTAAGGAAGAAGATGAAGTATCGAAACTTTTTTTTAAGAGCAGTTTCGTGGGTGTTTTCAATAAATTAAAAGGAAGGGCAAAAGGGTCATCTGGAACCCGCTTTGGATAAGTTTCTCTAATTCTGGGCACGCGATCAAAATTTTTCTAGCGGTGGGTTTTACATAAAACTTTTTTAGTTTTTGGGCATTTCATAAATCTTCCCAAAATAGAATATTTCGGGAGGCAAGTACATAAAAATATTTGTGCCTCCTCCTAGAGAATTTTAGGATGCCAATAACCCTGGCCTAAATGTACCTAACCCCCATTCCTTATGGGTCTTTAGTTCATGGTTTATTGTTTATATGGCCAAAAAAACCCTATTCTCGTCTCCCCTTCCCTCCATTTCTTGGTTCGGAAATCTTCATTTTGTTTGCTCTTAAAGCTTAAATTTCTCACACACACATATATATAACAAAGTGTGGAAATTATATATATATATATATATATATATATATATATATATATATATATATATATATATATATATATATTTTTTTTTTTTTTTTTTTTTTTTTTTTTTTTTTTTTTGAAGAAGGGTACTTCATTGATGAGAAAAACTATTTACAAAAGACTCATTACATGGATGAGTTCACAAAGAACAACACACTCTCAGCAAGCATCAAGCAAGCTTACTGCCGCTGCACCCCATGTACTGCTATGGCACTTTCTCCCCCATACTTCTAATATCTGCTTCGATGTTGTTTATCATACCTGCCATCGAAGCTCCGCTTCCTTCAAACACCCGTCTGTTTCTTTCCCTCCAAACATGCCAAATAGCGGATAAGAGACGGATGCGAGCTCTATTGTATATCTCCCTTCTATGGGTCTTATAGCTCAGTATCTCTGCCACAGTCTCAGTTAACACTGCATTAGAACCACCAGCTATTCCAAGCTTCCGTTGACAGTGCCTCCAAACCTGGTTGGAAAACGCGCATAAGAAGAAGAGATGATCCCTACTTTCTGGCCCTCCTCCACATAGAACACACGCCATGTTATCCACCATAATTCCTAGCCTGTGCAACCGATCTCTGGTCAGTAATCTGTTGCGGATAGCTTTGTATGCACAGAGTTGCATCTTCTTCGCCGCACCCGACTTCCATATTACCTCCGCCCAATCTAATGTTGGTCCGTGTCCTCTCGTCCGTTCATAAGCTTCTTTACATGAAAATATTCCATCTACTATCCCTTCCCATTCCCAACTATCAGTTAACGTTTCTGTATGAAGGGGAATTACCTCAATTTCTTCCCGAAATAGCATACTGATTGGTCGGTGACCAACCTGCCACCGGTTATTGTCTATGATCACTGCTAGCGGCTCGTCCCTCCCGATGATCTCGAACGCCGGCCAACCCGCCCTCTCCACCAAAGTTGTGTGATTAAGCCATGGGTCAAACCACAAGTTGGTTGTAGATGTAGTGCCCCGCTCCGCGAAGGCACTAGATAAACAGAAAGATCGGATTGCTGGCTCTGCAACAGAAGACGATTAATCTGGGTGAGTGGACGAAGTCTCATTTGCTGATTCGCTTACGCCTTAAGAACCTGAGTTTTTGATTGAATGCTTTTGTTAATAACAAGATGGTAAATCCTTGAGTATGCTTTAAGAGAATTCACACGTTGCCTCGTTAAGATATGATTGTTGCCTTGATATAGAGAACCTTGCCATGCTAAGAACAAGAAAAGAAATAATCTGCATGCTAACAAGATGACTCGTTGCCTGCTAATAAGAACTGAAATGATGCTTGTCATGCTCGATAGGATAAGAGAAGACTAATGAATCGAATTGAATGCTTGATATTTGCTTGCTGCTAAGTATGCTTGAGAATTATAGACATGTACAGACGGACTTGTACATGTTGATCTGAATAAAAGAAAGGCACGAATTGAACGTGTCGTATATCTGCAAAGGCATGAAAAAGAAGAAGATGAATATGTTTGCAAGCTGCTTGATTGATGCATGATTGTTTATATGATAGTTGCATTTGCATTGGTCTAGACGGCTTGTGCACAAGTGGTAGTCTCTCGACGATTCTGGGGGCGCCCGGAGTCGATCGGCCTAGGAGAGAACAGGACACCTGGGGCTAGAAGTCCCCACAGTTAAGAGGGGGTGTCAGTCTATTAGTAGTTGGGCAAGAAGTTCCGACTGCTAATATGGGTATTGCCCATGGACCACAAGAGTTATTGTCATGTTGCATATTGATAAGAGTGAAAAGAATGTTTTGCTAAGAGCTAACCATGCAGAGACGGACAGGGAATGACAATATTGGTTTTATAATGTTTATGCTAATCCTTGTCTTGTGCAGGGATCGACGGTCGGCTATGGTAAGAGTCACTGAAAAGTGATATACATGTGTTGCTTAAGTTCAAATGCTTGCAGAGATTAATCTGTTACCAAGAAATGCTATGTTCCACTAAAAGAAATGATGTAATATCATGCTTGTATTCTGACCCTAAGTTTGTCTTGAACAAGAGAAAAGAATGCTAAAGATGTTGTCCCTAATGAAATGAATATGCTCATGAAACACGCTGCGCACTGTACATGAAATGGATAGTCATCGTGCTAGAATTGAATAGTCCCTTGTATGCTTAAAATAATATGAACTGTGGCTTTTCAAAGATGTGTTTTCAAAAGATATGTAAACTGACTCTGTATGCATGGAATGAATCTAGGTAAAACTAGCAAGATCACATCACAAGAAACGTTTTCTCACTAAATGAACAGTGATCGTTTCAGACAAATGTAGCTCTTTGTTCACAATTCACCAGTATGCTGATATACTGACCCATCATCAGTCTGCATGCAGGTGCACCATGCATCGAGAAGGATAGCCCGAAGCGATAGCCCGTGCCTCATCCTCAGGAGCCAGAAATCAGAAGAGATGCCAAGAGATGACATCTGTACAAGAGTTTGGTTTTGTATATAAAAGGATGTAATGTATGGGAACGGGATCATTGTAATCTGTAAAGTTCTGAGAGAATGTAATATTGTATCAGAGAGAATCGAGAGCTTGTAATCTGTTCAAATGAAATCAATAAAGAGAAATGTTCTTGTTACCATTGTGTACAATACTTGTATTCTGAAATATGTCCGCTGCTGCTTCAATTATCTGCGATACGTTCCGCTGCGTATTGTCAAACTTGTCTATCTTGTCTTGTTTCAGGTCTTGGCCTTGTGCAAGCGCAACTTAGGCTTGCACGGCATCACGCCTTAGCGAGGACGAACGGTCCCAAAGAGCCCGAAGCGAGGACGAAAAGGACTCTGCGGGATCGGGGCGTGACAGTAGAGCCGTCTCCAATTACCCGAACCAATCGGCTCTTCAAAACAGGACGCAACCGAAGAATATTCTTGTATGTCACCGAATAGTTATTGTTAATATCTTGCACCCAGAAATTGCTTTGTCGTTGATACCGACTCTTGGTCCAACGCGCCCATAAGGAGTTACTCTCAAATAATCGCCATGCCAATTTATAGAGAGCAACGTCTCGGAGTGTACGTAATGATCGGATGCCGACCCCTCCCTCCTCTACAGGACGGGCCAAGTCCTCCCATCCGATTGTGTGAAGACCCCCTCGCCATAGAAAATTCGCACAAAGTTTTTCGATCTTCTGGATGGTCCTATCAGGCACATAGATCGCTTGAAGCCAAAAACTGGATATGGCATAAATCACGGACCGGATGAGTTCTATTCGGCCTCCGAAAGACAGTAGTTGGGATTGCCAACCTTCCAGTCTGGACTGGACTTGTTGAAGCAGTCCTTGACAATCCGTATGGCGGGCATAATTGATAGAGAGCGGGAGTCCGAGGTACCGGACAGGAAGTTGTCCACTCTCGATCTGCATCATTTGAGACCATTTATCTTTCTCCGGGCAATCCCGATTCAAATAGATCTGGCTCTTGTCTCTATTTATTTGCAACCCCGACGTCTTGCCAAACTCCTCTAATACTTTATTCAGGGAGGTGATACTCCTCTCCGAAGGCTCTACAAACACCAACAAATCATCAGCATATATCAAATGTGAGATATTTGGTTGTACCTTTGAAAAGAGAGGCTTAATCTGCTTCTTGTGAACCGCAATGTCCATCAGACAGCTAAAGTGCTCCATGACAATTGTGAATAAGTATGGAGACAGAGGGTCGCCCTGCCGAATGCCTCGATTACTGCCGAAGAATCCGCATGGCTGACCTTTAATAAGGATAGAGAAAGTCGGGGAATTAATACATTCTTGGATTCGCGCCACCCACCAGTCATCAAATCCCATGCTAAGCAACATTTGGCATATGAACTTCCTGTTCACCATATCATAGGCTTTGTGAAGATCTAATTTAATGCATCCTTTTCTGCCTCCCCTTTTATTGAAGTCGCGCACAAGTTCATGTGCGAGCAAACAATTCTCTGCAATGGATCGGCCTTTAATAAATGCTGCTTGGTTGTCCGAAATTAATCCCTTCAAAATTTCCTGCATTCTTTTACACATAATATGAGTAATTATTTTGTATATAAAATTACAGCATGATATTGGTCGAAAATCTCCAAGATCTGTTGCACCCTCCTTTTTGGGAATCAATGTCAAAAAGGTATGATTGAGCTCTTTTATTAACCTTCCAGTTTTGAAGAAGTCCCGCACTACCTGGAGGACATGAAATTTCAATATACTCCAATGTCTTTTATAGAAAGCAGCATTAAACCCGTCAGGTCCTGGCGATTTATTAGGATCAGCATTCGTAATAATTTCATTTATTTCCTCAATGTCCACCTCTTTGCGGAGAGTGTCATTCCCTTTTTCTGTCACAATTCTTTTGCAAATAATAACTGGGAAAGAGTCCGAATAGTCAGATTGATTGTAAAGGGAAGTGTAATACCTGATGGCCGCTTCCTCAATTTCTTTGTCATTGTTAATAGAATTACCTTCCATATCTAACAACGGACCGAACGAATTTTTATGTTGACGAGCCTTCACCATGGCGTGGAAGAATTTTGAACATCTATCCCCATCTTTCAGCCAAGAGCACTTTGCTTGTTGTTGCAGTTGTACCTCCTCTTGGAAGCGTACCTGTCTCAATGTTTCTTGAAGCTCCAATTCCTTATTAGCAAGAACCGGATTTAATGGGTCAGCTTGAACCTGGCATTGGATGGAATGAAGTTCCTCCTCTAAGGTATTACTGCTCATAGGTGGACGGTCCCGAGCCCAATTCTTCAAGTCTGCCTTAACTCTTTTCAGAATATGGATCAAGCGGTATTGAGGGGTACCAGAAATCTGGGAATAGAGGCCTCCTTCTACCGCTTCTTCATAACCTGCCAGCAAAGGCCAAGCATTGTTGAAACGAAAAGGTCGGCGACGCGGCCTCTGCGTCGAATGCAATCGGATCAATAACGGGGTATGATCACTAGTGCCGCTAGGAAGGCCCTCTGCTTTGACGTCCGGGAATGTAGCAAGCCAGCAATTATTACAAAGGACTCTATCAAGTTGACAAACAACTCGGTTTAGAACGGAGCTATTGCTCCAGCTCCATGCGTGTCCAGTCCTTGCCATGCAACTCAGGCCAGAGGATAACAGACAATCTTGGAAATCCGCAAGAATAGGGGCAGGCACCTGACGTCCACCGATCTTCTCATTTTCTGTTAACATGGCGTTAAAGTCGCCCATCACCAGAAGGGGGATCCTGTCGTTATTTTCAGAGGAAATTTTAATATGATCCTTCCAGAGTTGGAATCGTCTCCTGCGATCATTATGCCCATAAACAGCCCCCACCATAACTTGGAGCCCTCCTCTGTTAGAGAATTCCACAACTGTGAGTTGTTCAGATCGGAATTTCACCACTCCCGACCATACACGGACGTCCCACATCATCCATATCCGAGCCATACCACACAGGCCTCCGTTGTGAACGGACTCCCACTGACTAGGGGTACGGCTGGTAATCCTACTAGCAGACTTAATTTTACTCTCCAATAAGCCAACAATCGAGCAATTATTACTACGAATGGTCTTAGTAATCTCCTTCCAACGGCCGATAGAGTTACAGCCGCGGACGTTCCATGAGATGACAGACATTAGACTTAATTGAGGGGGTTGTCCGAATCTGACCTCCGACACTCTCGTGGACAATCCGAGAGCGTATTCGACATACCAGACACTTGTGGATGAGAGGTTTGCAGAAGCAACTGCTGCCACTCCGGATTCGCAATTGTAAGTGCCATGCTTTCATCCATCTGTTGGGTACCATTACCTCCTTCTTCGCTAATTTGGGCCACCGCTGGTCGCCGTTGTGATGTAGTTCTTTTGCTACTCCTTGGCTGGTCATCATTCTCGGTGCCTCCCTTGTTGCCGTCTCTTCGACTATCCTCCATCGTTGGATGATCCACTTCTGGGTCGACGTTTTCTGTCCCCACAAGAACCATAGCAAGGGCCCCTATACTCGATGATGTGTTTCTCGATTCAGAGACTGGTCTCTTCCCGAGTATTGTACTCATGCTAGTTTCTGATGCTCTGGATGGTTGGGACTCTAATCCCTCCACCTCCATAAGCGTAGCTGCCGTTGGGGCGAGTTGCTGTTGTGGGCGTTGCTCCATGTCCACCCTTTCCTCTTGATCCTGACTCGGCCTGTCTTCCTGCATTGTCCCGTCATCCGAAGTCTCCGTCTTCTCTCTACACTTCGAATCAGTATGTCCGAAGCACTTGCATCTGGAGCACGAAGGGGGCACCCACTCATAGTCAATCTCTTGGGTACCCTTCTCGCCATTAGGCAGAAGTAGATCTATGCTCCGGGGAAGGCTTGTGCCCGCTTCAATTTCCACGAAGATTCTCGCGAAAGATAGTCGCTGCCGTCTTGCCGTTTGAATATCAGTTCGGATCGGCACGCCCACCATACTAGCCATTTTCATGATAGAAGGGATACTCCAGAGTTGTGGAGAAAGCCACGGCAGTCTAATCCATATAGGGACCTTTGAGAGGCGATCTTTTTCGAAATTAATAGTGGGATTCCACCTCTTCAGGACCACCAGACGTCCATCGAATGTCCAAGGACCCCCTTCCAGTATCCGATCCAGGTCCTCCCCTAAGTCGAATTTGATAAAATAGAAGCCGTTTTCTCGGGAGAAAATACTCATCTCCCCTTTTGGTCGCCAGACTCTATGTGCGAACGCGCGAATTTGCCCATAGTATGGTCGATCTCCCATGATGTACAAGATAAGAGTATTTTTCCAGTATTCCGTCGTTTCCTGGATGTCATCTTGAGTTATTTCCACAACCTTTTTGCCATCAATGATGCTGGGCTCGATATATTGCATATCAACCTCTTCATGTACTGCCGCAGGCTTACACAAGTCCGCCCAAGAGACCGGAGATGTCGTCTTCCCCTTGTTTGCTCCTTTATTCATACTCCCCTGGCCATTAGAGGATGCTGGATTGCTATGAGTCATAGTCATCTTCCTGGTGGTTCTTTCTTTCTCCGGGAAAAGTGGCATCTTCCCCTTCAATAGACGCCTATCCTCATCTCCTCGCCCATTGCCCGGAGGGTTTCCGAGTTGACGAGGACGCCAGTTCCTACCCTCATTGGCTGCGGTGTTCCGTCCTACAACCCCGGATGTCGCTGGTCTCCCCGGCAAGGCCCGTTCCAGCTGTGCTCTCGTACGTCGTCGACGGTCAACCGTCGTCCAGCCCCCCGCTACCTCGGTGATGTCTACTTGAGCTCCCCCACCGGCTTCCTCCTCCGGCAACTCATTGGACCCTTTCGAAGTTTCTGTGCCTCCTCCGTCAGGATGCAGACGGCCTTCCGTCGATGCATCTGTGCCTCCATCGCCAGGGTGCGGATGCCCTAACCCTAGCGCAGACATGTTTTTTTTATATATATATATGCGCTCATGCATTACTTTATAAATTATTATTATAAAGAATAAAAAATAACTATTATAATTACTTTAATCTTTATTAAGACAACGTAGAAAGACTAAAAATCGTCTTTGTAATTATGTCTCTATTAATTTTAATTAGTAAAAATATGCAAAAGTAAATTTGAATGAAAATAACGATGAAGCTGAATTTTTCTCATTTAATATTATAGATGTATTCACGGATTTGAATCCCTAATGTTAGGTCTTCATCGTAAATTTTATCAATACATACATCTCAATCCTCCAAGATCATTCTTATAGACCAAATCCATATTTCAGAATGGAAGTGGATATAAGTCATTAATCAAAGTTATAACGTCACACAAAAATATTGAATTCATTAAAAAAAATAGATCAAAAGGCTGATTGGGTAAACATCTTTCCTAACAAATGTGTCGCTAAGGCCATTAATTTAATTGCATTATTTGAGATCCTTTGTGCTTATTGGACGTCTTAGAATGAGTGTTGAGATCACTCCACTTTCTTTATGCAAAATCTAGTCAAATTATCGACTCTAAGTGTTGGTACATAAATTAATTATGGTTATCAAACGAGTAGAATATTAGTCTTTTAAGGGATTGTTGTATGATAGTATGATACATAAATATATTAAAGTTCTAAAAAGTTGAGAAGAAAAGAAAAGTGATTTTCAATGGAAAAAAAATTAGATATAAAATGGTTATATCCATCAAAACAATGATTCACTTTCCCACATTTAAGTATTTACTTTTTCTTCTAATTTTTTGGCATTTTCAAACATCGAAAAGAAAAATCAATATAAATTGTAGTAAAGAAAATACTAAGGAATTGATTTAATTTCTTTCCTTTGTTAGTAATACCTCCCGTATTTGAATTATATATACTAGCTACTAGTATCTATTATTATAACACTAAAAAAAGAGCCAGTCTAAATCTTATGTATATCATCATTTAAATAAATTAAAAAGAAAGATAACTAGATAACTACCTAAATACTCCATTAATTGTTAAAAAAAACTTAACAAAACGTTTAACTACATATTATGATATATTTATAACAATATAACTCTAGATCATATGGTTAAAGTGAAAGATGTCTTTTTATTGTTTGAGTACAAATCCTAAAAATAATTTTTTTTATAATAATTTTTTTTTATCCATGCAGCGCATGCACATTACTAGTATATATAAATGAGTTTTTATTTTAGGTTCCGCGTTCTCATAGGCGGATCCAAGGTTGGTTTCGGGTGGGCTGAAGCCCACCGCCCAAAAAAAATTATATATTTTTTCATATAATTTTTTTAATTTTTTTAATATAAATTTATCTACTTTTAATTCATCTAAATTTTTGGTAGTCCATCCTTAGCTATAGTTTTCCAGATCCGTCTCTGAGTGTTCTGGTTAAGTAAGTTTGTCATGCACGCCAAACAACATATTACAAAGGGGCCTACGAAGATTTGGGGTTGTTTGGTTAGCCGAAACTCGGCTGAAACTACTCAAAAATTTGCAACTGCACGAAACTTGAATCAGTTCAAGTGTTTGGTTGCTACAAGGAAACTCCATGAAAGTGAACTGAATTGACATGTTGCAGTTCCTGTCCCCCCAAATTTTCTTCAGTTTCACATCCTAATTTTTTTTAGGAAACTCCATGAAAGTGAACTGGACGTGGCGGCGCTGGGCGACGTGGGGCCGGTGACCACCTTGACGCGGGGCGCTGGACGCGGCGGCACTGGGCGACGCGAGGCCGGCGGCCACCTTGGACAGAGGCGCTGGACGCGGGGCCGGCGGCCACCTTGGACGCGGCGACGCTAGCGACGCGGGGCGCTGGACGCGGCGGCACTGGGCGACGCGAGGCCGGCGGCCACCTTGGACGGAGGCGTTGGACGCGGGGCCGGCGGCCACGTTGGACGCGACGACGCTGGCGACGCGGGGCCGGTGACCAACTTGGACCCCCGAAGGAGGATGTGGTGCCGACCGCCGCTCTCCCGAGGTACCTGCCGAGGTGTCGGGGTGGACGACGACGACGACGCAGGCGGAGGAGAGTGGAGAGAGGGAAAGGGAGATGACGGAAGAGGGGGGCGGGGGTTTTCTTTCTGTGGGCTGGAGAGAGAGGAGAGGGAGAGAGTGATTTATATTGTAATAATAATAATAATAATAATAATAATAATTTAAATTAATTATATGTTAATTAAAACTTTATTAGTGTGTAATTTTTAATCTCTACACACAATTATATTTACTAATTATATCAATTAATTGCATGAAAGAAAACAAATCATATTTACTAACTAAATGAAAATGGGGTAACCATACCTAGGTTTACCATACCTCCAACCAAACTCCTTTTTTTTCACTTTCAACAACCATCCAAACAAGCGTGCGCAAGTTTCATTTTTTCACTTTCGCACTTTTATACACTTTAGGTTTTGGTGTTGGACGTACACTTGGTAGACTCTCTGTTTTTTTCTCCAAATTCATCACGTCAGATGTGGCAAAATCAGTGGGGAAAAAATATATCTGAAAGTAAAGTTCGATTGACCGCTTAGTGGTTTAAAGAACCATCATGTCAGATATGGCTGTGTTTGATTAGACTTTTTTCCATAAAAAATATTTTCATCACAAATTTTTCTTCAATAATTGTAGTGTTTGATAGTTTATATTTTTCATAGAATTATTTTTCAAAAAATCATCATTTTTCATATTTTTTTCTAAAATGGTGGAAAATGAAACTTTTCTAACCCATAGGAAAATATCATTTTACATGTAACATAACTAATTTTCGTGGAAAATAATGACAATCAAACAACCAAATTAAGTTTTTCATGATTTTTTTTAAATTCCATGGAATTTTTTTTCTAGAAAAATAATTCCATAGAATTAATTTCTTTTCCACGTAGGCTGTGTTTGATTGGACTTTTTTTCCATGGAAAATATTTCCATCACAATTTTTTCACCAATTGTAGTGTTTGATAGCTTATATTTTCCATGGAATTATTTTCCAAAAAACTGTAATTTTCCATATTTTCTTCTAAAATGGTGGAAAATGAAACTTGTCCAACTCATAGGAAAATATCATTTTCCATGAAAAATAACTATTTACCATGGAAAATAGTGACAATCAAACACCCAAATTAAGTTTTCCATGGAATTTTTTTTTTTAAAATTCCATGGAATTTTTTTCCTAGGAAAATAATTCCATGGAATTAATTTCTTTTCCATATCTTTTCCACCTTGCAATCAAACGCACCCGTATTTTCCACCTTGCAATCAAACACACCCTTAGTGGTTTAAAGAATTTTTAGTGCCCTAAAGGTTGACAAACACTAAACTGGTCTGTTTGTTTTATTTTCAAAGTTCCTATTTTCTTTCAACTTTCTCGATTAACCCAATAAAATCTTCTAGTATATAATAAGGTTTCAAAACAGCTCAAAAGTAAGCCGTCTAAGTTCTATATATATCATGGTCTATTTTATTTAAAAATAAATCAATTATGTAAAAGATTATTAGAAAAAGTTTAAATTTGTTATTTACATTTAACATAGGAAATTGAACTCAACCAAACAAAAAAATATCTCCCAAATTTACCACGTAAGTTAGAAGATATATTTGACTATAATATACGTTATTATACGTACAAAGTACGTGCATTTACTAGTAAAAATAAAATGGTTTCTTCTCATTTGTTTCCCACTATCAAAATTAATGGTCACATCATTTTTTTTAATGTCAAAACCGACAAAAAAAACCAACATAATAAATACATGTCAAATTACAATACCCATCAAATATATGACTATATATATTCACGTGCATAAGTACTTTTTATAAAAAAAAAAATCTTATTTTTAGTCAATATAATCGGTATGAAAAAATCTTCTAATATTGTTGAAAATTCGTTAGTAATTCAAATTAAAATAAAATACTTCAAATATTATTTTTATATATTTTACTTGGTATATATATGTTTGTAGAAGTTCGGATATATATATATATATATATCAAAAGTCCTAAAAATATATATGTAACAGATACTACCATATAATATATTATAATTAGTATCTGTTATATATATATATATATATATATATATATATATATATATATATATATATATATATATATATATAACAGATACTAATTATAATATATTATATGGTAGTATCTGTTACATATATATTTTTAGGACTTTTGATATATATATATATATATATATATATATATATATATATATATATATATATATATATATATATACCATAAATTTAGAATTATATACACATTTATGATTTACTAATTAATTAGAATTTATTATTTTTATGTAATTATATAATCTCTACTATTACCACACATATTTCTCATTGTCCATTACTCAAGTCAATATCTGTTTAGCCCACTCTCGCCAACCCCATATAGGGGCTGTTTGGTTGGCAGTAGGTGACCCGTAAGTGCCACCTTCTGCTGCAACTGCTCGGTGAAGGCAACAGTTCTGGTGTTTGGTTGGACGCAGCAAGTACATGGTAAGTGTCTAATCGCAGCAACTGCGTGGTAACTCTCTTATGTTTTTTTTCAACATTCAGTTACATCAAATATTGGGGGAAAGTGCATAGCAAGTGAAGAGAGAGAGAAAAAAAAATGGGAAAAGGCCAGAAAAATGGGACGGCGAGCACCACCATGGCCACCGTGGCCGTACTCGACAGGTGGGCCAGCTCGATGGGCGAGCACCGACGCACGAGCCTGACGTCGGTAGCTCCAGGAGGACGGCCGACGGCCACCTCGAGAGAGGCAAAGAGAGAGAGAGAGAGAGAGAGAGAGAGAGAGAGAGAGAGTTGAGAAGAGGAGGCGGTGAGGAAATTGGAGGTCTATGTTTGTTCTGAAGAAGAAGAAGAATGATAAAGTTGGTGTGAGACTCTTGAGTTGGTTTTGAGGAAATTGGGGTCTGCATTGGTACGAGAAAATTGTTTGGATTGGATTCCCACAATTTGTCATGCTTATAAAAATAAAAATAATAAAAATAATTAATATATTTATTGGTTGGGGTCTGCTGTGGGGCTACTCTTCCAAAAAAAAAAAAAAATGTTATTAATTTAATACGTTAATTAATTTATTTAACTATGATAATTAAATTTTTGTTCATTGTTGATATCTTGCCTATGTTGTAAATGTTGAAAATTTTGGCAATGATAAAATTCTTCTTGTGTATGATGCTCGGCCAATATAGTCCCGTAATTTCTGATACATGTTGTCTTTATACTATGATAATAATAGGAATGTGAAAAAGAGAATATATTTAATAATAATAATTAATTTAATTTATATTATCCAATTTGTTATAATGGCTGTGAAACTTGAAGTGTAATATTGATATAAATTTGCTAAATTACTTTTATTTTTAATCTATACAAAAAAAAGAAGTTGGGGTAACCATACATAGGTTTACCACATTTTCAAAAAAAATCTACTTTCAACAATCCAAACAACCGAACTACTTTTTTTTCCACTTACAACAACCATCCAAACACAAAACTAATTTTTCTTTCACTTGCAGCAGACAAAATTTACTCTATCCAAACACATTTTGAAAAGTTGCACTTGCTGCAAGTCAACAAAAACTTAACTTACTGCAAATATCACTTTAACACTTTCAAAGAGTTACATATCCAAACAGGCCCATAGCCTTAAAGTTGACAAAATAGTGTTGTCAATTATTTTTGTCCAGAAATTGTCTTTCAATACTTCTCCCCTTTACTCAACACTGGAATAGATTGGTTCCCACTACTTCCTTAGAGCATCATTAGTAAGGTCCATCCCATTTTCTAGATTCTAGATTTAGAATGTAGGAGCTCATTTTGTAGAATAATAAGTCTCATTCCTAGTCTCAATTTCTACAATTTCGGTCCCAACCCATCCATGGGTGCTAAGGGTTGGACCTCCCAATTTCTAGATTCTAGATTGTAGAAACTCGTTTTGTAGAATAGTAAGTTCCAATTTGGAGTCCAACTTTCTAGATTCTAAACTTTATATTATTTTTTTCCTACATTAATTTTTGATCACACAATTTTTGGGACCGGAGCTTACTTTATTATTTCCTACTATTCTCATACAAACGCAACCCATTCTACATTTTTTTTTTTCTTTTAAAATTTTGGGCTCCAAATTGCATTGGAGAGTCCCAACTACTAATGATGCTCTTAAAACCACTTAGCCCTTCTCATCTTATAGATGAGTCGTCGAGAAGTGACATAATTTTAGAATTTTATGCATGTTTCGATCAGGGTCGGAGCTGAGATTTGTCAAAAACGATTGGGTCCGGTCCAAAAAAAATAATGGAGGCCTATTCTTATAAAAAAATTCAAACAAAAAAACTTGGAAATTAAATTATCCAAAACTAACATCAATTAAGAAAAATCATTCAATTACAATATCTTTCAAGTGAAATAATATTGGACTAAAAGAGGTAATATAAGGCAAAACAAACAAGTTTTTATATAAAATAATAATTATGGGTGGTCCGATTTATTTGGGACAACCCTCGATCGACATGTTTTTATATAAAATTATAATTATGGGAGGATAATGATGTCATGTATTTATAGTTTAAATTAACCTACAAATTTTAGAGTATTAAATTAGAGTTATAGGTGATCGACATGTACAATTGTTTTAGGATTTCGTTGAATGAGTGTGGAGATCTGCTCCAACGAACTTTCTGAAAATCCATGCTTATCCTGTGCAACAATTTTCTTTGTGCACATCCTTCTTCCGGCAGTTGACATGCGGGCTCGTCGACAGTGCTGGGACGTCGGAATTGTTCGTGGGGTATTGATTTTGAATATGCATTGAATGGAATTTGGAGAATCTTTTACTTAATTCCAAACAATAGAAGCCTTTATTAATTGATTTTTAATTGGAAACAGATACATATACAGGCTATAGCCTAGTTATAGAGAGAATCTCCACTTTATTAACTTAGTACAAACAAGGAAAGCAATAAATTTATAAATTATTATTCATAAGTTAGTTTAATATTATAGCTTACATAATAAATATACATATCATTTTTTAAATTACTTATCCATAATTTTAAATTATTTATTCCTAAGTTTGAAATCTTTTGATTTATTTTTTAAATTATGTATCCAGAAGTTAGTTTAGTATACATAATACATATACATATAAATAAAAAATTGGAGGCCTGCGAATTCGGGAGGCCTAGTGCGGTCGCACACATTGCACTCCCTCAAAGCCGGTCCTGGTTTGGATTAGAATTTTTTTTAATGTAACTATATAATATCTACAATTATAGAGTGGTTTTGAAATGAGCCGTTTAACTACCTTACATAATTAAAATAAATAAATAAATCCTAACAAATAGCTTAACTATGTGATATTATCTAACTACTTCCACATATATTATTTCAAAGCTTAATTACAATGTATATATGTATATACATGATCACAATTAAAATATAAAAATACCTATAATAAATGTGAACTAAAATATATTAAATTCATATATATAACAAATTCGAACTTAAACTATTTTGTAACAATATTAGACTTTTTTTTTCTTCATTGCATGTGACTGATACTGCTTAGGCGACTAATTTTGATCTATTTTAAAATTCTTATATGAAACGAGGGATTAGGATCTCCGCTCTTAACCATCTTGTTAGATAAAAACTTTTAAGAAATTGTATAGTTTAAAGATCTAATGAACGATTAAAATTAGGGCTAATTAGAGTTACCATAGATTTTATACTAGTTTAGAATTTAAGTCCTATCATGTCCAATTCGAAAGTTTAGGCTGTTGGTGTTTTTGTCTTTGGACTAGGAAAGATAGTCCCACATCAGCTACACCAAATGGTGAGTATCTCAATATAATGAATTGCTTGTGTTGAGATGTTCACATGAGGTGTGGTGGGACACAAGTGTGTGCCATGTGGGAGTATTTTTCTAGAAGGAAAAAGATTAATTCCAACAAGGATGCAAGTTGATTTTTGCTGTGCGGACTCGGATTCGAACTCGGACACGGACTCCAGGATGTCTCGTGCATGCACGGGAGTGTTCGGAGGGTAGGCGTGGACTGACACACTTCTATGCTGATTGTGGGATAATCTAAAATATCAAACTCTATTTTTGAGTATTGTTATTTTAGTCCCACATCGGATATGAGAAGAGGTGAAGTCTCACTCCACTCTATAAATAGAGCCCCTTGACCTCCTTTGGAAGATACACCAAGAAGAAAGTTAAAGGGAGTCCGTAAAGTCCAAGAAGTCCGTTCAAGTCTCAAATATTGACTTACGAGCGTTCCAGAAGTTCTTCGTGAACTTGGTGGTTCCTGTAAGCAGATCGTGTTGGGACGAAACACCCCAGCAAGAACCTTTACTCTTCTTCAAGGAAGAACGTGAGATTTATTTTTCTGAACTCAGTTCTGTCCATCAGCAACTGCGATTGCGAGGAAGAACGTGAGATTTACTTTCTGATTATTGTTGCTTTTGTAATCAGATTCATATTATAGTGTTCCTCTTGGATCTCGATAATAATCAGAAGGTTAACGTTTGTTGAACCTCTGATCTCGACATCGAGTCTACCATCTTTGATCAAGTCCCGGAACTACCATAGGCTCTGTTTTTTTTTTCTTCTTCAATCCTTTCCATTATTCTCTCCATTTTATATAGAAATTTAATTCCCAGACATTGGGAGGAAGAGTATAATATTAAAAAAAAAAAAAAAAATCAGAGACCAAACTCTCTAATTAAACACGTTAATACTTAAAATCTAAATTAGCATAAAATGTAGGGTCTAAATACTAATTAGCCCTAAAAACTATAATCTAACTCTTGTTATTTCAAAAAGCATGTGACTACGCTTATATAGTTGTCGCATGTGCTTGCGGAGGTATCATGGTCGGTTGGACTCGTCTTGGAGGGAGCTGTTGCATCACGACATAGTGTAGGCAGGCCCGGCATGTGTCCGTCTCACCAACTGCTCCCCCACCCTTTCTTTCTTTGTCGATTGGAACGTGCAAGTTGCAACTACAGTTAATTGACGACAACCTTTGCCTATTACCCAGCCCAACCACAGTTTCTTTCAAAAAAGCAAAGAATAGAAACACACTGTTGGGTGATAATAAACTTTGACGCGGACAACGATAAGACGGATACGGACACCGACACTGACAGAAAGAGACAGGGCCGGTCCAAGGAATTTATGGACTTCAAAAAGAGAGAGTACCGTGTTCGGGAGTATTTGTTCCTGGAATTGACGATGGGTCGGATTGGCGGTGACGTCAAAGTCTCCGGTTCTGATGGCGGCGTGGAGCTCGAATTCCGAGTTCCTCTTCCTGCTCTTGAGCTACTCGCGACATGATAGATTGTCAGTTCAATTGACAAGAAGGAGTGGGGTGGACAAGACTCCATTTACGGAGAACTGAGACTCAGGGGTACGGAGGGTTGTCCTAACCGGAAGAGTTGTCCAAATCCGATAGCTTGTATAGCTTACCCCATGGCCGGCTCCTGCCGACAGACCATGTTAATTTGTGTCATACAATGTGAGAATTTATTATAGTCGTACTTTTTTATTCAGGAGTATTAATTTTGAGTTGATTAGCAGTTAATTGTATATCTAAAGAGATTTAATATTGATCCCATGAAGTAGGGGATGAACGTTCGGTTTATTCGATTTCAACCGAACCGAATTAGCAAAAGCCGAATAAATCGAAATCCTAAAAATTTAAAACCGAAACCGAACCGAATAATGAATTCGGTTTGTTCGGTTGGAATTAATCGGCCGGACCCAAAGTTCGGATCATGGTTAAATTATATTAAAAATTATAATTTTTATACACACATTTGTCGAATTTTAAAGTTACACACAAAGTTGAATTAGTTGTTAAATTATCAAAGTTGTAATTTAAAACACATACATAGAATTGTTGTCTTCAAAATATATACATTTTTAAATTGAGGATATTTATATAATTATATAATTTTTATTCGGTTCTGGACCAAAACTAAAATCTAAAATCAAAACTGAATATTTTTTTTTTTTTTTTTTTTTTTTTTTTGTATTTTGAAAACCGAAATCGAACCGTCGAACCGAATTTTTTATGCGATCTGATTCGAATTTCGGTCCAAAATCGAATAATGCTCACCCCTATCTATCATGAAGTTGCTCAATAGGACGACTGGTAATAATCCATTGCCAATTATAATGATACAACTCACATTATCAGTAGTTTCCATAATTTCATATACATGTCACTGTAGCTCTCGAAGATTCTGTGATGTGATTGACCCATGACGATAGCCACACATGTTTCACCTTAGGCCATTACTCAAGTCAATCTATATTCAGCCCACTCTGGCTGACCCCATGTAGCCTTGAAGGTCGACAAAAATAGCGTTGTCAATTCATTTTTGTCCAAAAATTGTCTTTCACTATGCTTCTCAACACACTAACACTGTGTTTGCAGCCACCCTCAACATCCTGACACTGTGTTCGGAAACATTTTTGAGGAAAAAAAAAATAAATTTGAGGGAAAAAAAAAGTAAAATAAAGATAAAATTATTTTTTTTCATTTATTTTGTTGACCAAAAGGTAAAGAAAGTAAAAAAAATTCAAATTATATTTTATTTGTTTGTGAAGAAAGTTATAATTGCCATTCGATTTTTTCAAATCATAAATGATACTAACTTTTTTAAGGTAGCTGAATAATTTTTTTTCACAGTCCTCAACGCTTTCCATTTTTCTTCCATTTTTTTGATAAATTTTTTTGAGTGGAACCCGTATGAATTTTTCTCTCGCTCCTCTTCTTTCCCCCTTCTCAAACACCACTACTTTTAATTTTTTTTTCTCAACATTTTCCTTCCCCCGATTTTTTTCTCTTCCCAAACAATACCTAAGGCATGGTTTGGTTCGCGGATGGAAGGGAAAGGAAATCAATATTTTGACATTTTTTTCCTTTGAAAATTACAATTTCTATTGATTTTTCTTTCTCGTGTTTGAAAATGCCAAGAAATTTGAAAATGAAAGCGAATACTAAAAGTGAGTCCTTACTTTGATTGATGGAATCACTTTTTCCCATAATTTTTCTTCAATTGAAAATCACTTTTCTTTCCTCCTCAATTTCTCTGGCACCCAAACATAGGAAAGTAACCACTTTCCTTTTCCAATCCGATGATTTCGCGAACCAAACGAGTCACGAAATGGAAGGAAAAGAAAATCAATTCCTTGACATTTTTTTCCTTTATAAATTACAGTTCTTATTGATTTTTCATTCCGATGTTTGGAAATGACAAAAAATTGGAAAAAAAAGTGAATACTTAGATGTGAAAAGTGATTCATTACTTGAATGGATGTAATTATTATTTTTTTCTAATTTTTCTTTTATTGAGAATCACTTTCATTTTTTTCTCAATTTCTTTGGCGTCAAAACATAAAAATATAATCAATTTTTGACTTCTTTTTTTCCAAACTGATGATTCAGCGAACCAAACGGGACCTAATAGACCAGATCCCCATTCCTTTTTTCTTGGTATGATATAGCTTTTTCCATCTTATAGCATCAACCTTTCATCTCAAGACAAAATATCCGCACATTTTTTCAATCTTCTATATATATATATATATAAATATACAATTTTTTCTTACATGACTGATGTTGTAACAACTGTCAATTTTTTATTAGTATTGTGCATATTCAGAATTGTCAAAATTATAATATTTTTTAGAAAAATTTTGAGTTGTACCCCACTTACTTTACCCTAATTCAAGGTGCACCCCACTGCATTACCTTAATGTAAGTTATCCTCCACATTTCATGAATTTCGTCCAAAATCGACGGTCAATGCGTTTGACCAAATTTTTAGGACAAGAATACCCCTAACCTCATGGGGGAGGACAGAAGAATGTCGTGGAGGAGCGGGGAGGGCGACGCCATGGGGGAGCAGGGGTGACGTCATGGGGGTGCGGGGGAGGGGGGCGACGCCGTGGACGAGCGGAGGAGGGGAGTGGCGCCATGGACAAGTGGGGGAGAGAAGGCGGCGGGGGGTGAAGGTGGTGGTGGTGAAGGTGGCACTGGTAGTGGTGGTAAAGGTGGTGGTGATGATGATGGTGGTGATGTTGGTGGTGGTGATGGCAGAGGGCTGAGCGAGACGAAGGGCGGGGCGGGACGGGGCAGAAGGGTGGGGTGCGGGAGGGAGGAGGCGAGCAAGGAGGGGAAGGCAAGTGTAATGCCTGTGGTTCGTATTACGTATTTTGGAAATACGTGTACGTATTTTCTTGTATTGTTCCTTGTTTAGTTTTCTTGGCTTGGTTTAACTCTCGGTTTGGGTTGGTTTGGTTTGGCCGGCTGGTTGCTTGGTCCATCATGGACCAAGGTGAACCCCCTACCTACCACAACCCATGATATTTATTTCCCCACCAACCTTTTCTCTCCTCCATAACTCTCATTTATTTCTTCTTCTTCTTCTTCTTCCTTCCTCTCCACAACTCCCCAACCCTTAGGCAAGTGCAACTTGCTTCCACAAGAGAACTCATTTTATGGTTCCATTAGCTTCTTCTCATGATTCTAAACCACATTAGAACTTGTCATTTTCCATTTTGAGACTTTAATTCTTGTAGATCTAGAGTTTTGCTATTTCGGATTTTTTTGGTGTTTTGATCTATTAAACTTCCTTGTTTTCAAGTTTGGATGGTTCCATGTTGTAGATAATTATATTCTACCCAATTTTGACCTTTGGAAAGTTGGATTCGGACTTGTTTTGACCAAGTTATGAGTATTTGGAGTTTTGGGTTCCATTCTTGGAGTTCTTGCAGTTCTTGCTGTTCTTGCCCTCTGGAGAAGACTGTGAACAGTGAGCTAGCTTTTTAGCTTATGCCGCTGAGTCGTACGCTGCTCTTTAGCGAGCGTACGCTAGCCTTCGTACGCTGCTCTTTAGCGAGCGTACGCGTGCCTTCGTACGCTGCTCTTTAGTGAGCGTACGCTCACCTTGATACGCTGCCTGTTGGCAGCATGTCTTGAGCGTACGCTAGCTTGAGCGTACGCTAGCTTGAGCGTACGCGTGCCTTGGTACGCTAGCTTGAGCGAGCAAGGCGTACGCTGGCTTGAGCGTACGCTAGCCTATCTTGTCACCCTGGTTCAACCCGAGAGCTTTGTGACCCCCATACGCTGCCTTTTGGGAGCGTATGCTTACCTGAGCGTATGCCTACCTGAACGTATGGCCTTTGGCAGACTTGATCTTATATTAGCATGTCAGTTTGGTTTTATTTTCCTTATCCTGGATTTATAGCCCTGTATATTGATATTTTATTAGATATTTAACGTCCATTTTATATCCTTACGCCTTTTGACCTGAACTTGATAATTCTCGAAATTACTTGATATGTTAGAAATGATACCTGAGCCTGACACGATAGTGACCCGTAGTGGTGCACTCCTGACATAATGACCTGACATGACCTGATAAGTGGCCCGTCGTGGCGCACTCCTGACAAGTACACTTGACCTGATAACCTGACATGTTATATCTTGTCACGCCCCAGAACCAGAATACTGGAGAGCGGGGGCAGACATAGCCAGCTACGTATAATGAAATGGAATCCACGTCACTGTACGGTCACGGCTGTCTAGATATATGAGGGTTTAACTACAATCTATCAGTCTCCTATGGTCAAAAACAAGCCTATTGTCTCAATCTCAAGCAATGTAATAACAGTTACAAGATGTCAGAACACCAAATATACAATAGTAAGGCGTCCCATACATTACATATTGGATGATCATGAAGCTAGTCGTACAAAATGTCAGGACTAGCAAGAGTTTTAGTCAATACATGATCAACCCTAGGATTTGTCAATCATGTTACAGCCCGTAGGCAGACAGTAAATAAAGGTGCAATACGAGCTAACACGTGCTCGCCGGCTAAACGCCTCAAAAGAATAATTTTACAAATAGAGTGGGAGGACAAAAGAAACCCACTCGTTGCCCTGGTTACGCCTGGTGGTCACCATCGGGCTGAAAGACAGGTGGATCCTCTGGTGCTGCTCCGATATCTGGCCACACAAAACCAGCTGGGTCAGACCCCAGAAAGAGCAAGTACCACAAAGGAGGCTTCACTTAGGAACTAAAACCAGCATATCATAAATAAATAGTAAAGGTAATTAAAAGATAGTGATAATAGCTGAGATAACAATAATATATTGAACACGGAGAAACCATTCAAGTAGCCAGACTGCAACCCTTAAACCAAACAAGGACCGGGGTTGCAATCCTTCGCCTGAATAGAAACCCGCCTCAATTACTATTGATAAGGTAACAAGACAATAAACGAAGAGAGGACATAGAACTGCTCCGGAAGCCAGGTTACAACCCTTAAACCAAACAAGGACCGGGGTTGTAACCCTTCGCCTGAACAGAACTGGACCCCTGATCTTTATTGTTAAGGCCAGTATAAATAATCATGGTATTGAAGTAAAGGTAAAACATGACGAGCATGACGGAGGGTTACAATAAGACAATAAACGAAGAGAGGACACAGAACTGCTCCGGGAGCCAGGTTACAACCCTTAAACCAAACAAGGACCGGGGTTGTAACCCTTCGCCTGAACAGAACTGGACCCCTGATCTTTTAAGACGAGCACAATAAGCAGGACGATATATGATAAGATAACCATGGAACTATTCAGATAGCTAAGTTACAACCCTTAAACCAAACAAGGACCGGGGTTGTAACCCTTCATCTGAACAGAACTTGGTATCCCATCATTTATCGATACAAGAAATCATGTCATGATACAATCTTGTACAGGATCAGGATAAGACTAAGCTGGAATAAACTTCATCCAATCAATCACGGCCAATCAAGAGTACGGCTTGATACTTTAACTAACTAGGGTTATCACAGGCCTAGTTACTGGCAAGATGCAATAAGATTATCCCAACAGCCACAAGCCCTGCAGACCATCCGGTTATCCGGGTCGAATGTCCGTTATGAAGAATGCAACACGTGACTGTGTACTGGAAATGTGCCCTACTCGTCGGTAGGCTACAAGTCCACTTAATGCGCCCAGATAACGGGATTGCCTGTAGCTGGGAATCTCTTCATGACTACTGAATCATTCTAGTTAATTAGCCTTAGTCAATTTCAGTAGGTACCCCTGACCGTGGTACTCAGGGGTCCCCATCCTAGACATGATGCAAGACAGTACTGGTTTATTTGTACAAACGCAATCGTCCACGGTGTCCAGACCTTTCATACTTGTCATATCAGTTTACTTGTCAAGAGTGCGCCACCGCGGGCCACTATCGTGTTATATTCTTACATTATCATGAATGAGAAAGATTGTATAAAAGAACTAATAACATATTCTTGAAGCCAAGGAAAAGATCTACAACTTTCATGTTTTGAGTTTTTCAAGATTCTAGCTACAAAACAACTTAAACAGGCAAAAATAGTAAATTCCTGCACAATCGGCGCATGAGATTCCTGCACGAATCGGCGCATGGGATTCCTGCACGAATCGGCGCATGGGATTCCTGCACGAATCGGCGCATGGGATTCCTGCACGAATCGGCGCATGGGATTCCTGCACAAATCGGCGCATGAGATTCCTGCACGAATCGGCGCATGGGATTCCTGCACGAATCGGCGCATGAGATTCCTGCACAAATCGGCGCATGAGATTCCTGCACGAATCGGCACATGGGATTCCTGCACAAATCGGCGCATGAGATTCCCGCACGAATCGGCGCATGGGATTCCTGCACCAATCGGCGCATGGAATTCCTGCGCGAATCGGCGCATGGGATTCCTGCACCAATCGGCGCATGGGAAACTCACGTTGCGTCTTCAATACATGCGCGTAAGAAACCTATGCACATGACACGCTCGGAGTTAAGGAATGCGTTGCCGGGACTTCACGGCGCATGGCCTCCCGGCGCATGGCCTCCCGGGCGCATGAGGTTCCCGGCGCATGGGATTCATCGTCCCCAAACAGCAAGTTCAGCCATGAAAGTTCCGAAAACTTGTAATGGTCATAACTTACTCATCCGGAGTCAAAATCAAGCGAAACAAAAGCCAAAACTGAATAAAATTGAATTCTCTACAACATAGAACCATTAGTTTTCAAAAATAACCAAGTTTTAGAGATCAAAACCAAGAAAAATAAACAAGAAGGAACTTAAAACTTAGATCTACAAAAATATAACCATCAAAACCGAAAACTTCCAGTTCTAAAGAGGCTTAGAGTCTAGTAAGGAAGAGAATGGAACAATAAAACATGAGATCCATCATGAAGCAAGTTTGCACTTGCCTAAGCTCTCTCTCTCTCTCTCCTTCCTGGTAGGTGTAGAAGTAAATGTGGAGAAGAAGAAGAATAATGAAGAGAGAGAATGAAGGAATGGGTTAATAAAGGAGGGTGGTGGTGGTAGGTAGGAGGGTTTTCTTTTGGTTCATGATGAACCCAAAAGCAAAGCAAACCAAGCTAAGCCGAACCAAGCTATGCCATATCCAATGATATGCCAAAATAACCATGCAGGAAAATACGCAATACGAGTCAAGAATACGTACACGTATACCATGATACGTAATACGAACTACAGGCATTACAACTCTACCCACCTTAAAAGAATTTCGTCCTCGGAATTTAATCAAGAGGCTAGGATTGCAAGGACAGGCTATACTAATCGTAAGCTATAACAAGCAGTCTATCATGCAGTCATTTATTCAAGCAAGGAATTGAAAGCATAAGGCATAAGGAAGACATTATACCTTACGAGTCAAACAGGTCGGGATATCGCGATCGGATATCATCCTCACGCTCCCACGTTGACTCACCCAAAGAGTGATGACCCCAAGCAACACGGACTAAACTAATAGTCTTGTTCTTAAGTATCTTCTCTCTCCGGTCCAATATAGACACGGGCCTCTCCTCATACGAAAGGTTGGTACCAACAACCAATTCCGAATGATCCAGGATGTGGCTCGGGTCCGGGATATACCGTCGTAGTTGAGATACATGGAATACGTCATGCACCTCACGTAGCGATGGTGGAAGAGCGAGACGATAGGATACATCTCCTACTCGCTCCAGAATATCGAATGGGCCTATATACCTAGGACTAAGCTTTCCCCGTACGCCGAAACGAATGACACCACGGTTAGGCGAAATCCTCAGGAATACATGGTCGCCGACCGAGAATTCAAGGGGTCGCCGATGGGAATCGGTCCAATGACGCTGGCGATCTTGGGCAACTCGAAGATGATCTCTGACTCTCCTGACCACTTCAACGGTCTGAGCAATCATTTCCGGACCGAGCATCTGCCTCTCTCCGACATCATCCCATGCTAGCGGGGATCGGCACTTCCTGCCATACAATGCCTCGAACGGAGCCATCTGGATACTGGCTTGGAAACTGTTGTTATACGAGAACTCTACCAGGTGTAGGTGATCTTCCCACGATCCACCGAAGTCGAGCGTACAAGATCTCAACATATCCTCGAGAGTCTGGATCGTGCGTTCTGACTGGCCATCAGTCTGCGGATGATAAGCGGAGCTGAACTGGAGGCGGGTTCCCAAACTCTCTTGCAGGCTACGCCAAAAGTGCGACGTAAATCTGGAATCTCTGTCCGAGGTGATACTGACTGGTACTCCGTGAAGCCTGACGATCCGCCTGAGGTACATCTCTGCTAGCTGAGCCGTCGACTGACCAACTCTGAACGGGAGAAAGTGAGCCACCTTCGTGAGCCTGTCTATGACAACCCAAATAGCGTCTCTGCCCGCCGGGGATCTAGGCAATCTAGTCACAAAATCCATGGTTACATGCTCCCATTTCCACTCGGGAATCGGCAATGGTTGAAGTAGTCCAGCTGGTCTCTGATGTTCAGCCTTAACTTGTTGGCAGACTAAACAACGAGAGACAAACCGGGCTATCTCCCTCTTCATGCCATTCCACCAAAAGTGCTGGCGGATATCACGGTACATCTTCGTGCCACCGGGATGAATGGAATACTGCGAACTGTGAGCTTCCGTCATGATCTCCTGTCTGATATCTCCACTGGATACACAAAGACGCTTACCATGTCGAAGTGTACCGTCTTCATGGATACATAACTCTGGTCTTCGTCCCGTCTCACACTCTGCTCTAAGTCGCAGAAGCTTGGAATCTGCTGACTGCGCCATCCGGATCCTCTCGACTATAGTAGACTGAACTTGCATGCTGGCCATCAATGCCACACTGGAAGGAAGGACAACTTCTATACCCATCTTCTGAAGATCGGCTAACAGCTCTGGTTGCGCTGTTAGGAAATAAACTCCGGCTCTCCTGCTCAATGCATCTGCAACAACGTTGGCCTTTCCTGGGTGATACTGCAAGTTGACATCATAATCCACAAGCAGCTCTAGCCATCTCCTCTGACGCATGTTAAGGTCCTTCTGGGTGAAAACATACTTCAGACTCTTGTGGTCGGTGAAGATCTCCACCCTATCTCCGTACAAGTAGTGCCTCCACAACTTAAGTGCAAACACTACTGCTGCCAGCTCCAAGTCATGGGTTGGGTAATTTCTCTCATGATCACGAAGTTGTCGCGACGCATAGGCTATTACCTTCCCATGCTGCATCAGAACACATCCTAAACCTCTGCCCGAAGCATCACAATACACTGAGAATCCTCCAGTTCCATCTGGAAGCGTGAGAATAGGAGCCGTCATCAAGCCTCGCTTCAACTTCTCAAAAGAATCCTGACATTCTGCTGTCCAAGCAAACTGCACATCCTTGCGGGTCAACTGGGTCAATGGCGCAGAAATTCGAGCAAAGTCTGAAACAAATCGCCGGTAGTAGCCGGCCAATCCAAGAAAATTGCGAACTTCTGCAACTGTGCTAGGTACTGGCCATGTTTCAATGGCCACGATCTTCTGGGGATCCACTTCTACTCCTCCTCGGGTGATGATATGACCCAAGTACGAAATGCGATCGAGCCAGAACTCGCATTTACTAAACTTGGCATACAACTGGTGCTCTCTGAGAATCTGAAGAACAACTCTGAGGTGCTGCTCATGCTCCGCTTCGCTCTTGCTGTAGACCAAGATGTCGTCTAGGAACACAATCACTAACTTATCCAAATAAGGCATGAAGATGCGATTCATGAGGTCCATGAATACAGCCGGCGCATTGGTTGCTCCAAATGGCATCACAAGGAACTCCCAATGCCCATACCTAGATCTGAAAGCTGTCATCGGGATGTCCTGCTCTCTGACTCTAATTTGATGGTAGCCTGACCGCAAGTCAATCTTCGAAAATACTGACGCCCCTCTGAGTTGATCAAACAAGTCATCTATCCTTGGGAGAGGGTATCTGTTCTTGATTGTCACTGAGTTCAAGGTACGATAATCAACACACAATCTGGACGTACCATCCTTCTTTTTCACAAGAAGCATCGGGGCTCCCCAAGGCGATCCACTAGCACGAATGAATCCCTTGGTTCTGAGTTCTTCAATCATCTTGTACAATATCTCTAGCTCTGACGGCGCCATCCTGTAGACTCTCTCTGACACTGGGGCTGTCCCGGGAATCAAGTCGATGGTAAACTCGATCTCTCGCTCTGGCGGCATCCCTGGAAGCTCTTCTGGGAAAACATCTGGAAACTCTTCGACTATCCGAGGCAACTGCACTGCTGCTACTGCCATCCGCAATACTGGAGGAGAAGGTTCAACTTTGCCTCGGGAGAAAGAAAACTCTGGCTCGCCTGGAATGCTAAAAATAACCCTGCCAATGTGGCAGTCTATCCTAGCATACTGGTCCCTCAACCAATCCATCCCTAAGACCACATCATAATCGGCCATCGGGAACTCTATCAATCTAGCGGGGAATTCTCTACCGCTAACTACGACCCGACACGAGGAAAACACTCTATCTACTCCCACAAGTCCGTTACCAGTAAGTATATTGAGCCTTACTGATAATGACTCGGGCTCCAATCCTACCCGTGTCGCGAATCGTGCAGACATAAATGAATGCGAGGCACCAGAATCAAATAATACTGAAGCTGGAAAGGTGTTGACGAGAATAGTACCTGCCACCACCTCACCTGGTGATATTCCTTCTTCTCCCATGGTCAAAGCCAGCACTTGACCATGTCCTCTGGGTGCGGGTCCCCTCTGCTGAAAATTCCTCTGCCTGCTCTGGATCAAGGCTTGGGCTTGGGCATACTGCTGCAGTCTCTGCTGCTGGAATGCCTGGGCCTGCGTCGGCAATGGCCTCGAGAACGGGTACTATAGCTGCTGCTGCTGCTGGATTGGTGCTGGTCCTCTAACTGAAGGACTAGAGAAGGCGGATGAACTCCCTCTGTTCGGGCAATTCCCAACCCTGTGGTCCGGGGCACCACAAACCAAGCACAAACCCTGTGCTCTGCGACACTCTGATACCATATGCCCTGGCTTCCCGCAGTGTGAACATCCCACTGCGGAAGACTGCTTCTGCTTCTGCTGCTGAGGGTGCGTCGAGGTGGAATGCTGAACCGACGTCACTGAGGCCGCCCGCCTCGGAGCTCCAATGGTCAAAGCCCTGGCTGCCGGGGCTGGTGCTGATGACTGGTTCATCTGGCCGTGAGATCGCTTTCGACCTCCGGTCTTGTCCACAATCCTCTGGGAGGTATACTCATGCCTCCGGGCTGCCCGTAGTACTGCATCAAAGGTCTGATGCTCAAACTGCTCCACCGCCAATAGAATCTCCAGGTGAAGCCCCTGCAGGAACCGCTGGGCTCTATCGAACTCGGTTGCTACCAAGGTGGGAGCAAACCGACTAAGCCTCGAAAACTCGGTCGCATATCCGTCGACCGTCCTGCCCATCTGCTTCAGATTGGTGAACCTCGTCTGTAGATCATACCGAGCTACAGCATCAAAATACTTGGTCTGGAATCTCTCCCTGAATACTGCCCATGAAATAGGGGCCACTAATCCATCGGCCTGCGCTGCCCACCAGCTGCGAGCAAGATCCAATAGCTGCAAGCGCACCACGGCCACCTTCTCGTTCTCTGGAGTCCTGGCTGCTTCTAGAATCACCTCTGTGTCCTGAAGCCATGCATCTGTAGCGATCGCATCTTCACTGCCGTCGAAGAAGGGAGGGTTCAAGCGCTTGAAGCTGTTGGCCGCGCTATTACCCTGATGACCTCCTCTGGTCAAAGCATCTGCCACCGCCTGGTGTAAGGCATCTCCGCGACGATCCTGGGAAGCTAATAAGGACCTGATGAGACCCACCAAAGTGCCATCATCAGGCTCTGCTGGCTGGACGGGCTGAACTGGTGGCTCTCCTTCAATAGGCATGACTCTGGAGGCTACTCCTGAATGCTGGGCTTGATCTCCAGGTTGCTGCTGGTCCGCAGGAGGTGCTCCGCCTTACTGATCGGCAGGTCCAGGAACAATGCCGCTGAAGAAGATGACATAGGGAACAATAAGGAAGGACCAGGACAGATCAACGATACAAGCATGTGATCAGGTCAAGATTACAGGGATTCAGAAGATACGAGCAGAGATCAAGGGCGAATACTGATTGAGACATCTATTCGGTAAACCCTCACAAATCTTGATTTACAAGACCTGTATGGGCCACCACTAAAACCATGTCACGCCCCAGAACCAGAATACTGGAGAGCGGGGGCAGACATAGCCAGCTACGTATAATGAAATGGAATCCACGTCACTATACGGTCACGGCTGTCTAGATATATGAGGGTTTAACTACAATCTATCAGTCTCCTATGGTCAAAAACAAGCCTATTGTCTCAATCTCAAGCAATGTAATAACAGTTACAAGATGTCAGAACACCAAATATACAATAGTAAGGCGTCCCATACATTACATATTGGATGATCATGAAGCTAGTTGTACAAAATATCAGGACTAGCAAGAGTTTTAGTCAATACATAATCAACCCTAGAATTTGTCAATCATGTTACAGCCCGTAGGCAGACAGTAAATAAAGGTGCAATACGAGCTAACACGTGCTCGCCGGCTAAACGCCTCAAAAGAATAATTTTACAAATAGAGTGGGAGGACAAAAGAAACCCACTCGTTGCCCTGGTTACGCCTGGTGGTCACCATCGGGCTGAAAGACAGGTGGATCCTCTGGTGCTGCTCCGATATCTGGCCACACAAAACCAGCTGGGTCAGACCCCAGAAAGAGCAAGTGCCACAAAGGAGGCTTCACTTAGGAACTAAAACCAGCATATCATAAATAAATAGTAAAGGTAATTAAAAGATAGTGATAATAGCTGAGATAACAATAATATATTGAACACGGAGAAACCATTCAAGTAGCCAGACTGCAACCCTTAAACCAAACAAGGACCGGGGTTGCAATCCTTCGCCTGAATAGAAACCCGCCTCAATTACTATTGATAAGGTAACAAGACAATAAACGAAGAGAGGACATAGAACTGCTCCGGAAGCCAGGTTACAACCCTTAAACCAAACAAGGACCGGGGTTGTAACCCTTCGCCTGAACAGAACTGGACCCCTGATCTTTATTGTTAAGGCCAGTATAAATAATCATGGTATTGAAGTAAAGGTAAAACATGACGAGCATGACGGAGGGTTACAATAAGACAATAAACGAAGAGAGGACACAGAACTGCTCCGGGAGCCAGGTTACAACCCTTAAACCAAACAAGGACCGGGGTTGTAACCCTTCGCCTGAACAGAACTGGACCCCTGATCTTTTAAGACGAGCACAATAAGCAGGACGATATATGATAAGATAACCATGGAACTATTCAGATAGCTAAGTTACAACCCTTAAACCAAACAAGGACCGGGGTTGTAACCCTTCATCTGAACAGAACTTGGTATCCCATCATTTATCGATACAAGAAATCATGTCATGATACAATCTTGTACAGGATCAGGATAAGACTAAGCTGGAATAAACTTCATCCAATCAATCACGGCCAATCAAGAGTACGGCTTGATACTTTAACTAACTAGGGTTATCACAGGCCTAGTTACTGGCAAGATGCAATAAGATTATCCCAACAGCCACAAGCCCTGCAGACCATCCGGTTATCCGGGTCGAATGTCCGTTATGAAGAATGCAACACGTGACTGTGTGCTGGAAATGTGCCCTACTCGTCGGTAGGCTACAAGTCCACTTAATGCGCCCAGATAACGGGATTGCCTGTAGCTGGGAATCTCTTCATGACTACTGAATCATTCTAGTTAATTAGCCTTAGTCAATTTCAGTAGGTACCCCTGACCGTGGTACTCAGGGGTCCCCATCCTAGACATGATGCAAGACAGTACTGGTTTATTTGTACAAACGCAATCGTCCACGGTGTCCAGACCTTTCATACTTGTCATATCAGTTTACTTGTCAAGAGTGCGCCACCGCGGGCCACTATCGTGTTATATTCTTACATTATCATGAATGAGAAAGATTGTATAAAAGAACTAATAACATATTCTTGAAGCCAAGGAAAAGATCTACAACTTTTATGTTTTGAGTTTTTCAAGATTCTAGCTACAAAACAACTTAAACAGGCAAAAATAGTAGATTCCTGCACAATCGGCGCATGGGATTCCTGCACGAATCGGCGCATGGGATTCCTGCACGAATCGGCGCATGGGATTCCTGCACGAATCGGCGCATGGGATTCCTGCACAAATCGGCGCATGAGATTCCTGCACGAATCGGCGCATGGGATTCCTGCACGAATCGGCGCATGAGATTCCTGCACGAATCGGCGCATGAGATTCCTGCACAAATCGGCGCATGAGATTCCTGCACGAATCGGCGCATGGGATTCCTGCACAAATCGGCGCATGAGATTCCTGCACGAATCGGCGCATGGAATTCCTGCACCAATCGGCGCATGGGATTCCTGCGCGAATCGGCGCATGGGATTCCTGCACCAATCGGCGCATGGGAAACTCACGTTGCGTCTTCAATACATGCGCGTAAGAAACCTACGCACATGACACGCTCGGAGTTAAGGAATGCGTTGCCGGGACTTCACGGCGCATGGCCTCCCGGCGCATGGCCTCCCGGCGCATGGCCTCCCGGACGCATGAGGTTCCCGGCGCATGGGATTCATCGTCCCCAAACAGCAAGTTCAGCCATGAAAGTTCCGAAAACTTGTAATGGTCATAACTTACTCATCCGGAGTCAAAATCAAGCGAAACAAAAGCCAAAACTGAATAAAATTGAATTCTCTACAACATAGAACCATTAGTTTTCAAAAATAACCAAGTTTTAGAGATCAAAACCAAGAAAAATAAACAAGAAGGAACTTAAAACTTAGATCTACAAAAATATAACCATCAAAACCGAAAACTTCCAGTTCTAAAGAGGCTTAGAGTCTAGTAAGGAAGAGAATGGAACAATAAAACATGAGATCCATCATGAAGCAAGTTTGCACTTGCCTAAGCTCTCTCTCTCTCTCTCTCCTTCCTGGTAGGTGTAGAAGTAAATGTGGAGAAGAAGAAGAATAATGAAGAGAGAGAATGAAGGAATGGGTTAATAAAGGAGGGTGGTGGTGGTAGGTAGGGGGGTTTTCTTTTGGTTCATGATGAACCCAAAAGCAAAGCAAACCAAGCTAAGCCGAACCAAGCTATGCCATATCCAATGATATGCCAAAATAACCATGCAGGAAAATACACAATACGAGTCAAGAATACGTACACGTATACCATGATACGTAATACGAACTACAGGCATTACATATCTTGATAAGCTGTTGCGACGGCTACCTGACATGACATGACTTGACAAGAATGAACATCCTGGACACCGTGGGTGATTGTGCTTGTATAAATAAACCAGTCCTGTCTTGCATCATGTCTAGGATGGGACTCCTGAGTACCACGGTCAGGAGTACCTACTAAAATGGACTAAGGTTAACAACTAGATTAATACATTAGTCATGAAGAGATCTCCCAGCTACAGGCAATCCCGTTACCTGGGCGCGCTTGGGATCTGTAGCCTGCCGTCGAGTATGGCACATTTCCAGCACACTGCCATGTGTTGCACCCTTCAAGCTACTTAAGGGTACATGCGTTTCCTGGACGATGTACCCACCTGAATTCAACCCTAATCTTTCGACCTGGGTAGCCTGGATGGTCTGCAGGGCTTGTGGCTGTGGAATAATCTCACTGCATCTTGTTAGTAACTAGGACTGTGATAACCCTAGTTAGTTAAAGTATCAAGCCGTAGATCTTGCTTAGCCGTGAAATGATTGGATGGAGCCTAACAAGTCTAGTCTTGCCCTGATCTTGTTCCAGACTGTTACATGACCAGCATGCTTGTATTTATTTTCTCGATAAATGGTGAGGAACCAAGCTCCGTTCAGACGAAGGGTTACAACCCCGGTCCTTGTTTGGTTTAAGGGTTGTAATCTAGCTATCTGAATAGTTCCATGGTTATCTCGTCGTATATCATCCTGGCATGTTTTTCTTATTTCCAGTTTTACCAGTTATTTATATTTCCTGTCTTTTATTATATTATTTATATCTTGTGCTGATTGCTGGTTTTAGTTCTTAAGTGAAGCCTCCTTTGTGGCACTTGCTCTTTCTGGGGTCTGACCCAGCTGGTTTTGTGTGGCCAGATTTCGGAGCAGCTCCAGAGGATCTACCGACCTTCCAGCCAGATGGTGGCCACTAGACGGAACCCTGGCAACGAGTGGGTTATTTTTGGCTCTCCCGCTCTATTGTAAAAATATTCTTGTGAGGCGTTTAGCCGACGAGCACCTGTTTAGCTCGATTGCACTTTTACTTGATGTCTGCCTACGGGCTGTAACATGATTGACGAATCCTAGGGTTGATCATGTATGACTAAACTCTTGCTAGTCCTAACATTTGTAACGACTAGCTTCATGATCAGCTGAATATGTAATGTTTGGGACGCCTTACTATTGTATATTTAATGATCATACATCTTGTGACTTTTACTTACTTGCTTGTGATTGAGACACTAGGCTTGTTCATGACCTTAAGAGACTGTTGGCTTGTAGATAAACCCTCATGTATCTAGACAGCCGTGACCGTATAGCGAGATGGAATCCATTTCAATATACGTAGCTGGCTATGTCTGCCCCCGCTCTCCAGTATTCTGGTTCTGGGACGTGACAGCAAGAGGCTGTTGTGAAGAAGAAGAGGGTAATTTTGTTCTAAAATTTTGGTCAAACGTGTTGACCGTCGGTATTGGACGAAATCCGTAAAATGTGGTGGATAACTAACATTTAGATAAAGCAGTAGGATGCACCTTAAAATATGACCAATAAAAAAGGTGCGACTCAAATTTTCTCTATATTTTATTAAAAAAATTGTAGTTGTTCTATTAATTTTCTTTTTTAATTAAACGGTTCACCAAATAGTTTCAAACATTAGACAAACTTTGTAGTCAAGAGAAAACAAAAGAAATCAACAAATAGAAAAAGGTAAAGAGCGCAGAAAGGACAGTAACTAAAAAAATAAAAATAAAAACTAAAAAGAGTGGAGGGTGAAGAAAGCATCAATTACAATTTTTTTTAGTCTTATTCTATAAAATTGTTGTTATTCGGTGGTGGGATTCTCGCTGTCTCTGCTCCCAACTGCAACGTGCTCTCTCTCCCTAGAATTCTCCATTTTCCTCTCTCTCTCTCTCTCTCTCTCCATAATTCTTCTTTCCTCTGCTTCTACAATTTTGATTCCAGTGGTGATCGATCATCGGTCAGTTTCTTTCTCTCTTCAATTTGTTCGATTTTTTGTTGTTGTTATCGTGATTGGTTTCAACTATGTATGCGTACTTTTGATTACTAGAATTTTCAAGAATTTGTTAAAAATTCTCTTCACTCCAGAGGACCGTATCCGTGTCCGTACCGCCATCTGACACGTATACTACCCGACGCTTGACCGGCCTTCATGTTGCGTGCGGATCGCTCCCGAATCATGTCTGAAAGCTATGTTATACGGACACGGATGCGGCACCTATTTTGGTGCGTCCGAGTGTATTTTGGAGAATCCGCGCGTCCGACGCGAGGCGACACGGCATATGTTTTTAGGAGTGTCCGTGCTTCTTCGGCTGAAAGTGATTTGGCATGGCCATGGTCGTGCATAATCATAGTGGGGATTCTTTCTAGAACTTCATCGTTCATGGAACCTAGTTACTGTCTGGACACATTTTATATAGTATATAATTCAGAAAATTTGTTCGTACGAATTTTTGTAAGAGCATCATTAGTAGTTGGGACTCCCAAATGCAATTTGGGGTCCAAAATTTCAAAAAAAAAGAAGAAGATAAATGTAGAATGGGTTGGATTTGTACGAGAATAGTAGGAAATGATAAAGTGAGCTCCGGTCCCATAGATTGTGTAGTCAAAATTGATGTGGGAAAAAAATAATGTAAAGTTTAGAATCTAGAAAGTTGGGCTCCAAATTGGAACTTACTATTCTACAAAACGAGTTTCTACAATCTAGAATCTAGAAATTGGGAGGCCCAACCCTTAGCACCCATGGATGGGATGGGACCGAAATTGTAGAAATTAGGACTAAGGATGATACCTACTATTCTACAAAATGAGCTCCTACATTCTAAATCTAGAATCTAGAAAATGGGATGGGCCTTACTAATGATGCTCTAAGAAATAGGAAACGGAGAAAGAAGTTTGGGAGAAATACATAGAAGAATACATTCCGCCATTTGGTCCGACGGAAATCTGGTGGAAATCAAGCATGGGCGTTAGGTGGAAGAAAAGATTACAAAGCGTGCATGCAGGGGCGCATCCAAAGGCTAGGTGGGGTGGGTTGGAGCCCACCCCAAAAGAAAATTTTCATTCTTTTTTTCCTTATCATTTTTTATTTATTATTATTTTTATATGGGCTAGTCCACCTCTAACCCTAATCCATTGTAGCCCACCCCAGTTTCAATTTATGGATTCGCCCCTGCGTGCATGCGTGTTCACTTGATGTATATAAACCATATCTCCACTGTTCTTCTTCTCATGTACATGCATGGGCGTTGTACATATACAAAGCCTATATAAACCACATCTCCTTGCGACACATTGAACTATGCACTTACATATACATATACAAAACATATATGTATGGCTCATTTTGGAGCCAAAAAATCAAGCTGAGGCACTTGTACATGTATAGAGCCTATATAAGCCACGTCTCCACTGCTCTTCTTCTCATCACACTCCAAGAATAGCTCAGTTTGGAGCCAAAAAATTACAATGCTGCTTGATTTCTGCCACAGCGTGTGTTGGAAATTGATTCCGCCGGACCGATTGGCGGTATGTATTCTTCTATACATTTCTTTCAAAATTCTTTCTCCATGTCATATTTCTTAAAAAAAAAGATCCTACTAACAAATTTTTTGTATATAATTTCTCATGAGAATATATAATTGTATTCGTACTGTATACCACATATACAACAAAGCCATATCGTGTCTGTATTCGAAAGGATATCTGTGTCTATGCA
This sequence comes from Iris pallida, assembly GCA_029216955.1. NCBI lineage: Eukaryota > Viridiplantae > Streptophyta > Magnoliopsida > Asparagales > Iridaceae > Iris > Iris pallida. The sequence goes on from JANAVB010004600.1 coordinate 6,936,075, forward strand.
ACCTTGCATATCGTGTAGGTGGGTTACCTTCAGGTTTACATGGATAGACCAGAATACCAGCTACAAATGGTGTATGTGATGTGTTGTAGTCTAGCAAACAAGCACTCCAAAGATTGATGTTGTCTCCTTGTTGTGTTCGTTTATGATACATATCTGACACGACATGGACACTCCAATTCAACACTTTATTCGGCGCCGACTGGGCGTCTGAGTCTAAACCCACATAGTACTCTTAAAATTAATTACTGGGATAACCCACCTAGGAACTGTACTCCGAATCCAGCGACCCCAAATTTGGCAGATTCTCGATTATGGTAGCCAACGGTGGTGACCTGAGTGATCCGGATCTTACAAATGAAGTTCAACAAAGATATCAATGAAATGGTGATATAAAAGACGATAAATTCAATTGTCAAAATGAAGCGTACAAGAGTAGGTGGTTGTAGGTTCCATTACGAATTCTTCCCGAACAGAGACAAATACACACACACACACAAAAGAAACTCTCTTAAGCGAACTACAAGGTACTGCTTAAGCCTACCACTCTCGTACTGGCTGGCATACCATGGGAAGTAGCATACTGTGTTCCCGTACCATACTACCTATTGAAGTGGACCGCACCCCAGGTAACCATGCCCTTAATAAACTATGACATGCCATTTACCTGAATTCGACACTATGCTTAAATGTGTTATATGGCCTCATTTACATTTTAGCCACCTATGAATTCATGAGGGCAATTGTAATATCTTTTATCTTTAATCATATGCCAGTCGTTTGGTATTACCAAGGTAGTCAAAGGCACAAGGCAAAATCGAGTCACAAAGAGCCTATATCGTCCGAGGCGCAATGCACACTTAAGGCGCACGTCCAGGCGAAGCGAGTTGCAAAAAATAAATAAATAATACATAAATAAATAAATAAGTAATATAAGAATAAAATCAAATAACATGTTAAAACAAACAAAAACATGTTAAAACATAACTAAGTGAACCAGCAGCATTAGCAGTCAACAAAACTAATAAGAAACTTTGGCAACCGTGGAATGACTACCTCTCTCCCACTTGTATGAGGTAAATTTTATCTCCCTGCTCAATTTTTTTTGAAAAAAAAAAAACAAGAAACATAAGGAGCACATTTTCTTGGTTACGCCTTGTTGAAAGGCTCGTTTTAGGTGTGCCTTGGATGCGTATGGAGAAAGGCGCCTCGCCCACTAAGGTGTGAGGCTCGCCTTTGACTACCATGGATATTACGTGAAAGTTCACCAAGTTGAAGGTGTGTATATCACCTGCTGCATAGGCACCGCATGGAGGAAAACTACTACTAGCAGAGCCACCTTCTTCTCAACTGACTTAATATCTGCTCACTTATTGTCCTCAGTATGAACCTTTATTTGTCCAAAGCAAAGAACTGAGCACTCTTTTAAGTTCCTAAGAGGTCCTTTTGAAATGGAGTGCTTAAGCCAAGTTCTTAGTCTTGTTCATGTGCAAACATCTTGTCAAGAGTGAAAGCAAGTCCCGACACTGGGAAGAAAAGAGATCATTGAGGATAGTTTTGGTTTTTCCTTCTTGCTACCATAAAAGGTATGCAAACCACCTCACTTTCGAAAAAGAGAACTCTCAGCTGGGTACATCATTGGCACTCAGGGAGTCCATTTTCATAGCTGCTGATAGAAACAGTCACCTCCCTTTTAACGCAATTGATGATTAGGGCTAGAGGAGGCAAGGCTACCAAATATTGTTTACAATGATAATACTAAGAATGGTGTGTATTTCCCACTCTCAGTATATTGCCTCTGTTAACTGGGATACCATATAATCGATAATGATCCAACCGCTAGATCTAGTTGGAATACTTATCCTATCATGATTCATAGTCAGTGAAAAAGGCATAATGCCTTTAAATTTTTAAATCATTAATAGTTAAAACAAAGTTCTTTCATGTTCCACCCTAGAGGCCACTATGTTCCTATGCATGAACGAGGTTACTGGGCAAATCCCGTTTACATTTGGTGAAATGTGATGGTGTGTGTCAACCTAAGGTGCTTGTGGGGCATGGAATTGGTATCCGTGAGCTGCAATGGTGGCATGGCTAAAATGGCGTTTGAACCAAAGAGGGGTGCTTCAAACTCTAGGCGCACTATTGTAGCCTCTCTATCAGTCTATTTCAGTATTTATCTACTAAGAAGAATCTGGCCAGTCTACTCTCTCACCCACGTCTAAGCATAAGTAGTGGGAGTGAGCTTGCTTCTCTGGCACGAGTACCCTGCTATTTCTCGTTTATAGTGTCTCCGATTGTACCATCAATGTTTATTCTTGATGGATTTCTAGGATGGGAGGCATACCTTACCATGGTCTTCACTTCTTAACCTCCAGCCCTCTTCTTTCTACATAGCAAACTCCATTTACAACACTGAGATTTCCAGTCCCTGTTATTTAGCTTGCAGGTATTTGTCACACCTCTCAATAAACAACTTCTCGTGCCTTTATGAAGACTCACTTCTCTACTTTTCTCGGCTCTTCTCTTCATCTTTGAATTCCTTGGAATCTGCTAAATTGTGTTTGGTGTCTATTAGTTTGTTCATCTCTATAAAGTAGTGTCTATTAGTTTCCTATGCAAAGTTACGTCTTTATTGCATTGATACTTGTAGGGTGTGTGTGAGTGTGTGTGTGTGTGTGTGTGTGTGTGTGTGTGTGCGCGTGTGCGTGTGCGTGTGTGTGTGTAGCCTTCAACCGCCAATGACCGCTAGCCCGAGTGGTTAGTGTGGAGGCATGTGGCCCTTGTGGGCGGAGTTCGAATCCCAGTGGAAGCGATTCCGGAAACTAATTACCATTTCCCCAAAAAAAAAAAAAAAAATAGCCTTCAACCATCGTCATTGTTCTCTTGCGATTTAACTGCATTATCTGGTGATCCGTTTTGCTTTGACACTTAAGTGACCGTGTTTCCTCAACTTGGCATTACGATTATTGAATATAAATATATAACCTTCATCCCTCATCAACACTCGAGAGTTTTGGTGCAATGACAGAGACTTTAACGTGGTATCGGAGCCACCCGTGTTCAATCCTGTTGGCACACATTTTATGCAGAATTTACAACAAATATACCGCCACATGAATCTAGCTCTCAACCAAAATTGGGCCTTCCACCTGTGATGGCGTATTGAATATAAATATATAACCCTTATCCCTCACCAACATTCTTACAGTTTGGTGCAGTTGCAGGAACTTTAATAACGAATATATACCTAGACCACTACCCACAGCTCTATGCTTGCATATGTCACTTCTCAGTTTTTCTTATTTCCTTTGCTGGATTTATTGTTCCTCATACGCTCAATATTTCAACTCTGCAGCAACTCATGGTACCATCCACCTTCATTTTTATGTTGGCATATCATGGCACACATACACGAGTATGTGTCTCCTTGGTCATATAGTGCGGAAGTATATGGCGTTGGGGGCTGGTTCAGAAGGATACTATCCCCGTTGATAATCAAGATAACAATTAATACTTGCTCTGCTCCCCTCTTGGCAGTTTCCAGTCTGGAATTAAATTGAAGAACATCAATGTTTAATGGCGCGAAATAGTGCCATGCACAATTATACGTAATATTCATTCCTATTTGCTGTGTGTTAGCTAGTTACATGTAAGAATGGTCTATTATTTGGTAACTATAAATTGCCATCTTCTATTACAACTAGAAATAGGTGAGCTCTTATATCAGTTACCGACATTTTACACACAAGAATGCAGGTCATGCATAAATCATTAATTCCATATCTTCATCCCGCCCTTTTTTCATGTACTGTGTGTGCCTGCGTGTGCACGCACACAGTACGATTAGGTCATAGTATTTTTTTACTATCTTACTATGAAGGATCTTAATTTTATAGATCAGGTGGAAGAGCTTGTATACTTACATATGTGTATTGTGTTTCGGAGGGGCTTATATGTGCTAGCATGTGTTTATGTATGTTCAATCTTGTGCCCGATAAATAGTATGTGAGTTTACACGAACTCCTAGTACTTCATAGTCGACTACCGAGGATCATGACTTTAGAGATCAGTTGGAAGAATCCTATTATCTACATATTGTGTGTGTGTCTGCAAGTGTTCATGACATTAGTATTTATTATCCTTAGCTAGAGTTTCTTGCTTTTAGAGAACAGGTGGAAGGGTTTTTAATTTTTTTAGCCTACAAACTTTGTTGGACTTGGGAGGTAAGTTTTCAAGAACCTTCTTGTAAAACTTTCTAAACTGTTTACAGATGGAGTATCAGCTATTATACTTTAGAGCAGCTGGGAAAAAACCAGGATTTAATGATGGAGGAGGACAAAACAGAGAACTTGTTTGCAATACACCAAGTATTTTAGAATTTTAAGAACTATAGTGTTAGTAGTGGACATTTTCAATAGTTAGGGGGTGGGGACTGGCCCCATCAGGCGAAGATTTGGGTCCTTCCTTTAGAGGATATTGATTTGATTTACTATTCTACTATAGAGGATCCAGATCTTAGAGATTGGGTGGAAGAGTTTTATACCTATAGAGTTTGTAGAAGTTCAGAGTTAGATTAGAGGAACTTTCAGTTAATCACTAAACCATTTCAGAGGATCTTGAACTTAGAGATAGGTGGAAGAGTTTTTACCTACAGAGTGTGGAACCAGGTAGTTCTGGGTCCAAGAACTGAAAGACTCGCTAAATCTAACATCTTGCACAGTTGGATTTCTCTTTAGGAGTTTCAATTAAGGCTCTTATATAGCAACTGAATTTTTTTTCTTCCTTGCAATAAGTCACACTGAGTCTGAGCCATGACTTGATAGCTTCCTAGCTAGAATAACTAACTGTATTTTCTCTTAATATGTATTACATTTATTCATTGTTTTGACATTTTTGACAAAATAAGTGTTGTCATTGATTTTGAAAAATAGAAGTCTGTGTGCAGTGCATCTCAAAGTACCGTGCGAGAGTTTTAGTTGGAGAGTGTCTATAAGTAGAAATATGTAGCTAAATTGTGTGCATGTTTATTAAGCTTCTAACATGTGCCTGATGAGTGTGAGTATCAAGAAATGGCTCCGTCATAAAAGTGCTTGGCGAAAGCACTGACATAGCTTCATATTTTATGCTTCTTGATCCCTTATTGTCATTGTGGTCAATGGATTAAATTTCACTTATAGAAGCATATTTCTCTTTCATAGAGGTAAGACTTGAGTGGTATTAAGCCTTACTATTATCAAATTGTTTATCTTCTTATTGGAGTTTGTGTCCTTTTAAGTAAAAGTAACTTCTACTCTTGCAGTGATTTATTCTAAAATTTAGCATCTGTGCTTGTCATATTGTGGCAGTTGAAGAAACGATTGTGCTATTTCCCCTTCATTTTTATGCACATGATGTGTCAGAGTTAGGCAAAGCAGGTACAGACTACAGACATGAACCATGATGATATTGAAAGGTGAATTCCATCTTTCTTCTTGTTTATCATTTTAGTGTAATTGCATTTGCTTTGTAGTCTTTCCTTTTGGAGAAAAGGATTAGTTAGGCATAGCTATATATTGTGGTGTGCCCTTAGAAAGAAAGGAATAGGGTGGTTTACTAATTTTAATTTAGGCAGAAATTTGCTCATCCTTTATCAGTTATTTGATATTTTTTTTTTCCTAGGTTCCATGAGAAGGTCCTTTCGAACGGTGATGTCTATGCCGGGAACTTTGTTGGAAGACTTCCTTGTGGTACAGGAAAATATATCTGGGTAGATGAAACAGTCTACGAGGGTGAATGGGATAAAGGCAAAATGACAGGGAGAGGACGTATTTGCTGGCCATCAGGTGCAATATATGAAGGTGAATTAGAAGGAGGTTTTCTACATGGCTCTGGCACTTTTTTCGGACTTGATGGTTCTGTGTACGAAGGAACTTGGAGGATGAATATAAAGCATGGTTTGGGAACCAAAACATATTCAAATTCAGATATTTATGAGGGTTTTTGGAAAGAAGGAAAGGAAGAAGGTATCGGCAAATTCACTTGGAGTAATGGACATACATATATCGGGAACTGGAAGAATGGAAAAATGAGTGGTAGAGGAATTATGAAGTGGACGAATGGTGATTTATTTGATGGTTTTTGGTTGAATGGGTTAGAACATGGGCCAGGTTATTACAAGTCTGCAGACGGAACATACTTTTTCGGAACATGGAATAAGGGGCTAAAGGATGGGCGGGGGAACTTTTATCCACCTGGAAGCAAGCTTCCTTGCCAACTCAAGGGTTGTGATTCCATTGTATATGATTTTGGGTCTGAGAGCCTTTCCTCTGTATTGATGCATTCTGAAGAACTCGGGTATGGCAGATCAAGCTCAAAAAGAAATCTTTTTGATAAGTGGAAAATAAGTAATTTCTTACGTCATTCTAGACAAGTGTCACACAGGTTGACTTCTTTAGATGAGGTTTTGGGTCATGGTGATGCTACAAAAAGTATTCCACTGCGAGACAGTTCTCTCACATCACCTTGTTCATCTGATGATAATCAAAGTGAGAATGTTATGGTTTATGAAAGGGAATATATCCAAGGGGTCCTGGTAATGGAGATAGTAAGAAGCCATGGGTCTGGGATTTCCACTAACGGTAAATGGCACCATGAAGTTCCAAGAAAACCAGCAAAGGGACCAGGAAAAACTATTTACAGAGGTCATAAAAGCTACTATCTGATGCTAAACTTACAACTAGGAATCAGGTTTGTCTTATCTGAACTACACAAATTTTATTTTTATTGGTCAATGCTATTTCTAACCTGTTATTTAATTTAAGCTAGCCTGTGTTACATAGACACCTATGCAGTTTGCAGTGAATTTTAGTTATTTCCTCATCTCTGCCTTCACATACTAGCTTTTATGAGCCATTCATTTTTTTTATACTAGAAATAACGTTTGTGATTGCTATATGAATTTTATTATTCCTCACTATTTTCCAAGCATCATTCCATCTAAATCCAATTGCTATATGAATACGTGCTCTAACTTTGGATAAATTTTCTTGAATAATTCTTCCTAGTCATTCTTATTGTTTGATGAATATTTGAATCATAACATTAGCATACTGATACAATCAACATAATTCATTATTCTGTATATGATTTATTATTAAGTAAGAACAACTGATAATGATAGTAATAAATTTACTATTAGTTAGTCCTTTAGAAGATGCTAGTTAAAGTATCATGTGACACTTTGCACTTCTATTTCAACAGAATCTGGGGAATTGATGAAAGGGTAGCATGGAGGATTCTAATTACTTTGTTTGAAATTAGCTGCTTGGCCAGGTCGAACTGTGGAGAAATCTACTTAATTGAATATGCAATGGATCATGTTGGAATCAGATGCATAAAGCATACATCATGCAAGTGTGAACACAAAGTATGAACTGCACATCATTAGATTTCTCTAGAGGGCATAGTTTGCAGTATCGGCCAATACGGATACTGTTTGGCATGTCCTTATCCGATACCGGCCGCTACTGATAGTGACCGATGATGTTGAGGGTCTCTTTCCCAGTCAATTTGGTAGAGAAAATTGAATGAAAAAGACCAATTGCAAGGGCGTACAAGCATAATAATAAGGTTGTGAAAGCATGTAAATGGAGAAATTTATTTAACAGGTTTATTTCATTCAATTACAGAACTATTAAGAAACAACACATAAAATACTTAAAAATATGCCTAAATGTATAATGCATTTTTTTCTCTAATTTTCTCTAATTATTTGTTTTCCGATACCAAAAAATTCGATACTTGGATCCAAAACTGTTAATATTGTTGATACCGCGGATCCCGATACTTATAGGAAGGATCCGATACCGATACTGCGAACCTTGTTATAGAGCTGATGCACATGTTTTTGCTTGGTTTTATTGTGTGCTTCCTCCACGAAGAAGGTCATGCCTATCATCATATCAAGAGCATTGATGTGAAGATGGAAATTCAAAATTTGTTGTTGACACTAAATCGTTGTTATTTATTAGTTGCTCACAGTATAAATTATATTCCAGATATTGGATATCGGGTTCATATTAATTGGGTTTTGAGATACCAGATGTCGAATATCGAAGATATATTGAAATATCACATATCAATAAATATATTATATTATACTAAATGTCCTATCAAATTCAAATTTCTAGATGTACTAAATGTCCTAAAAAAACTAAACTAAGTAACTAATAAAAAATCTAACATAACCTCATAACATGGTAACAAAGTAACAATTATAAAACTACAAGTACGAATAAAAAAATCTAGTAATATTGATAATATCATATCAATATAAAAACCTACTAACCTGACCCAACCCGATCCGAAAACACATATTCACCTCTAATATCCAATATTTTTATACATCGGGAGTCGGCCGATATATCGGATTTCGACTGGTATATTGGCTTATTTTCTCAAAATAATATATACTATATATGTCAGTTTAGGTCTCAAACCGATACCAAGTCATGAGAAGAGACTCAAAAGGGGATGTTGTCATAAGTTTTCAGTACAATTTATGATAGGATAACTAGATGATATCAACATTATCAAAAGGGGATCCTTGAAGCTAAAACTGACACCATCATTGATTATATTAAGGGTTCAGATGATTGAAGTCAAGGGTGAATGTTCGCCAAGTGGGAATACATGTTTCAATTAGATAACCGAGGGGCTTGGTAGCCAAGCATAAGTTGTAATGTTGGATTGTGATGCCAGGATTCTTTTAAACTAATTCAAGCTTCCAATCAAAGTAATTGAAAATTTTATTGCTTAACTGATGAAATACAGTTTAATATGAGTCCTTTTCCTTTTTCCCCTGAGAATAGGTGTTGTCCTATAATTACAATGAAGTTCTGCATGTATTTCATATGCAAGTGTGAGTGGAATTTTTTGTTGTAACGCCTTGTCATGTACTTAAATATATTTTTCAGAAAGAAACTCAAGGTTGCTTAGAGGCCTTTGCTTTTAGCCACCATTAACTGGGATTGTATAGTTATAGTTATGTGCCATTAGTCGATCATACAGTTGGGTCGAAAATATCAACTGGTTCTTTCTTTTATTTTTCAGTGAGAAACTTATTTATATGATTTACAAATAGGTAACATAACTGCACCAGATATACATGAACTTGCCCAATATTCATTGACTTAATGTAAATGTTTTCTTTAGAGAATATGTTTATACAAGAAATGATTTTACTGTATATTGCACCTGATATGCATAAAAGAACGTGAAAATAGTACCTTTGGAAATTACTTGCCAATGATGTATCCATAATAACATTGGGTATATAGTATATGTATCATGACTGTTTTCATCTAGCTTTTCATCATTGTAAATTATAACCATCTGAGAATTTGATGTTTTTCTAGAGGCCTCAAAGGTTGCTTGACTTTCTTACTTTAAGAGGTGCTTTATCTAACTGAACTATAGGATACCAGGTACCATGATACGTTTCCTATAGTGCAAAAATGAAGTACATTTTACGAATTACTTTTAAACTATCAAATTTAGTATTCTGACTCAAGTCATGTAGCATTGTCCTTCAAATGTTATCTTTTACTCTACAGCATGTGTCGTGTTGTTCCAGAATATATTGAAGTGTTCAGGTTAAAGTTGACAGGTACACTGTTGGAAAAATCACCCCTGTGCATACACGTGAAGTTCGTTCTTCCGATTTTGGTCCTCGAGCTAGAATCAAGATGTACTTCCCTAGCAAGGGTTCCCAATTCACTCCTCCGCATTACTCGATGGATTTTTTTTTGGAAGGATTATTGTCCAATGGTGTTTAGGTACTAATTTTTCCTTTTATCCAAATTAGAGGACAAGCTCTGGTATAACCTCCGCTCTGGTATAACCTTCATATGTTGGATTCTCCTATTCTATTTTGAAGCATCTTTACATATATTTGGCAACTCGTGCAGTTTTTTAAAGCTAAATATTGCTTCTTATTAATCATTTTAGAGGAAGGTAAGAAATGGGTCCTACTTTGTTGTAGAAAATGCTCTTCATTACTTTGATGATCAAGCATTAAAAAGTCTTGGGCTCTTCTAGAAATATGATAAACGTTTTTTCCATTTGCTCTGATGTTGGGCTCTTTGCTTATAGCTATTATTATTTTCATGCACCAATTCCCATGCATTTCATGTGTGTCTTGTCTGAATCTTTTGACAGTTCTAGTAAGAACAAATATTACATTACTAATTATAAGTAACTGTTAGTGGTCTATTGTTATACGCTCAAAAGACTTTACTAGTTCTCAAAGGCTTGTTATCTGTATATTTTATAGTATTGCTGTAATACATTATACATCTACAATTTAAATTATCAATGTAAATAGATAACAAAATGATGAGATAATTTTTTAAATATCAAGTAAATTAGAATAATACATGGCTTCCGACTACAATCAGTTATCGAACTGTTTCAGGGTTTTATATTAGATACCTTGGATTCATATGCTTAGTCTTTTTCAATCATATACCATTTACTTTGTATCTTATTGATTTTAATATTTTTCTTATTAACAACTGTATAACTGAAAAAATATTTTCAGAAATCTGCGAGAAATGTTTAAGATAGATGCTGCAGATTACATGATGTCCATATGCGGAGGTGATGGTCTGAAGGAGCTTTCTTCTCCAGGGAAAAGTGGAAGCATATTTTACCTTTCCCAGGATGAAAGATTTGTCATAAAGACTCTTCGGAAATATGAACTTAAGGTTTGACATTTTTGTTATAAATAGTTATCACTTCTTGTATTAGTGTCAATTGGTTTTGCTGTAGCTTATAAAAGTTGCTTGATGACTATTTCACCTTATGTGACTTCTCAATCATTTCAATTGCCAGGACCGTACTTAAAGAAGCAAAAAGAAAATAACAGTATATGAAATGGTCATTAATCTATGAAGCATAGGTGTGGGGTACAGTACACGCAGGGTATGGCGATACAACAATTTCTAAAAAATAAACGATACGGGTACGATGAGGGTACTTCTATATACCCAGTAAGTACCCAAAATTTAAATGCAACTAAATAAAATTCGGGTACGTATGTGGGGGTGATGTACCTGGAGTGCCCAAGGTGTACAAGTAGCCTGTGAGTACCCAATACGGTTATGCCTTCCTAAATGGAGTATATGTGCTTCATTGTCGTTGATTAATGAGGCTGATGGCGATGTCTTCCTTAATTGGTCGTTTTATCCCTTGACTGAAACCTGCAAGGTCTATTTATTTGTTTATTCATTTCTTATGTGAAAATGGTTGCATCCGAAGTTCACTGGGAAGCAAAGAATGCCACAAGTCATGGAAAGACCTGAGAATTTATTGCTGGACCTACATTTATATTAGATTCTTGTTGTACATATCACATATTCAATGGAAGTTTCATGGAGATTTCTGATTGGAATAATTTTTTTATGGCCAGGATTTAGTACATCTGTGCCTAATTCGTTAGTTAATTTATCCGTAAAGTTTTCTATTAGGAACTAGATGGATACTGCAAGATACCACTAACTAAACCAAACTACTATTTTGTTTGCTCAATTCAAATAGAAGAAACAAAGTGAATAAGAGACCAATGCGGAAAGGGATAAGTTGAAGGTCGACTAAGTAACACTGTTAGCTGCCATTTGATAAATGATGAAGAAGCTCTCTCTCTCTCTCTCTCTCTCTCTCTCTATATATATATATATATATATATATATATATATATATATATATATAACCGCCTGACCCACTCTCGGCCCGCACCACCCGGTTGCACCAATTTAATTCTCAACCGCTTGGAATTAAATTGTTTCCCCCAAGGCTAGAACCCACAACCAGTGGGTGTTGGACCGTAGGGACCACTCGAGAGGGGGGGGGGGTTGAATAGAGTGTGTGTGTGCGTGCAGCGAAAATGTTCACCAATTAAAAATATGAAGGCAATTACCAACTAGCAATAATGCAACAATTCAGTAAGTCTATAAGACAAGTAAAAGAGTATGGAAGAACAATACGCAAACACCGAGATTTTATACTGGTATCCCACGTGGAGGACTATTCCAGTCTCAAGAACTCTAGCTCGATGTTTAATCCACTATGCAGTGAAACACAAGCTTTGATCCGAAGCACTTGCAACTTCTTACAGACAACTGAAGGATCGTAAGGCTTAGATTAGAAAGATTGAAAAGCTTTGAGAACTCTTAAAAGAATAGAAGAGAAGATAAAGGATCGAGTGAAAATGAATTGGAAATTCCTTCTATTTATAGAGTTTTGGGGACCGAACTCGAACAGAGTTCGGTTCCCTAACGTTCAAAAAATCGAACGTTGGGTTCCTGTTCTTCAGGTGGACATTATCTCAAGGGAACTGGGTCAAGGAGACCGAGTTTGGTCTGAGTTCGGACAGAACTCGGTCCGAATTCGGTTGCCTTGTAAACAACAGGGTCCAAGTGAAGTTGATTGAATTTTGGGCTCTTTGAATTGGGTTTAGTTTGATGATAGGTTTGTGGATAGAACAATATTTGTGTAGGCTTTTTAGTGGAGACAAAAAAGCTAACCAAGTACCAAGTACGTCCGATGTATACATTTTTCTTAAACTCAATAAAGATCAAATACAAAAATAAATTTAAAAACCAAGAGCACTTTGATGACACTTTTTTCCTTGACAACAGTTGTCTAAAGATAAACTGATCTGGAAATCTGAATACCTTTCGGGGACTTTGCCCCTGAATTCCCACGAGGGGCACTACCCCCTCGACCCCTGTCCACTGACCGAGTAGCGGAACCCCCTAGTGCGAGGCTCCGGATATGTCGTTGGACGGTTCAGAGAAATCTTCTGTTATTATACCGTCTTTGGCCCGTCGTGAATACTTCATTGCATATGTCAAAGTTCGATCTTGCTTACTACTTGTCTGCAGATATATGTTAGGCGAACAAAGCAACATGATATATTCAATGAACCTTTAGGACAATGCTAGGTTTAAGTATCAACGTTAGACTGATTACATGAATATTAGTGACATCATAATGTTAAACTTAATTGATTAGCCATATTCAAAAATATGATACAATCATTGGGCTAACATGGAGGTGTCTCCCACCTTAGTTACTTGAGCTAGAGATGTTTGGCGATATATATATATATATATATATATATATATATATATATATAGTTAGTTAGTTAGTTAGTTAGTTAGTTGAAGTCATTATCCAAGTCTTCTCCTATCTGAATTGGGTCGATTATGGATCATAGGAAAGCTCAGTTAAAAATTGACAAAGCTTTAGGGGTGTAAACGAGCCGGACGGACCCGGACAAACAATGAGTCCATTGTCTGTGTTCGGTTTGAAAATGAAAATGAGTTCGGACGGACGGATACGGACAGTCCACTGTTCGAGTTCGGACGGACGGACACGGACAGTCCACTGTTCGAGTTCGGATCGGACGGACACTGACAACCATTGTTCGTTAATTCAATAGGGGTGAGCATCGGTTCGGTTCAAACCGAACCGACTTTTGCAAAACCGATCAAAACCGAACCAATTTCAAAATCAACCGAACCGAACCGATTTTTCACATGGTCCGAACCGAACCGAACCTTATAAATTTTGGTTCGGTTCAGTTATTTAGGTTAAGCCGATAGTTGGATTTTTCTCAAAAAAGTTCTTTGGAATCCCTTAAAAAAATTAAGCAGTCTAATAAGTGATAACCAAAAAAAATTCAGCAAATAATTTCTATGAACATAACATTTTATCTAAAAATAATAATTTACCAAAAGTTATCTCTGAACAGAACATTATCTCAGAACAGAACATTCACTAAAAAAGAACATTATCTCTAAACAGAATATTATCTACAAATAATTCACCAAAAATAAAGTAGATCCTATTCTCTGAACATAACATTATATAAAAAAAAATTATGAAATATTGACAATAAATCGAGATAGAGACAGAGAGAGAGAGAGAGTAGTTCAAGATCATTAAATATGTCTTGGAGTCGATGACGATCGTCGATGGAGTCGAGAGATGTAGGAGTCATCAAGTCGAGAGATCGATTATTCTTAGGAAGACGTCAGAGGAGAGAGAGATAGAACGGTGAAGATGAGTGAGAGATGGAGCGAAGAGAGAGAGAGAGGTGGAGAGGGGAGAGAGAGCGGAGAGGGCGGTGGAGAGGGGAGAGAGATAGAGAGAGAGAGAGGTGGAGAGGAGAGAGAGAGAGAGCGGCTGTGAATTGGAGGAGAGGTGCGGAGAGAGGGACATCGGTGGGGAGGAGAGAGAGAGGGAGAGCGGAGAGTACTGAGAGGAGAGGTGCGGCTGAGAAATGAATATTAGGGTTAGAAACTTTGTATATATATAGTGGTGGGTAAAATGGTAATTACAGCGATTCGGTTTTCGGTTCGGATCCGAAATCGAATTCTAAACCCGAAGTCCGAACCGAAATCCGAAATTTTTATGGGTTTTAAAACCCGAATTCCGACCCAAAAACTTTATAACCGAACCGAATTGAATTTTCGGGTCGGGTCGGATCGGTTTTCGGTTTAAAACCGATATCTGCTCACCCCTAATCGGACGGTCCGCAGACAAATTAAATATATTACCAAAAGTTGTTATTTTATCAATATATCTTGATAGTTGGTACAAAAAACCAAGTTGAAAGGAAATACAATTGACTATAACAACAAAAAATGGTAAAAAGGATAACGAAAATCTAGACTGGCAACCAAAAATTGATGCAAAACCAAAATGAGTCTCCACTATCGGATGGTCCGCGGGCAAATTCGGACCGAACATGGATATGACCGTGTCCGGGTCCCATTTTTAGACGGACCAAGAAACTGTTCGTTAATTCAATCGGACTGCCCGCGGTCGAACCATTTATCGAGTCGGGCTCGTACGGACAACGGACTGCTTTGTCCATTTTACAGTCCTACAAAGCTTTTTATGACCTTATATTGATCTAACATCAACATTCTATTTTAGTACCAAATTTCTAGCCAAGCTAAAGCTTGTTAAGGCGACACGATATGGGTCCTCAAGACTAAACTAATTAGGAGTGTATGGTACGTAAGTTAAGACAAGTTTGTGGCTATGAATGAGACTTTGTGTTGTGGTTTGGGATTCTAATCCTATGCAAACCTTGTGAAGCATATACACATAATCCCATATGAAATGTAAAAAAAAAAAATCAATACTAGTAATATTCCTAACCATAAATCAATATTGAATACATTATTATTGAAGTTTTAAGATACAAAAATAAGAAGGAGAATGGTTGAATTTTTTTGCTGGTGAGAGTAGCCCAATAGAACACTCATGGAATATAATAAAAACCTGGATAACAAAATACAAAAAATGAGAGAAACTTACCGAAGAGACCAACATATGTCAGTATTGGAAGCCAATCGTCAATGTCGGGATGATAGTTACATGTTACACTATACCCCCACCAAATCATGTTTCGGTACGAGAATTCCGGTCCGTAGTTTTTCTGATCTGGATCGTTTTGGTACTCAATCATTATCACTAAATTTAGCAATTATTATGAGGTGTCTTGTAAACTTGCTTCTGTAAGAGATTTTTTAATATAAAGAAAGTTGAAAAAATCTCACAGTTATTACTTATTAGCAATTCGTGATTTCGTAGCTAATCACATTTCTTATGAACCTTGACTTCAAAGTTATTATTATTGTTTTTCTTTATTACCTAATGACTTACGACTAATGAGTCATCACTTCATTTGCAAGTTCAGGCAAATAAGGGAATAGGCTTATGAGGTTTGTGGCTTTTGTTGTTCGTTGTGAAGGTTTTGAATTGTTTGTATGTTTATTGTGTGTAATAGTTTATTTACATATTTTGGTGCCGAACAATAGTACCATTTATTTTGGAATGATGAGTCCAAGTTGATGTATAACCAAGGTAAGTCCAGTTTTATATCTTTTTGAATGAAGTAATAAGTTTTGAATTTTTTTATTTCATATATAACAAAATTCATCATCATCAAGCCTTCTCTCATCATAATGGGGTTGGCTACGGAGCATAAGAAAGCTCCATACTAGATTTAACAAATTCTTATCATCGATTATCGACTTGATGTCAACCCTTTATGTTGGTGTCAAATTTCTAGCCAAGGTAGTATAGGCATGAGAGACTTATGCCATAAAACCTAGGTAGGTAGTTGGCATATAAGTAGACCCATCTTTCGGGTTGTCGTTTTAAACTCATGCAACCAAAGAGCACCTTCCAAGTTCTCATAGACTAGGAAGTGTCTAGACAAAGAAGTAGGATGATACAATTTTCTATAGGAAATTGCATTTATGTTTATGAAACATTACACCAAAAGAGTGAAGGAATGGCAATCCCACATATATAAAGAAATTATCTAGTCAAATTTGAACAACTAGCATCGACCTAATCAGTATTTCAAAGCAAACGGAATTGGATCCAGCTCATCATGCCCATTATATATTGAAAATATAGACAAGTAGCATCTCGTTAATCCTGGACGTAGCATTATTCTAGGTAGCTATAGTTGGGATTCTTGGGTCTTGGCATTAGCAGAGGAGAAAAGAAAGAGATCTAGTGAAAGAGGAAGATCAAGAGAGATTTACCTATTAGCAGAGGAGAAAAGAAAGAGAGTTTGTGAAAGAGGAAGATCAAGAGAGATTTACCTAACGAGCAGCTGAAGTTCCCGTCGGTTTCAGAATCTCGTTATTGTCGGTTTTAGAAATTAGATTTGTTGGGTTTGAACGGAAGGGTTGAACAGAAGGAAAAGGGAGTCGGGAGAATAAAGACTAATACTCCTTCCATATTCTATAAGATCTATATTAAATTACTAATAACTTTTAAGTTATTGGGTATGGACCTTATCCCAAATTCAAAAATAAATTTGGCCTATGCAGGGTCACATTTAAGTCAAGACAACCTCCCTTGCCAAGCAACCGCACTTGTTGCCTAGACATCGGATCATACTTTTTGCCTAGACATTGGAGCTTTCGAAGCACCTTAAGGCGGCAAGGCCAATACCTCTTAGAACATTGAACAAGATAGCTATGAGTATGAACGCGTCTTGCCGTAGAACCTAGGTGGCCAGTTGACGTGCAGGTAGACCTACCTATTGGATATGCATGTTAAACTCATGCAACAAATGAGCACCCTCCAAGTTCTCCTAGTCTATAAAGAATATAAATAGAGGGATAAAATGATACAATTTGATATAGGGAATTGCATTCATCTCCATGACACATTAAGCCCAAAACTAATGAGGAGCCCATTTTGTATATATATATATATATATATATATTTTTTTTGTATATATATATATATATATATATATATATATATATATATATGTCGCAATTAGTCTAGCACATGTCTCTTTCTCATTTAGTCCAGCTATCTAATGTGCTTATAAGCCCCCAATTGCTCATGTTAGAGATAGTGAATCTATGTAGTCTAATTTAGTCCCACATTGGATAGAGTTGTCCAAGGAAAGTTCTCCTCCTAAAACTGTTGAGGAACGAACAGCTGATTGATTTCAATAGTTCCTCGTGGAAAATTATTGACTTCAGAGATATGGTAATGTGGAGAGGACAATTATTTGAAGAGACACAGAATCCAGAAGCGCTCCTTGTTTCAAAGAGAGGACGAGCCCCTATATAGCATAGGATAGGCCGGTTTGCTTAAGGAGAATCTTTTCTTTGATCGTACTTAGAATTATGTCATGCATGAACATGCTTTGTAAGATCCTCTAGAACAGGATAAGTGATTTGGAATTATTCAATGTTACATATGTACTCAAACCCCATTAGTGAAGTGTCAATGTAGTTTTCTACAGCTCCAATGTGGTCCCAGGTACTTAACTAATTGGAATGTGACAAGTACAGCTCCAATGTGGTCACATGCTTTGGCCAATTACTAGCCTAATTAGAATGAGGCACGTGTTGGCCATGCAAAAAAAATTATTATGACATACTATATCTTCCTTATATATCAAAATTAACCACTTGAACTGCTGTGGTTAGTGCTTCCCAACGTAAAGATTGGAAAATCAGTCAGAAGTTCTAATCCCCCCCTACATGCTCTATGCACTTAATTATGAAGGGGACCAATCCTGATATTATAGGTAGCATCTGATTAAGGAACGAACTTAGTGGAAGAAACTACCAGAGTGAGGGCAGGATGGAGAGTAGTTGATTGTTTGATGGATAATCAAGGTTGTAAAAATCGCTAGTCGGTTCGCGGGGACTAGGAATTAATCGGACTAGTCGGAGACTAGTCGGATTAGTCGGTTTGGGATATATATATATATATATATATATATATATATATATATATATATAATAAAAAAAATATTTATGCAATATATATCATAAGTCATCTTAGTATTAACTTAAGTACCCAAACTCCAAAGTGACAATGTCTTGTAGTACATAATCAAAATTTCAAAAAAAGAAAGAAAAGGAGATAGATGCTGGCTCACTCCAAAGTGACAATGTCTTATAGTTTACTGTGCAGACTGCAGAAGCAAAAAGACAAGACTCGGAGGGAGAGTCAAAAAAGTAATAAAGCTGCCAGCTCACTTAAATAACAGCAAAAAAAAATTGCAAAAAAAAAGGCTCTGCAGAAGAAGAAGAAAGTTGCTGGCTCACTAAAATATGTTGGCTCACTTAAATATATAATAAAGTTGCTCTAAAAAAAGTTGTTCTAAAAAAGGCTCACTCTCAAATATGAAGAAGAAGAAGAAAGGCTCACTCTCAAAAGAAAATTGCAAAAAAAAAGCAAAAAAAGGCAGAAAAAAGAAAATCTTTACCTGCTGAAGCAGCTGGCGGTGCGGCGGTCGGCGGCGCTGCAGAGGTTGGTCTATTCTTTCTCCTTCTTCACCTCTTCTTTCTCCTCCTTGATTTTTGTTGTTGTCGGCTTGCGGTCGGGTTCCACCCGTTTTGAAAACGGGTCGGGTTCCACATTTTTTTTCTCAGAACCGCCGCGTAGTCGGCCGACTAGGTCCGGCTAGCCGCCTAGCGCCGTCTAGTCGGCCGACTAGGTCCGGCTAGTGGTCTCCTCCGATTTTTTGCGCCGCCTAGCTCCAGATCGAGTCGGGTCGCTAGTCGGCCGCCCAGGCCGCTTTTTGCATCACTGTGGATAATAGTACGATTGAAGGATCGTGTGGTATAGATCGACCTGAGCCGTGTGGAGATCGAGATAAAAAGGAATGTTTATCTGGTTATGAGTTGGTTTCTCCCCAAGAACTGTTATTACAATAAGAATCATGGTGAGTCACTTTACCTGTGACAGAATCTTGGTTTTTGAACCCTTTGTTTGTTGTGGAATAATCTTTATTTATCACATATCATTGGGTTACATTGGGTATACAAATTTGGTGTATCCTTTAATTCTATGACAGTTACTGTTTTTCTATATTGAATAGTTACTAAGTGAGAAATCTCTAAAGAAATAACCATTTGGAATTCAAATAATTATATAGCTAGTGAGTTTGGTATTTATCTTGTGGTTGTCTCATCTACCAGAAATATCTGGCTTTCTTTCTCATTGATAATTACATATTTTCGTTGTTTATTTCTGCAGGACATTAGTACTTAATTTGTCATGCTGTAGTTGAATTATATATCCATTTTACTTCTGAAACTTTTAGTATCATCTCATTGAATCTGTGTACTATCTCTTGTTATTTAACATATCTTTTCTGTTGAATCTGTTTTTCTCCATCTTATTTATGTTTATGTTTGATCAGAGGAACCGGTACATGATCTGTAAAGTTAAATATCTATAAGTTAAGAAGATGGCTTAAGGGACTTTTCTGGTTTTGATAGTGTTGAGAAATGCATGTGATCATTTTCTTCTTTCAGATTCTACTTAAAATGCTTCCCAAGTATTACAATCATGTTGGACTCCACGAGAATACCCTCATAACAAAGTTTTTTGGTCTTCATCGTATTACGATTAGAGCCGGAAGGAAGGTATGATTCAACAGTTTTCTTATACTACATTCTGGTAGAGGTTTTCTTCCTGCTGTTTGATACATTTGCTTTTGCAGGTCAGGTTTGTCGTCATGGGGAATATGTTCTGCACTGAACTGCACATCCATCGCAGATATGACCTGAAAGGTTCTACTCAAGGAAGATCAACTAGCAAGAATAGCATTAATGAAAACACTACTTTGAAAGATCTTGATCTGCCATATGTTTTTCATCTGGACAAGTCCTGGCGCGAGTCACTTTTCAGGTCAGTTGCATCAAATTTATTTCGAGCGTTAACAAAGCATGGTCACCTTTCTTTCTTTTTTTGTTACTTCTCAGATGTTTGAAACAAGTCTAAGAGTGAATAATGTCTGCAAAATTCAAATACAATGGTCAGATGTTATCTTTTACTTCTTGGAGTTGTATTATATTGTACACATTTAAGCTTCCTAATGCCCCGTCCCTAGATATTAGTTGCTACAACCTCACTATCTTGTAGGGTGCAAATGGTTCCTAGATCAAGTTCCTTTTGGTTGTGTGTTGGAGTTTTGTACCTACACTTTTGGAGTTCAAATTAAACAATCAGATTCTATCAATTGCATGGATTCATCTAGTTGAGGGTAATGGCACTTTTATGTATGTCAGTATAGCATGTTCTAGCCTTTTATTACTGGCTTCAAACAACTTGCTACTTAAGTTCTTCATGGCCCACAAAGTTTGTGTTTGCTGTAACTTGTTTGTGTGAGAGCATTATGGATTCTAAACTGGACTCTTTACTCTGTGCAGACAAATCTCTCTAGATTGCATGTTCCTAGAATCACAATGTATAATTGATTATAGCATGCTGTTGGGGGTACATTTTAGAGCTCCGGAACATTTGAAGACCATCTTAGAACCAAAAGATACACTTCAAAGCAGTCTGTGTTCACCAGCAGATAACTGTCAGTATCTCTTTCCAATTAATATTTGCTCAAGATAAATGTGTCCTCTTATCATGGAAACTTTATAAGTAGTCAATGTCTTAGATATAAAGAAGTTACCATTTCCGAGATAAATGTATTTGTAATCTTGTTCGAATATGTTATCCTAACAAGATATGATCATGTTTTGCTCCCTATCCATACTTGAAAGTTGGAAACTAAATATTTGCTCATTCTGAACATATATCATGTAGTAGCATATTATTGACACAGTACACGGATCGATGATTCGAGAGACTGAAACATGCCTTCTTGTAAATATTGTACTATATTTGATGTTCATAGTCTGTTTTGCCTTTCAAAAAGAATATATTTGCAGTACATAGTTATACAGAATGACATCAAAGAAATTTTTTTGAAGCTTTCTACTGGAACTTTCATAAGTTGTGTGGACGGATTTAGCATAGTAGATGGCCACAAAATGCCAGATATCTGATTTCTAATTGCTGTTAGTTCAAATTTCTATCTGATGATTTTCTTTTCTTGCTCAGTTGATGTACCTTTGCAAGATGAGGTCGTAATTCCTCCCAAAGCTCTTCTCTTGGTAACACATGAACCAAGTTCCACGGGTAGTATACCAGGTTCACATATTAGAGGAAGCACATTGAGAGCATCTGTAGCTGGAAATGAAGAGGTTGACCTTCTCTTGCCTGAAGCAGGAAGGTAATAATTGTCTCTCTAACTTCTTTTTAAAATATACTTAAATGACGTAAACCATTGAAAGTTGCATCAGGTCCGCAATCCCACTGTATCTGGCGTGTGGGAGTTCATAATTGTCCCTTAACTTCTTAAAAGTAAATGTTTGATGAACATGAATAGTAAGCATCCAGTGTGTGGGACTTCATAAAGAATGGGTGAACTGATGGTCATGTTGTATGCAAAGAAAATCAAGCTGTAGGTGTGGACCCCAAGATTTAGTCCCACATTGGATATGTGGTGAGAGTTTGATTGGTTTACATCCCGGTTAACCACTTTGGGCCAAGTGTTGTGCACATGTGACCCCATGGAGGGTCCATGTCTTGGCGGGCCCGTTGACCGGGGTCGCATCCGAGATTGGTTCATTCGCACGGAGTGCGACAAGAATCTTTGAGTGGGGGAGATTGTGAAACCCCAAGATTGAGTCCGACATTGGATATTTGGTGAGAGTTTGTTGGTTTATAATTGGGTGTTGGGGTTTCATGTGTACATCCGTATTAACCATTTTGGCGTGTCGGGCAAGTGATGTGCACATGTGGATCCATGGTCAAATGGTCATGTCCTGGCAGGCCTGTGGGCCATGGCTTAACAGTAGGCAACTCTGTAAGAACTTACTTAAGATAGGTAAAATTGAGATAGAGATGACCTGCTTATTATGTGTCAGTTGGGCAAATGGTCAGTGTGGTCTTGGTCATCTTGTGACAACCCATTTAGGCCTTCAAGAAATATATGTTCTTATATCAGTAATTCATTTAGACATTGAGAAATGTTAAGTTGTCACATTTATAAGGATATCAATTTATCCACCATCTTTTGATGCTTTTTACATCCTTCAGAAGTTCTACCAATTTCACCGCCAACTTTGTTCTAGTGGAGTTCAGGCTGTGGTTTACATCCTGTCAATCCCAAATTAGCCTGAAGATCCAACATATATCCTTTGCAAGATTGCTGTTCCACTTCTTGACTGAGCAACCTCAACTTCCAAAAGCACGTTAGTTTTTCCAAGTCTTTTAGTTTCAAATTCTGCAGCTAAGAATTCTTTCAGTTCTTTTTTCCTTTCTTTTTGCTTTAATTTGATTGTTCCCTGCTACAAACATGTCATCAAGATATACGAATAATGCAGTAAATGAACTTTTGGTCCTTTAGGAAAACAAGCTATGATCAGCACCATCCCTCAGTAGTATACCCTTATTTCCTTCGTGAATTTCCCAAACCAAGCTATAGGAGATTGCTCCAACCTATACAAGGGTTTTTAACAACTTACGTACCTTCCCTTCAATTGAGCCATTAACTTGATACTTGATTGTGTACACCCATTTGTATTCATCTGTCATTTGAACAAAAGCTTTCATTTCATCTTCGTCACTTCTCCAATTCTACTAGTTAAGGTAGAGAAAATTGTAGGTAGAAAATCACAAGCAAGAAGAAACTTGATTATTGGAAACCAAATCAGGCAAAGGATATGGAGTTTCTTTTTCTCATGACTATGGAAATGATTCTCTTACGTTGACCTTTGTGAAGGGCAATGGATATATCATTGGGTGAAGGTTCTAGTTGAGCTAATCTAGTTTGAACATTGACTTGTAGATATGGTCAGAGGGAGGTCTAGAAGAGTGTTGACTACCGGCTTTCACAAGATAGTAAGAAAAATCAATATCATACTGTCCTATTGGGAATGCCTCATGTAAGATTGGAACAAAGGTAAGCACGAGCAAGAAGAAACTTGATGGTTGGAAACTAAATTAGGCAAAGGGTATGGAGTTTATTTTTATCACGACTATGGAGTGATTCTCTTACATTGATCTTTGTGAAGGGCAATGGATATATAATTGGATGAAGGTTCTAGTTGAACTAATCTGGTTTGAACATTGACTTATAAATATGGTCGGATGGTGGTCTAGAAGAGTGTTGACTACTGGGTAACACGAGATGGTAAGAAAAATGAGTATCATACTGATCTAGTCTGTCCTATATATTGGCAATGCCTCATGTAAGATTGGACTAGTCAACCGGAGGGGTTGACTATCCATTTACTGCTTTCTACAAACGACCATCTATTGAATAAAAGAAGGGAGCTTGAGAGGGAGATGTGAGATGACAGTTGGATTGGTGTTACAGCAGTTACAACAGTTAAATCTGGTGTTAAGTTTTCCAATTGAGTGGTGATTGGTTAGTAGTTTGAGTTGTATCTTTCTTGTGTGAGTAGACTTGTTCAAATTGTAAAATGGTTTTTTTTGTTTTCTGATAGTAGTTGGAACAATAATGAATGTTGTATCTTTGCTCAACTGATATCAGAATTGGTCTAACATTACTAACTTTTTGTCTTTTGACTCTGCCATATTTCTCATGATAGAGAGAACAAATAGAAGACCTATGGCCTACGGCAAGTTATAGAAATGACAAACTTCTGACAAATATTAGGATCTAAGCATTTCTACTCTTTTGGGTTAGATACCTAAACAAGAGACCTCTTAGCGACTTAGGATAAAGTTTTTTTTTTCGATCTTTAATTGGATAAAACACAATACATCCAAAAACATGAGGGTAACACGAAGGACTGTGACCATCTTTAAGAACACTGATGGATGCTCTTGCTTGAAGGTGAAAAGATTCCCACGTGTAACTGCAAGGCTATTCAACTACTGTAACAGCTGTTCTGCTCCTATAGAAGTATCAGCCCCTGTCAGTTATGAACTGAACATGCTAGGAGTTTCGAATCTGAGCAGAGTCGTAACTTTCATGCAACTTGTACCTAGTCATTACTCAAATGCAACTATTGAAGGCGAACAAATTCCCACACTAGTAACTGCAAGGCTATTCAGTTACTGTAACAGCTGACCAGTCGCATTATAATGCCACGCAAAAAGTAAGCTGTTGTTAGCGCCAATTCCGCATCCAATGCGGACGTACGTACGTGCAAGGCTATTAAGATATTGTAACAGCTGACTAGTCGAATTCTAATACCACGCAAAAAGTAAGCGGCTGCTAGGCGCCAACTCCGCATCTCAATACAGACGTAAGACGAAGTGCAAAGTGCACCATCTAAGCGCCACAAAATCCGTTCTATTGTTCGAGCCCGAGGTAGGATCCCTTTGAGGCCTAGAGGAATTTTAATAAAATGAGTTGGAAATAAAAACGCGGACCCCTGGGGTTCGGACCTTTGGCCTTTTGCATACCATCCACCTGTACCTGCCACTTGAGAATCAATATGGAATAACTGCATAATGAAATAAAAGGGTTTGTCCTAAAATGGAACTAATCTACAGGTTATATACATATTCTTAGGATCAAATTCCAACATGCTCTTATCACCAGAACTAATAATTTCTTCTCACACATGAAAGTACAAGCTCGTTAAGAAACTCAAAATAATTATACTTACTAACAGTTGGTGGTTATGGCTTTTCCACCATTTACTATTTATATTTTATACAAACAGCAACAACAAGAAGGCCTTCATCCTGACTATTTTCAGCTACATTGTGATTCGAATTAAATGTGACGAGTTCTCCTGAACATTACTACATCTGTTAGTTACTAGTTCAATTTCCAGGCTGTCTCGTCGCATAGAAGATTAAGGAAAACAATATTAATGGAAGAGGAAGAAAACCTCAAATTTCATACAGCTAAACTTTTTATTTTAGTTGCACATACAGATCAACTTTGTTCAGTGAAGACTCCCACCACTGCCCTTGCCGATTAGAATAGCAATGACTTCTCTTTTCTCTTCACTCTAGCTTTCTTCGGCAGTCAACAAAAGAAATTATGTATAGGCTTGTTTAGTTTTCCTGTACCTCTAATGTTCACTATGTCGATGCCGTTGGCAGGCTTCCGGTTCAACTAGGAGTAAATATGCCAGCCCAAGCTAGTCAAAAGCTGCTTCACGACGACGGAGGCCCAAATTCAGCTGAAGTTGACGTGTTCAAGGTTCATGATGTTGTTCTCTATCTCGGGATTATAGATATATTGCAGGAGTACAACTTGAAAAAGAAAATCGAGCATGCCTGCAAGTCTCTCAAGTATGATCCCCTCACCATCTCTGCCGTTGAACCAAAACTATATTCCAAACGTTTTATCGGCTTCTTGGAGAGGGTTTTCCCTGAGGATATCTGAGAGGCCTGCACTTGTTGTAACAATTCGACCTAATATATATAGCTAGTTGATTTTTCTTTTGCGATGTATTTATTTATTTATTTATTTATTCCTTTTGCTGAGTTAGTAGGCCACCTTCCTACATGATGAATTCAGGGTCAGATTATAGTAGGGCACCAAATCCTTTTTATACGAACAACCCTTGTTAAAATGCGTATTATACGCGAATTTTTCCGTATCTTACATAAACGTTTAATACTTACGTACGTTTGAAAAATTCGGACTTGTACGCGAATTTAAGCCTGTGGAGTTTTAAACAAGTACCGTATGAATTTTTAAAACATTCGGCCAAAAAAATTTGACTGAGAAACCCAACAGTTTTCACTTTCTCGACTCTTGCTGCTATTAAATATTAAGACCGGCACAATTATCAAAAGAAAAGGTGAAAAAAATCTCATAGCTGTAACCAAAAAAAGAAATCTAAGAATCTTTGCACATGTTGCGTTTTCCATCATACTTTCATTTTCTTTTCTTTATATAATGTTTTCCAACCTTATCTTATTTTCACACTGAAGCTTTGTTTATGAAGGAGTAGAGGTGGGTGAGCTATATATATATATGCCGAATTTTTAGTGCCGAAATTGTTCATATGAAACGTAATAAACACGAATTAAATCTAATCCGAATGTTTTTCGTTAGACGATTTTTTGACCGAATTTTTTACCGTATTTTACTTATATTGTGCCGATTTATACTCGTACTTTTGTCGTCCCGAATTTTTTTCGTTTATCGAATTGCTAATAAGGCGAACAACTCGAAGTTCGACGTATTGCTCCCACTAGAGAAGAAACCTCTTGAAACGGTTAAGATACAAACAGGGATGATTCTGCTTCGCTGGTAGACGGTTAACAGTAAGGCCTCGTTTGGTTCACGGATTCAAGGAAGTAGGAAAGGAAAGTTCTTTTCCTTTGTTTGCTAACCACAAACTTGGGAATCAATTTCCTCACAAGGGGGAAAATTGGAGGGAATATGGTTCCACTCATGACCCATGGGATTGAATTTTCCTCCTCCTTTTCCAACATTTATTACAAAAGCTATGACAAAAATAACCATGTGTTATTGCTTATTTTACCATTAATGTTATTTTTATTTTATATATAAGGATATTATTGGAATATTGCTATATTTTTGCTTTTCTTTCCTACACCAACCAAACAACGGAAAGAAAATGTGACAGGAATTCTACTTTTACATTCCCATGTAAAATACAAAGGAATGTATTTCCTTTCCGTGAACCAAACGAGGCCTAAGGGGCTGTTTGGTTGTCCATAAATGGGAACACCGTGCAACATTTGTTGTTATTGGGTAGCGTCATCGTGAGGAGCTATTAGGAGCTGTAGGATTTTAAGATTTTGCAACTTTTGTTGTAGTAATCTGCATTATTTACAGCAAACCAAAAGCGGGAACTATTGCAAGTGTTGTATCATTTCGATTCCAATGCCATTATTTACAGACAATCAAACACCTGGGCCTCGTTTTGTTCGCGGAATGGAAGGGAAAGAAAATCAATTTCTTGTAAAAAAAATTTCTTTGGAAGATTTTATTTTCCATTTATTTTCCTTTTCAATGTTTGAAAACGCCAAAAAATTCGAAAAGGAAAGTGATTACTTTAATGTGGGAAAGTGATTCCTTACTTGGATGGGTGGAATTACTTTCTTCTCTAATTTTTCTTCTATTGAGAATCACTTTTCTTTCCTCTTTAATTTCTTTGGCACCCAAATATAGGAAAATAATCACTTTCCTTTTTCAACTCGAAGATTTCGCGAACCAAACGAGGAAAGTAAACAGGTTACCAAGTAAATCTTTGGCATGCGACAAGGGCTCAGTTTACCTATCAAAGAATGTGTTGGCTTTTGAACATATTCAGTCAGCAGAAAATATGATCTTAAATTTTTTTTTCTTCTTTACTTTCATCATTGATTGGAAAGAAAATTTTGTTTTGTTTTGTTTTTTGTTTTTTTTTTTGGTGAGCCCCAGACAGGATGTGTAGAATTCTCTAATTTGTTTGCAACTATTCTTTCCAATCTAGAAAGATTCTCATAAGACCTCACGTACAGTACAATTATTTCTGTCTCTGTGAACTTTTTCCTTCTTCAAGTGATTCAAGATTTTCACAACTAGTGATTCTGTTGAGAATCAATAAGAAACTTTAGTTCCACATTGGAATATGTAGTATGAAGAGTTGGAATCTCTATAAGTAGCAAGTAGTAGCACATCAATAAAATCATCACATTATTCATTTCTACATGGTATCAGAGCCATAACTCATCCACCTCTCTCCACACACCCAAAAAAAATAAAAAAAAATTTCCTCATGCTCCCGACCCCCCTCCCAGCTCCAGGCCTCACCCCCCCCCCCCCCCCCCCCCCCTTCCCCCGTTACTGATCCCATAGAGAGATCACCAACCCCCCTCCCCCCTCTGCTGGAGTCCCCCCCCGGCTGCCGAATTACCCCCCACCCCACCCCACCCCCCTCTCGCTACTGTGGACCCCCCCACCCCCCCCCCTTTTTTCGCTGCTGTCGACCCCCCCCCTTCCCCGCTGCTGCTGGATCCCCTCTACCCCCCCTCCCTCCTCCTTGTTTTTACTTGGTGTGTCGGATCTTCTCCATCGCTTCCTTGTTTTTACTTGGAGTGTCGGTTTCCCTCACCTCCTTGTTTATACTTGGAGTGCTGGAACAATCGATCATGCAAGGAGTAAACGACCCACGTCGTTGTTCTCCTTGTTCGATGTAATGCTGTTCTAGTTGCTCGTATACCTGAGGAATATCTGTGAGGCGGCTCCTTGTTGTCCCCCCCTCACCCTCCCCCCCCCTCCCCGGTCTCAACAGTTGACTACGAAGACACAAGAGATCGGGACACAAAGAAGTTAGACGACAAACGACGAAGACGACGACTTGGGATACAACAGGACCTCACACAGATTGACGACGTCATGGATGCAATCAGTAGAAAACTGACGGCACAGGAGATGCAGGCCTTGGTTGATGATATCTTGTCCAAGAGATTGACCGAGGCGACCCCACGTGTGACCCATACTGATGTGGATCTGTCACCTTACAAGATGGAAAAGTTGAAAAAGCTAGAGACGAAGTTGGAAGGAACTTCCAACTACTTGAAATGGTCGCGGCAGGCGATGCGGACGCTGAAGGGACGTGGCTTGGTAAGCTATGTCAATGGCCAAACCAAGGCGCCAGCCGATCCCTCCTCAAAGGAGTTTGTTATTTGGGAGATTGTCAACAACGTAGTGGCGGGGTGGTTGACAGCCTCATTGACCGACCAGGTGTCGGGCAATATTGAGGCGATGGAGGCTGCTGCTGATATATGGCGGACTTTGAAGGATATGTACTCCGGTTCGGACAACCCTATGTGGGTCTTCCAACTGCAGGATGAACTCGATAGGGTGACCCAAGACGAATGTACCATCTCTGAGTATGCAGCTCTGTTGAAGAAGTACTGGTCTGATCTTGATCACTATGATCCTCATGGGATGGAAGATGCACGGGTTGAACCTGCATTTGCGAAGTATTTTCAGACGTTCATGGAATATATTTCGCAGCAGCGAATGATGAAGTTTTTGAAGGGTGACACGATTCCATGCTTTTCTGCACTTGCTTATTTTGCACTTTGTGATGTATGATAATAACTGCTATGATAGTTAACTTATATATATGATTGTGCCTTGCTTGCCCTGATTTCACTATCCTGTCTTGGCTGGAATTCCGAGGACGGAATTTTTCTAAGAAGGGTAGAGATGTCACTCCCCAATCCTGGAATACGTATTTTAATACGTAAACCCATAAATTGTATTTACCTTGAATTTATACGATATTTATTATGCAGAATTTCTTCATGCATTTCCCAAAAATATTCGACAAAATATTATTTCCTAATTTATTTTCTGCATTTGGGCCTACAGTTTTGGCTCATTTGGGTAACCTATTCTTGGTTCACCAATGGGTCATCATGAACCCTTTGGTTCATCATGAACCCATGGGTCCAAGAATTCTATATAATAACTCATCTCCTTCTCTCTCCTCTCATTTACTTCTTCTCATTTACTTTCTCCACCAACCAAGGCAAGTACCAACTTGCTCAAGAGAAGGATCCATTATTTTGTTAATGATTCTTACAAAACTATTTGCCAAAATATGTTCTTCTCCTCAATCTATACTAGTTTAGAACTTAGAAATTTCTATTTTGAAGCTTTGATTTTTGTAGATCTAAGTTTTAATTATTTTCGGATTTGCATGGTTTGATCTACTTTAGTTGGATTTTATGGGTTTTTGATGCTTCCATGTGGAAGAGCATTCAGTTTCACCCAAGTTGGAGCTTTGGAAATCTGGATTTGGAGTTCGGATGGCCAAGTTATGATACTTTGAAGCTTGGGTTCAGTCATGGTGTTCTTGCTGTTTTGGAGAAGACAGTGAACAGTGTGCTCCTGTTTGAGCACGCTTCCTGTTGGAAGCGTGTCTTCCCTTGAGCTTGCGTGACTTTTCACGCAGCTCTTCCCTTGAGTCTGCGTGACTTTTCACGCAACACTTTCCCCTTGAGCTTGCGTGACTTTTCACGCAGCTCTTCCCTTGAGCTTGCGTGACTTTTCACGCAGCTCTTTCCTTGAGCTTGCGTGACTTTTCACGCAGTCCTTCCCTTGAGCTTGCGTGACTTTTCACACAGCTCTTCCCTTGAGTCTGCGTGACTTTTCACGCAGCACTCTCCCTTGAGCTTGCGTGACTTTTCACGCTGCTCTTTCCCTTGAGCTTGCGTGACTTTTCACGCAGCCCTTCCCTTGAGCTTGCGTGACTTTTCACATAGCTCTTCCCTTGAGTCTGCGTGACTTTTCACGCAACACTCTCCCCTTGAGCTTGTGTGACTTTTCACGCAGCTCTTCCCTTGAGCTTGCGTAACTTTTCACGCAGCTCTTCCCTTGAGCTTGCGTGACTTTTCACGCAGCCCTTCCCTTGAGCTTGCGTGACTTTTCACACAGCTCTTCCCTTGAGTCTGCGTGACTTTTCACGCAGCACTCTCCCTTGAGCTTGCGTGACTTTTCACGCTGCTCTTTCCCTTGAGCCTGTGTGACTTTTCACGCACGCTGCCTTGTTGTGCGTATGCTTTTGATATTTTATTAGATATTATATGCCCATTTTATATCCTTACGCCTTTTGTCCCGAGCATGATATGAGCACTGATGTGACCCCGAAGAACAAAGTGTTCCTACTTGATACATGTACCTGAATGTCCCAGTTCTTGTTCATGCTCGACAAATGACTCGTAACTCCACGTGGCGTATTTGTAATGATGCATTATACTAAGGAGGGTAGTACATGTTGACATACTGATTGACATGGATCCTCACTTAGGGTACTCGTACTAAAGTACGACTTTAGGAGGATAATCATGCAGGCCACAGCATGAGAGTCCAAGATTTCACCTAGGGTTAAACTAGGCAACTGAATATACTAGATGCATGGGGAAGGAGTGTCAGTGGATCCGAAGAAGATTGAGGCCGTAGAGCATTGGCCAGTCCCGAGAACGGTTGCAGAAGTGCGAAGTTTCTTAGGATTAGCTGGTTACTACAGAAGGTTCGTGGCAGACTTTGCCAAGATCTCTGCACCCTTAACGCGTATGACGCACAAGGACGTAGAGTTTGATTGGTCAGCTAGCTGTCAGGCATCATTTGAAGAATTGAAGAAGAGATTGATCTCAGCCCCGATCTTGACACTTCCAGTAGGAGCATGAGGCTTTACAGTATATTGTGACGCATTAGGGAAGGGTCTTGGATGTGTATTGATGCAGCATGGAAAAGTGATA
Source organism: Iris pallida (assembly GCA_029216955.1). Taxonomy (NCBI): domain Eukaryota; kingdom Viridiplantae; phylum Streptophyta; class Magnoliopsida; order Asparagales; family Iridaceae; genus Iris; species Iris pallida. Next base: position 6,967,692 of record JANAVB010004600.1, read on the forward strand.
GCATATGCGTCTCGGCAGCTTCGAAACCCTGAGAAGAATTACCCGACTCACGATTTGGAGTTAGCAGCTGTGGTGTTTTCACTCAAGTTGTGGAGGCATTATTTATACGGGGATCGGGTAGAGATCTATACTGATCATAAGAGTTTGAAATACGTATTCACGCAGCGAGATTTGAACATGAGGCAAAGAAGATGGTTAGAACTGCTGAAGGATTTTAATTTAGATCTTCAGTATCATCCAGGCAAGGCGAATGTAGTTGCAGATGCACTGAGTAGGAGAGACAGTGCCTTTATCTTGACCTCGCAGAAGCATATTCTAGAAGACCTTCAGAGTATGGGAATCGAAGTAGTTTTGCCAAAGGATATAGGAAGAATGACCAGTATGCAGATTCAGTCGGCCTTAGTAGAGAGGATAAGGGCAGCACAAGCAGAAGATCCACAGATTCAGAAGTTGCGGTCGGAGTGTGAATCAGGCCGTAGGAAGGAGTTAGTGATTCATGAAGATGGTACGCTCAGGTTTGGAAACAGACTCTGTGTACCGAGTGGAGACCTTCGGCAAGAAGTTATGTCTGAAGCTCATAGTTCTATTTACTCCATTCATCCAGGAGGAACGAAGATGTATCGAGATATCAGGCAGTACTTTTGGTGGAATGGCATGAAAAGAGAGATAGCGAGATTTGTATCCAAGTGTCTGGTATGTCAGCAGGTGAAAGCCGAGCAGCAGAGACCAGCAGGGTTGCTACAGCCGCTTCCTATCCCAGAATGGAAATGGGAGCACATCACGATAGATTTTGTGACCGGTTTACCTAGATCCCCAGCTGGCAAGAATGCAGTCTGGGTAATAGTAGATCGACTCACGAAGGTCGCTCATTTTCTTCCCTTCTAAGTTGGACAGACTACTGAGCAGTTAGCAGAAATGTACATGAAACAGATAGTAAGGCAGCACGGTGTTCCAGTTAGTATAGTATCAGATCGGGATACGCGGTTTACTTTCCATTTTTGGCGGAGCTTGCACCAAAGTTTGGGAACCAAGTTAAGATTCAGTACTGCTTATCATCCACAAACTGACGGGCAATCAGAAAGAACCATTCAGACATTAGAAGATATGCTACGGGCGTGTACCTTGGATTTTGGCAGATCTTGGGAGGATCACCTTCATCTAGTGGAGTTCTCCTATAACAACAGCTATCAGGCTAGCATTCAGATGACCCCGTTCGAAGCATTGTACGGAAGGAAGTGCAGGTCCCCTTTGGCATGGGACGACGTCAGAGAACGGAAGTTGTTGGGGCCAGAGATGATCACGCAGACTGTGGAGATAGTTAAGTTAGTCAGAGAGCGCCTTCGAGTTGCACAGGACCGACATCGTCATTGGGCAGATCAGCATCGTAGGCCTCTAGAGTTCAGAGTTGGCGACCAAGTGTTTCTGCGGATTTCGCCTACTCGGGATATCATCAGATTTGGAACCCGGGGAAAGCTTAGTCCAAGATACGTTGGTCCTTTTAAGATTCTCGCTCGGGTAGGCGATGTGGCTTATCGACTTGCCCTTCCGCCTTCGTTAACTGGCATACATGATGTGTTCCATGTGTCCCAATTACGTGGGTATGTCCCGGATCCGAGTCACGTCCTCGATCATTCTGAGTTAGTCGTTGGTACCGACCTAACTTACGAGGAACAACCCGTATCTATTTTGGACCGGCGAGAGAAGGTACTCAAGAATCGGACGATAAGCCTAGTCCGTCCCCGTATTTCGGTACTGGGGCGTGACAAAGGGGCTCAACCCGGTGTTTGAGCAGAGAAGGAATGTACTTATATCCCAACTCCAGCTTCCAAACTTAGAAGGGGCTATAGCCGCCATGGCACAGGAAGAAGCTCGGTTGAAGTTGATGCCCAACAAGGGCTACTTCCAGGGGGAGTAAGCCGCTGTTGAAAAGTCTGCTCTTGCCACCTTCAATCCGCCTTCCTCTGCGGGCGGTGTTTGTCACAACTGTGGTGACTCCGGGCATTACATCAGATTTTGTCTAAAACCCTTGCGAAGTCAGTCGAGTGATCGCGGACGGGACCGTGGAGTACGTCGTGGTGGTAGAGGAGGATATGCTGGTCGAAGGAGAAATTCTTTTGAAGGACACAAAGCGAATCTGGCGGAAGAAGGGAAAAAAGCAGTTGGCTGAAATAACCCCTCTTGAGAGGGAGTTCCTCGCGAGGTTATGCGGCTCGAAGCAGGGATCGGACGACAGTCTCGACCCTCATGCGGTATCATCTACCTCGGAGAATCACATCACTTGCTTTGCCCAAACCAGCACAGGTATACCTGCGCATGCTCTTGTATCTGACCATCAGCTAGGTTGGATTATGGACTCTGGGCATCTCGCCATGTCACGGGGTCCCGCGGTGAGTTCCAGAACTATACCCACCTACCGACGTCGGAGAGCATTTAGACTGTTGATGGTACCTCCAGACCTGTAATGGGTAAAGGCACCGTTGCATGCAACCCTTCATATCATACCCCAGAACTAGAATACTGGAGAGCGGGGGACAGACACAGCCAGCTATGTACATTGAAGTGAATTCCACCTCGCAATACGGTCACGGCTGTCTAGATGCATGAGGGTTTACTACAAGTCATTAGTCTCTTAGGGTCAAGAACGAGCCTAGTGTCTCAATCTCAAGCAAGCAGATAAATGTAACAAGATGGTAGATCATCAAACATACAAAGTAAGGCGTTCCAAACATTACATATTCAGATGATCATGAAGCTAGTCCTACAAAATGTGAAGACTAGCAAGAGTTTAAGTCATACATGATCAATCCTAGGATTTGTCAATCATGTTACAGCCCTTAGGCAGACAGGAATGTAAATTCAACACGAGCTAACACTTGCTCGGCGGCTAAACGACTCAAAAGAATAATTTTACAGTAGAGTGGGAGAGCAAAATAAAACTCACTCGTTGTCAGGATTGCGCCTAGTGGTCACCATCTGGCAGAAAAGCTGGAAGATCCTCGAAAGCTGCTCCAAAATCTGGCCATACAAAACCAGCTGGGTCAGACCCCAGAAAGAGCAAGTGCCACAAAAGAGGCTTCACTTAAGAACTAAAACCAGCATATTAGCAGATAAAGTCATGGATGAAATAACATAAGACATGAGTAGGGATAACAGGGTGATAAACGATAAGATAACTAAAGGACTATTTCGGTAACCAAGTTACAACCCGTAAACCAAACAAGGACCGGGGTTGTAACCCTTCACCTGAACAGAACTTAGCCTCTAACCAATTATCGATAAAGTAAAGCATAAACAATCATGTCCATAGATATATAGCCATGTACTGGGTCTAGACAAGACTAGACAAGATAGGACCCCATCCAATCATTCACGGCCAAGCAAGAGTACGGTTTGATACTTAAACTAACTAGGGTTATCACAAGCCTAGTTACTAGCAAGATGCAATAAGGTATCCCTACGGCCACAAGCCCTACAGACTATCCAGGTTATCCAGATGCAAGGTTCATGCTAAGAGTTATCATGACTTATTAGGTGACTTGAGTGCAACACATGACAGTGTGCATAGCAATCATTTTATGAAGTGTCCCACATGACAGTGAGCTGGAAATGTGCCCTACTCATCGACAGGCTACAAGTCCATCAGAGAAGGCGCCCAGATAACGGGATTGCTTGTAGCCGAAATACCTCTCTATATGAACTACTTGATCAATCTAGTCATTAACCTAGTCAGATTCAGTATGAATCCCTGACCGTGGTAACCAGGGACACAAGTCCTAGACATGATGCGAGACAAGACTGGTAGCTTATATAAGCACATTCAATATGATCACCCACGGTGTCATGATGAGAATTTACTGGCAAGTCGAGATAGCCGTCGCAACAACATTCAAGATTACATGTTAGACTTACTTATCAAGATTACTTGTCAAGAGTGCGCCACGACGGGCCACTGTTAAGATTACTTATCATGTCAAGAGTGTGTCACGACGGACCACCATTCAAGAATTATCATATCAAGGTTGCTTGCCAAGAGTGCACCTTAACAGGCCATTATCATGTCATGTTACTTGTTACTTGTTAAGAGTGCGCCTTAACAGGCCACTATCAAGATTGAGAGAAACATGCATAAAAATAGCTAGTAACATATTCTTGAAGCCAAGGAAAAGATCTACAACTTGTAAGCCCTCTGAATTTTAGGGTTATTTTAAATTTTTAAATAATTTATTTTCAATAAATATCTTTATTATATTTAGTTTTGATAATTAAATATATTATTCGTGACTTTGATTTTTGGAGCGCCAGAGATGTCATCCCCTCGAAACGCTCTTTATGATTTTTGTTCTAGACAAATTTATCTTCATGTTGATATATCATGTCCCACCCAAACTTATTTTCTTGTGCTCTATTTGCATCGTAGAACTTTCGGATCAAATTAGGCCATTTGAATTATTATTAAATTCTCACTTTTATTTTTGATCATCATGTGTACCTTACCGTGACTTTTAATTTAGGAGCACAAGACTAGTTATTTTCTCCAAACCAATTTGTCATGCATGATCTACTCGAGATACTCTCCGCCCATGACCATCGTGTCCCACTCAGACACACTCTCTTGTGCTTTATTTTTATCGCACAACTTTTCGGACAATTGACCCAATCCCGATTTACCCCACCGAGTCTCATTTAATTCTAACTTGTATTGGAGACGCCAGTTTGACCCAAACTGGTCGACCCAAGATATGGACACAGACCATTTTGAGTCTACTACACACGTGCCACTTGTGTCCCATCCAATTTAGTCTCCGTGTACTATTTATTTATCAAGGATTATCATCGAATAATTTAAGTCATTTAATTATCGAGACCCAATTAGATCCAATTGTGACCCGACCCGACTCAAGTTGACCCAACACTAAATACCATGACAACATCCATCATCCATACCCAAACACACAACACCAATAAAGTAATTCTACAAAACACCAAACACCCAAACATCACTATCACCCTATATTTAAAACACACTCCCATCACTATCACCATCACCCCACTCTCTTTCCTCTCTCCTCCTCACATGACCGGCCACCCATTTCCTCTCCCCCTATTTTCAAATCACCCCCTATATTAAACACACACATCACCATCACTTTTTCTCTCTCCCTATATTAAAACACCCTTACACATCACTATCACCCACACACTCTCCCTCACTCTAGCCAACCTAGGAGAACCCCCATCCCCCTACACCCGAGCCCCCCTCTATTTCAGCCACTCTCTCACTTCTCATCCTTTCTCTCTCACTTCTCACCCCCCCTAACCCGACAGGAACACTCCCCCCACTTCTTCCCCATCTCCTCTCCTCCTCCTCCTCTAGCCGAGACCACCACCACACCCCCTACTCTACTCGACGGCAGCCCCTCCCAAGCAGCAGCTCCCACGCCATCGCCACCTCCCCACAGGCCGAGCCCCCTCCTTCTTCATCTTCTCCTCCTCCGCCTTGCGTTTGCTGCTGCTGCGAAGTGCTGCAGTTGCTGCCGCGTTACTGTGCGCGCCGCGCGCGAGGCCGGCCACCGCCGACCTCCCCTCTGGCCGGCGAACCCAGGGCACCCCCCTCGACCAGGCCGTACAGCAGCAGCCTTGAGCTGCTGCAGCTGTTACTGCTGCGTGTGCTTCGCGCACCGTCGCGAGCACGGTCACGGGTTTCCCGCGCCACCGCTTGCGCTCAGTCGGCCACGCCGATCTCCAGTCTTCACCGTGGCATACGAGACGCAGGCACGCCCCCACGACGGCGAGGTATAACCCTCTTCATCCTCCTCTTCCATGTTGTTTTCGTGATATCCATGCATGTGTCACTCTCTCTTGATTGAACATATAACAGTTGGCTTTCCCTATATTCTTCTTGTAGACATCCCATATTTATATATATACATATATATGTTTCTATTAAATAATGTTTATATATATATATATATATATATATATATATATATATATATATATATATATATATATATATATATATATATATATATATATATATATATATATATTCGTATGGTATACACTCGTGTATATGTTGCTATATACATTTCTTACATAGATCCCCTATATATATATTATCGGATGTATATGATGCGGGTATATATACTCCTATGTATTATCTCATATATAGATATATATATGTTTTCTTATATATAACTTATATATATAATTTTCCTATATACATTTTCGTGTATATATATTTCCCTTTACATATATATTTGTATGTATATATTTTTATATATACGTATATATTTCCGTATACGCATCTCCTTATATATAACTCTTATATATTTTCTATTTACATTTTCGTAGATATAACTCATATATATATATTCTCGTATATATATTTCCTATATATATATATCCGTTCCGTATGTACACTTTTATATATCCTTGTATACAATTCTGTATGTACATTTTTATATATAACGTTTTCGTATATATACTTTATATATATATTTTTGCGTATGTGTATATACGTGTATACGTATATACGTATGCACAACCTTGTGTGTGAATGGAAATGTAAATCATAAATGTTGGTTTAACTTATCGTAAATCGTGGTTGTTGTATTTGTAGGTACACCAGACGATACGATCTTGATTGAGGAGCCTGGATCTTCGCTTGCGCCTTCCGAAGTTTCAGGCAAGCATACCTTGCCTTGTATTACTGGTTTTATTTATCCATATTTATATGTTGAGTTCACTTGCTCGAGTGGACGTAGTTGTGTATCCGAATGATACCTCGGATACAGTTGATGACGGCATTGTCATCGAGTTTCATGTACTTGACTTAGTCCTAGGTGACATCCCTAAGTTGTGGAATCATAGTCATGATTCCCATAACCTTGACACATGTTACGATACGGTACTGAGTGAGTTCATACCATGGCACGGGCTTGCGCATCTGGCTAGCTACCAGTGCAAGGGCTCATGCTCTGGTACATAGAATGGCTAGGTTGTGTCTAGTTATTGTGACCTCGCATTGAGAGTCGAAGTGTTCAAGTGGTGGACATTACTTGCACATTCCGAGGGACAGGGGAAGACAATTAGTAGGCGTATGGGACAGCCAAAATATCTGAGAAAGGGCCAAGTCGCTCAGTGTTGCCCGGATGAGTGGGACCTCGGCTCGTGATCCGACGTCGGCCCGTGCTTCGACGCCAAAGCCTTATTACCTACCCATACGTACTAGGGTTGTCTTCAAAGTGCATTCACTTAGCTGGTTAGTTCACCATTTACAGTTATTCAGTATTACTTTATGGCATGTTTACTCTGTATCTTGCTATGTCCCCTGAGGACCTGGTTGCTTTCCAGATTTAGGCGATCACTTGCAGTTGACTGGGTGCGAACCGGAACTTGAGACAGGACTTGCTGCAGTAGACGACGAGGTGCTTCCTGAGGAGTTTCCTTGACTCAGGGTATGGTGTTGTTTAGGTTATGAGCATCATTATCTAGTTAGTCGATGCTCATGACTAGTTATCTTTCTACTTTCAGTATTTTCATTCAGTGTTGTACTCCGTGGGCTTGTACCCACCAGACTATTCAGTTGTATTTATTTCAGACTCCATGTTATTTCCAGTTTTATATATTTCAGCATTACTTTCTTTGTTCCTGTGGATGAGATCTAGATGATACCACTTGCCTGTGTAGTATAGTTATTTTTACAACGTAGTACGCCTAAGTGAGTCCATTAAATTGGACAGCTCACTCTAGGTCGTATCAGTTGGCCAGGTTATGTCCTAATCCCATATGTTTTGGGAGCGGGGCGTGACACAACTTCTATGTTGGAAGTTGGGAGAGATTATGACCACAAATCAGTCAAATAGGGCAAGAAAAACAACCAAATAAGCACTATGCGGCCAAGGGTGAATGGGGGCTCATGTGACAGTGGATGGGTACCCATCCATGCGACAGGGTCGATGGGTACCCATCCATGCGACAAGGTCGATGGGGACCCATCCATGCGGCAGGGTCGATGGAGTGCCATCTATGCGGCAGGGTCGATGGGGTGCCATCCATACGGCAGGGTCGATGGGGACCCATCCATGCGGCTGGGTCAATGTGGTGCCATCTATGTGGCAGGGTCGATGGGGACCCATCCATGCGGCTGGGTCGATGGGGTGCCATCTATGCGCCAGGGTCGATGGGGACCCATCCATGCGGTTGGGTCGATGGGGTGCCATCTATGCGGCAGGGTCGATGGGGCGCCATCTATGCGGCAGGGTCGTTGGGGACCCATCCATGCGGCTGGGTCGATGGGGTGCCATCTATGCGGCAGGATCGATGGGGACCCATCCATGCGGCTGGGTCGATGGGTACCCATCCATCTCTGAAAATCTGAGAAGGATGGCCATGGAACCCATAACTTCCAAGCTCCATAAAACCTTCACCGTAAGTCCAAATTTGGACTTCCGTAGGTCAAAATGGGGTAGAATAAAATTCTCTACAATATGGAATAATCAAAACTTAAAAATAATAAAGTTTGATAGATCAAAACCAAAAAAATCCAAAAATGCAACAAACTTAGATCTACAAGAAATAAACCATGGAAATTAAAAATGCTAAGTACTACAGTGTCTTAGAATCTCGCGAGGAAGACAATGGAACAATAAAAATGAAGTTCCTCCATGAAGCAAGTTGCACTTGCCTGAGCCTCTCTTGGTAGGTGGAGAAGTTAAGAGGAAGAAGATGAAGAAATAAATGAAGAAGGAGAAGTAAATGAGGAGAGAGAGGGGTTGGTAGCTTTTAAAGGGAAGGGTCACATGTTGAACCAACCCAACCAAGCCAAACCAAAACCAAGCCATGCCAATATTAAACCAATGCAAGATTAAACCAAGATTAGCTAGCAAGACAAGACAAGTAAAAATACTGGACAGGATCCCGTACACGTATACTGAAAATACGTATACGAAAAACGGAGGTGACACTTTCCTTACTCTTACCAATGTCTTACATGCTCCGTCTTTTCCTGTCAATCTTATCTCTATTAGTGCCATTATCCTTGATCTTAACTGTATTGTTTCCTTTGACATTCATACGGTAATTTTTTAGGAGAAGGGGATAGGACGACGACTAGGGACTGGCACATGACATAAGGGGCTATGGTACTTGGACAGGACCGGACTGGACACAGCATTGGCATCTCTGGTCGCAAGCGCACAACCGGACGCTTCACGTCGCAGTGTAGAAGACGAATTGTTACTCCACCACCAGCGTGTCGGGCATTCTTCCTTTAAAGTTATTAGTCGAATGTATCCGTCCTTATATCAAAGGGCTAATAAAAAAAGTTAGTTTGTAATGCATGTGAGTTGGGCAAACATACCAGAAGCTCCTATGTGAGCTCTGTAAATAAAAGTTATGCTGTTTTTTATATGATACATTCGGACGTATGGGGGTCCTTGTCCTACAACAAGTATTAACGGATTTCGATGGTTCATCACTTTTATTGACTGTTATACCCGCGTGATATGGGTCTACCTTATGAAGAATAAAAGCGACGTCTTTGAGGCTTTTCAGGATTTTCTTCGTCGGGTGATAACACAATATAGGGCTAAAATTAAGTATTTCTGGTCTGACAATGGGACGGAGTACACAAATAAGCGATTTGCTGAGTATTTATCCAGTCATAGAATACTACATCAAACCTCATGTGCCTATACACCGGCACAAAATGGTGTGGCCGAACGGAAGAACAGACACATGTTGGAGATCGCACGGACGACGATGTTGTCTATGAATGTCCCAAAACACTTATGGGGGCAGGCTGTGTTGATGGCCTCTTATCTCATCAACCGAATGCCTTCTCAGTTATTGGAGTGAAAACACCGTTGGAGATGCTTACTGGTGCAACTACATACACTGTTCCTCCGAAAGTATTTGGGTGTGTGTGTTTTGTCTAAGATAATAGGCCAGGAGTTGGAAAACTAGATCCTAGAGCGGTTAAGTGTGTATTTGTTGGGTACACAGTGACTCAGAAGGGATACGCATGTTGGAGCCCAGTTGAGCGGAAGATGTTTGTAAGCATGGACGTTACATTCAGAGAACTGGAACCATACTATGGTTCGGATGCAGGTTCAGCGTTTGGTGACACACCTAACACAGAGGGTGTTAGACGTGAGGGAAGGTAATAAGTCCAAACGTGGTAGTCGGATCGGTCCCGTTTTCGGTTGTAGAAAATTGGACGAAAGGGGGGAGATAGCAGTGACTCTGATACGGAGAATGAAGAAGAAGATACATATGTTACGCAGAGGAAGACAAAGGAAAATGAGCTCCAAGTCTACAGAAGGAGACAACAGAAGTTCAGTACTGTGCCGTGCCCATTGCCTACTGTACCAAGTCCCTCGTCTACTCCTGTCCCAACTATTGAAGATGTTGCCCCCGCACTGAATCACTCCGATTCTGATGCGGATCTCTTGACTTGGATGATATGATCTCTCCACCACCTATTGCTCCCTTAAGGAGATCTTCTCGCATCAATGCGGGTAAGGCTCCTAGTCGTTATGATGATTATGAACATGACATTGTCAATTTCTTGTCTTATTCTAACATTTCTCTGAATTATCGAGCCTTCATTGCATCGTTAGACTCTACTTCTTTGCCTAAGTGTTGGCAGGAAGCAAAGAAAGATCCAAGGTAGAAAGCTGCAATGATGGAAGAACTTGGGACACTAGAGAAAAATAAGACATGGGAGCTGGTTCCACTACCCAAAGGGAAGAAAACTGTAGAATGCAATGGGGTGTACACAGTGAATGAGACGCCAGAAGGAAAAGTAGAGCGGTACAATGTGAGGTTGCTTGCAAAAGGATACACACAGTGAAGGAGACGCCAGAAGGAAAAGGCTAAAATTAAGTATTTCTGGTCTGACAATGGGACGGAGTACACAAATAAGTGATTTGCTGAGTATTTATCCAATCATGGAATACTACATCAAACCTCATGTGCCTATACACCGGCACAAAATGGTGTGGCCGAACGGAAGAACAGACACCTGCTGGAGATCGCACGGACGATGATGTTGTCTATGAATGTCCCAAAACACTTATGGGGGCAGGCTGTATTGATGGCCTCTTATCTCATCAACCGAATGTCTTCTCAGGTATTGGAGTGGAAGACACCGTTGGAGATGCTTACTGGTGCAACTACATACACTGTTCCTCCGAAAGTATTTGGGTGTGTGTGTTTTGTCCAAGATAATAGGCCATGAGTTAAAAAACTAGATCCTAGAGCGGTTAAGTGTGTATTTGTTGGGTACACAGTGACTCAGAAGGGATACGCATGTTGGAGCCCAGTTGAGCGGAAGATGTTTGTAAGCATGGACGTTACATTCAGAGAACTGGAACCATACTATGGTTCGGATGCAGGTTCAGTGTTTGGTGACACACCTAACACAGAGGGTGTTAGACGTGAGGGGGAGATAATAAGTCCAAACGTGGTAGTCGGATCGGTTCCATTTCCGGTTGTGGAAAATTGGACGAAAGGGGGAGATAGCAGTGACTCTGATACGAAGAATAAAGAAGAAGATACATATGTTACGCAGAAGGAGACAAGGGAAAATGAGCTCCAAATCTACAGAAGGAGACAACAGAAGTTCAGTACCGTGTCGTGCCCATTGCCTACTGTACCAAGTCCCTCGTCTACTCCTGTCCCAACTCTTGAAGATGTTGCCCCGCACTGAATCACTCTGATTCTGATGCAGATCTCTTGACTTGGATGATATGATCTCTCCACCACCTATTGCTCCCTTAAGGAGATCTTCTCGCATCAATGCGGGTAAGGCTCCTAGTCATTATGATGATTATGAACATGATATTGTCAATTTCTTGTCTTATTCTAACATTTCTCTGAATTATCGAGCCTTCATTGCATCGTTAGACTCTACTTCTTTGCCTAAGTGTTGGCAGGAAGCAAAGAAAGATCCAAGGTGGAAAGCTGCAATGATAGAAGAACTTGGAACACTAGAGAAAAATAAGACATGGGAGCTGGTTTCATTACCCAAAGGAAATAAAACTGTGGAATGCAATGGGGTGTACACAGTGAATGAGACGCCAGAAGGAAAAGTAGAGCGGTACAAGGTGGGGTTGGTTACAAAAGGATACACACAGTGAAGGAGACGCCAGAAGGAAAAGGCTAAAATTAAGTATTTCTGGTCTGGTAATCGGACGGACTACACAAATAAGCGATTTGCTGAGTATTTATCCAGTCATGGAATACTACATCAAACCTCATGTGCCTATACACCGACATAAAATGGTATGGCCGAACGAAAGAACAGACACTTGCTGAAGATCGCACGGACGATGATACTGTCTATGAATGTCCCAAAACACTTATGGGGGCAGGCTGTATTGATGGCCTCTTATCTCATCAACCGAATGCCTTCTCTGGTATTGGAGTGGAAGACACCGTTGGAGATGCTTACTGGTGCAACTACATACACTGTTCCTCCGAAAGTATTTGGGTGTGTGTGTTTTGTCCAAGATAATAGGCTAGGAGTTGGAAAACTAGATCCTAGAGCGGTTAAGTGTGTATTTGTTGGGTACACAGTGACTCAGAAGGGATACGCATGTTGGAGCCCAGTTGAGCGGAAGATATTTGTAAGCATGGACGTTACATTCAGAGAACTGGAACCATACTATGGTTCAGATGCAGGTTCAGCATTTGGTGACACACCTAACACAGAGGGTGTTAGACGTGAGGGGAAGATAATAAGTCCAAACGTGGTAGTCGGATCGGTCCCGTTTTCGGTTGTGGAAAATTGGACGAATGGGGGGAGATAGCAGTGACTCTGATACGGAGAATGAAGAAGAAGATACATATGTTACGCAGAGGAAGACAAGGGAAAATGAGCTCAAAGTCTACAGAAGGAGACAACAGAAGTTCAGTACTGTGCCGTGCCCATTGCCTACTGTACCAAGTCCCTCGTCTACTCCTGCCCCAACTCTTGAAGATGTTGCTCCCGCACTAAATCACTCCGATTCTGATGCGGATCTCTTGACTTGGATGATATGTTCTCTCCACCACTTATTGCTCCCTTAAGGAGATCTTCTCGCATCAATGCGGGTAAGGCTCTGTAACACCCTGTTTTCTGAAATTAGGGATTTTTGAAAAATTATTATTTTTATTAATTATTAAGTGTGTTTAGGGCATGATATGATTTATGGTGATTTCTAGTGTGCTTAGAACCATTTCCTAAGTCATGCTAAGTCATGACTTATGACTTGTGATTTTGTTAGTATAACTTAGTGTAAATCCTAGTTTTCTCTAACCTAGAAGTTGCCATGACCATGAGAGCTTAGCCATAGGCTTAGAACATCAAATTAGTAGTTTTTGGCCAAAAGGGTATTTTGGTAATTTACTAAACTTTATTTGAGATTATGTGATTTTATTATTATTTAATCATGGTTAAAGTCCCATGATTAGTCCCTAACCTATCCTACCCTAAACTAGAGGTTAGCCACTAACCTAGAAGCATTAGGATGAAGTTTTGGTCATGGGATAAAGTGGTTAAATATCTAGATATTAACTTTATTGATATTTTGCACAAAACACTCCAAATATCTAAACCCTTTACCAAAGTCCAAGCCTTAGCCATGAAGGAAGGGGCAAGGACACCCCCCCTCATGCCATGGCCGGCCAAGGACCCCCCTTGGCAGCCTACACATTCTATTTAACCCCTTGAATTAATTCATGAATAAATTACATGAAATTAATTCCTAGAAAATCCCTTTTCCTTCAACCCTTCATAACTTGAGCAATATTGATCCAAATTCACTCTAGTTTCTTGCATTGGGACCCTACAACATCTAGGGAGCTAAGGGAGGCTAGCAATCAAGGATTTGGAAGCATTGGACATCATCAAGTGGAAGAGCACACACCCCCATTTTCATTAATTTTCCTTGGATTTGCACAATAGGTAATTTCTCTCAAACTTAGTTAAAACCCTGTTTTTTTTCTTCATAAATGCATTCATGTAGGACTACCATAACTGTGGGTAATGTTTGGTGGGATTTAGAAGTGGTTTGGTGTCCGTATCGGACACGTATCCTAAGCTAGAAACCCTTGTTTGGTGAAATGCCACAATGGACTTGTTTTTGTGTTTTTGTAAAACAAATTACACAAACTTGTAGCCCTAGACTTGCTGATCACTAAACACGTGGACTGAGCACATTTTTGTGCTGTGTTCGTGTCCAAATTGGACACGAACCGATCGCATGAGCCCATCGTGCATGCCCTGCTACCCGACACCTCGTGTGCACTACACAGGCCACTAGGACACGTAAGATTTGACACAGACAAGGGGGAAATGTCTGCGAACATGCCCCCAAAGTCTCGTGTCGCTTCGTGTCGTGTCGAGTGAGAAAACTCACTCGCACTGGACACGCGCTGTCAGCGCACACGCGCGCGGGCACGACTTTGAGCGTGTCGTGTCGCGTGGACACGACACTAGAGTGTCTCGTAGTGACACGGGCATGAAGCCCTACACGTGGCATACACGTGGACACGAGCACGTGGTGTGTCGTATCCTGTGTCGCGAGTATGACGCGTGTAACCGCGTGCACGACACTGTCGTAACACGCATGTATCAGTCGTGTTTTCACGACTGATACGGTGTTCGTTCTGTGTCCACAAGTGTCGTGGACACGTGTCAGGGTGTGGAACGTGTAGCCCTACGTGTGGGCCACATGTATGCACGACCACGAGACGTGTCGTGTCTCGTGGTGTGTCCACGAGCTCCTGGAACGCGTGCACGATACTGTTATTGTATGTGCGTATCAGAAGCTTACCCGAGTGTTTGTTTTGCGTGTTTGGACACGTGAAACTGTGTCGTGGTGTCGTATCAGGAACCTAGGACACTAGTTTATCTATGGGGCATTAGTTACCAACCGTTTGATACGAGCCATAGCTCGGTTTAGTGTGGGTAATTTGAATTACCTAGTTTCGAGCAACTGTGCACAGGTTTCCTGTTTTGGGATTTTTCCCAGATTTTGAATATGGATTTCAAACCCGATTTTAGTATGATTAATCCATTGTGAGAGTGTATTTTAGTGTGTATATGTGTAGTATATATGTATATGTGAGTGTGGGTCAATTTTGGGAGTATTTGGTTGGGTATTTGTGGAGTTATGTATATATATACATATGTATGTATATATGTTATTGTGTGTGTGTGTTAGGGTCTGGAACTTGGTTTCCAGAAATCTGGGAACCATTTTCCCCCTTCACTGTCCTGTGTTCACTCCCTCTCTCTCACTGTCCTTCACTCACTCTCTCATTCAGTCTCTCTTTCTCATTTCCTTTCCCTCTATATATATATGTAATATATATAGTTGTATATATATATATATAAATGTATATATATATATAAAGGATATATATGTTTGTATTAGGTCTCATTAGGTCACATATAGTGTGTTATGTGTATGAGGGTTTTGTATTATATATAGTACTTATATATTGGTATTGGGTAGTATGTAGATATATATATATATATATATATATATATATATATATATATATATATATATATATATATATATATATATATATATATATATATATATATATATATATATATATATATATGTATATCTTCTAGTTATAGGTTTATATGAAAATCCCATGACTAGCCTATGGCTTGGGGCTAGCCCTAATGGCCCAAAACCCTACTTGTTGACCCTTGTTGACTAAGGGTTGACCAAAGTCAACCTTAGGTCAAAGTTGACCTAGTTAACCTAGAAATGACTAGGAATGACCTAAAACAACTAGTTTGATTAGTTTGACTAAAACCCTAACTAGTTGACTAGTGTTGACCTAACTTTGACTAGTTTGACCAAAGTTGACCATAAGTTGACTTTGACCAGTTTGATCTAGAATCATGTAGTATGCATAGTAGACATCATTTTTACTATTTAGAACACATTGTGACTTGTGTTGCTCTGATCAGAAGCCAGACACCTCTCCTCAGACAGCATATTCTCTACAGACATTCATACAGCAGGCGAGTACATTCTCTGACCATTTCATACTTGTTCAGGCTTTACTTTTCGCTCTAGATTACTTTACTTGTTGTTGTCACATTGGTAACACGGATTGGTACTATATGGATCTTTACATGAGATGTTATCCCTCTCGGGAGCATCGGGTACTTCATGTTATGTGTGTTTCACTATCATCATGTACTCCTATGCTTCCATCATTCATGTGCACTCATGTGATCATGTACTCTCATGTTTACTGAGCCCTCATGTATACTATCATGTGCACCCTTTCATGGGCCCCATGTGATATCATATATAATAACGTAACTTGTATAGATCCTTGTGTATTGATTGGGGAAACGGGGGAGTAGAAGTGGACATGTGAATAATTCCAAAGTAGTGTAATCATGTACAAACTCAGTAGTGTAATCATGTATAAATTCTAGCCATTCACATGCCTATCTTGTGCTCTACATCACTAGTCACTTACAGTTCTCTATATACAGTAGATATTTCATTATAGCTATCTCTTTTACAGCGTATATTTCCTTTCAGCAGTTCATGTATCTTACTCTATTGCCTGTATCGTATTTCCTAACCTGATATGAACTGCGTGAGATGTATTGTGCTCGTTCCTGTCCTGATTGGACCTGTTGCAAATATTACAGAGGATGAGGACGAGGCATGGGTGACTACTTATTATGGAGCAGGACTAGATGACACTTGTATTGAGGACCCTCAGCAGGATCCACCTGCAGCTGAGGATGTTGTTCCAGTAGTCTAGACCAGTTTAGTCTAGGCAGTCTTTTCTATATTTACTTTTTGTCTCACATTCTGAGTTGTATTTTGAGATGTGGAGATATATAGACTCTTAGACTTATTGTATTATGAGTTGACATTCTGGATGTTATGTATCCTAGACACTTAGACTTATTTCATCTATGCTATGGTTCTCTTTGAGTTACTATCTATCTTCGGTCTTTCATTTTTCTACCTTAGATGTGATTGAGACTATATGTTGTGATGTTACCTCCATTCGGAGAGTATAAACTGTACAGGTACCTTATATTGTTAGATGATTGACCTAGGACAGCGTTCTACCGCCGACACTGCGGCGTAGGCTGGACGTACCCACTTCTCGTGCCCTTACTCTAGGGTGCGGGTCGTGACACATTTTTAGTGGTAGCCCATGCAGGTCCAGTTTATGTGGTGATATTCGAACTAGAGTATCGCCACAGCCTGCAGTAGGAAATAGGATGTAGTTGAGGTACTCAATCACATTAGGAAAAACTCTTATCTAAATTCCTGCTATCTAAATTCTTGCTGATATTGTCTTTCTTTTGAAATAAACTGTCTCCTTTGACTATATCGTTTCTTCTCCGTATTGATTTTCTTGTTGATCTGTCTTCAGGATGGTGGAGACACGATCGCAGCGTCTCGGTCCAGGTGACACCACTGAGAGGTCTGCCACCTCTCGTCCAGCTCACCAGGACCCGGGGACTGCAGCTCCCCTTACTCCAGCTCATGTGGGAGCTTCTGCCACATTTGGGGGTGCACCTCTACTTATTCGGAGGACCATCCCAGCTACCCCAGACATGCCTCTCCCGCAGTTTCGTCAGCCTCAGTTCCAGCAGCACCAGCAGCACCAACAGTACCAACAGGAGTACCAGCAACAGATGCCATCTGGATTTGTGGATGCTGCACAGATGTTTACATATTTCCAGCAGTTCCTAGAGTCGCAGCAGACCCAGCAGCAGCGTCAGACGACGGCATTTACCAGAGGCATTGATGAGGTCCATCGGCTGGCTAGAGTGACGATGGAGAGGTTGGCAGTCCAGCCACAGGGAGGATCAGGACAGCCGCGACAGCAGAGGATTCTGGGCATACAGGACTTCAAGAAGATGAACCCCAGGGACTTCTTGGGGACAGAGGGGATTCTTTATGCTGATGACTGGATTGAGCACATTGAGGAGATCTTTCGACTGGCGGAGATACCAGCCGGACTCCAGATCGAGGCAGCAGCCAGCCAGATGTGGGATCTTGCCCGTACCTGGTATCAGACGGACCCGAGAGTAGGCACTCCAGGGCAGACATGGAGAGCTTTCAAGGAGCTCTTCAAGGGGAAGTTTTTCTCGGATCAGGCAGTCGGTGCTTTGGAGACCCAGTTCGAGAACCTGGTTCAAGGGAACCAGACTGTAGAGGAGTATTCCGGTGAGTTTTGCCGGTTGAGCAGATTCGTGGAGGGCCTTAGCGAGACAGCGAAGGCGAGGAGGTTCAGGAAGGGCTTGGTCAAGGAGGTCAAGTCCTTGACCAAGAGTGACAGGAATGCCACTTTTGAGGAGATCCTATCAGGAGCGATGGCGGCTGAGGATGATCTTGAGCTGAAGCTCAAGAGGGGCCGCGACACCCAGGGAGCTGGCAGCAGTGGAGGACAGGCCAAGAGGTCTCATTATCAGCACCAGCAGTAGAGGCCATTCCAGCAGCAGAGGCCGTTCCAGCAGGTGCAGCAGCCGAGGCACCAGCAGCAGGCACCCAGGCAGCAGGTCGTCAGTTGCTCTTTCTGCAAGAAGCAGGGTCATGGATGGAATGACTGCAGAAAGAGGCTTGGCAGGTGTCTACTATGTGGTTCTGGAGACCACCAGCTGAGGGAGTGTCCCATGTCTTCGGGACGACCAGTTCAGGAAGGCGGAGCCAAGGCTCCGGCAGGGCAGCAGAAGGGACCTTTGCCGACTCAGCAGCAGAGGTTCATCCAGCATCAGGCCAGGGGTGGTCAGCAGGGACGAGCCTATGCCATGGCAGCAGAGGATGCCGAGGTTACTGGAGAGCTGATAGCAGGTTCTATTCTTCTCGACTCTATTCCAGCTTATGTATTGTTCGATTCTGGGGCTTCCCATAGCTTTGTATCAGTATCTTTTGCGATTCGACATCATGTTATATCTGAATCGTTACCTAGGACTTGCAAGATTACGACCGGGGGTGGCATTATCCTCGTTCGTGATATTTGCAAGGGACGGAGAGTAGTTTTGGAAGGCCGAGAGTTGGATGTGTGCTTGCTCGTAATGCCACTACCGAACTACGATATTGTACTCGGTATGGATTGGTTGAGCATGCACCATGCCAGTATAGATTGCCGCGGGGGTAGAGCTCTGTTCAGAGCGCCAGGAGAGCCAGAGTTTGTATATTCCCGACGGCAGGCAGAGCAGACTTGCGGAGTTTTATGTGGAGCTTCGGTCGAGGAGCAGCCAGCTCCACATCCATTGATTGCTGAGTTCATGGACGTGTTTCCAGAGGAATTGCCTGGGCTTCCACCAGACAGAGACGTTGAGTTCTCGATAGACTTGGTTCCAGGTGCGGAACCTATTTCTCAGCATATCTATCGGGTGAACAATAGCGAGCTGGTGGAATTGAAGAAACAGGTGGATGAGTTGCAGGACAAAGGCTTCATCCGCTCTAGTTCTTCACCTTGGGGTACACCGGTACTCTTTGTACCAAAGAAGGATGGGTCGGTACGTATGTGTATCGACTACAGGGCACTCAACAGTCTGACGATCAAGAACAGATATCCACTGCCGCGGATCGATGATCTCTTCGATCAGTTGAGCGGAGCTCGAGTATTCTCGAAGATTGATCTGAGGTCAAGCTACCATCAGGTAAAGGTGAAGAGGGAGGACATCCCGAAAACGGCGTTCAGGACGCGGTACGGCCAGTTCGAGTTTATGGTGATGCCGTTTGGGTTGACGAATGCTCCGGCGGTGTTCATGAACTTGATGAACAAGGTGTTCCACCAGTACTTAGATAAGTTCATGGTGGTGTTCATCGATGACATCCTGGTGTACTCGAAGACCGAGGAGGAGCACGAGGAGCACTTGAGAGTGGTCCTGGAGACTCTCAGACAGGAGCAGCTTTACGGCAAGCTCTCGAAGTGCGAGTTCTTCCTTGATAGAGTTGACTTCCTGGGTCATGTAGTGACTGGAGATGGGATCTCAGTCGACCCGAGGAAGATATCAGCAGTTGAGGCTTGGGCAGCGCCGACGTCAGTAGCAGAGATCAGGAGCTTTCTGGGATTGGCAGGCTACTACAGGAGGTTCATCCAGGATTTCTCCCGGGTTGCAGAGCCGTTGTCTAGGCTTACACGGAAGGACGCAGAGTTTCTCTGGTCAGAGGAGTGTCAGGCCGCTTTCGATGAGTTGAAGAAGCGGTTGACGACAGCCCCGATTCTGACATTGCCATCAGGATCAGGCGGGTTCACTATCTACAGTGACGCCTCGGGAAAGGGTTTGGGTTGTGTCTTGCAGCAGCATGGGAAGGTGATTGCCTATGCTTTCAGGCAGTTACGGTCCCATGAGAAGAACTACCCTACCCATAATTTAGAGTTGGCGGCAGTTATCTTTGCTCTGAAACTGTAGAAACACTATTTGTATGGAGAGCGTGTGGAGATATTTACAGACCACAAGAGCTTGAAATACGTGTTTACGCAGAAGGAGCTGAACATGAGGCAGCACAGGTGGCTGGAGCTGATGAAGGACTTTGATATTCTTCTGCAGTATCACCCAGGAAAGGCCAACGTAGTTGCTGATACGTTGAGCAGATATCCGACAGCTATGTGCTTGACGATGGATCGCCACTTGTTAGCAGACTTGGAGAGCCTTGGGATCGAGGTGATTGTGCCGGGAGTGCAGATGCAGATGTTGGGCCTCCAGATTCAGTCGGACTTGATTGATAGGATCAAGTCGGCTCAGTTCGATGACGTTTCTCTACGATGCATCATGGAGCATGTCAGACATGGATTTGCGGACGATGAGTTCACTCTTGCAGGGGATGGCGCATTGAGGTACGGTTCCAGACTGTGTGTGCCCAGTGGAGACTTTCGGGAGCAGGTTATGCAGGAGGCCCACCATTCTTAGTACTCGATACATCCGGGAGCCAACAAGATGTATAGGGATCTGAGAGAGCATGTATGGTGGAGTGGGATGAAGTGCGAGGTAGCACACTTCGTAGCCAGGTGTTTGATCTGCCAGCAGGTCAAGGTAGAGAGACAGAGGCCAGGAGGACTGTTGCAGCCATTGTCCATTCCGGAGTGGAAGTGGGAGCATATCACGATGGACTTTGTTTCGGGATTGCCGCGTACTCTAGGAGGGAAGGATGCGATTTGGGTCATCGTCGACAGGTTGACCAAATCGGCCCACTTTTTGCCATTCAAAGTGGGTTTGTCTACCGAAAAGCTATCAGAGATGTATATGAGGCAGATAGTCAGGCTTCATGGGATTCCAGTGAGCATTGTATCGGACCGGGACAGTCGTTTCACTTCACATTTCTGGAGGAGCTTGCATATTAGCTTGGGCACTCAGCTCAAGTTTAGTACCGCATACCACCCGCAGACAGACGGACAGTCAGAGCGGACCATTCAGACACTAGAGGACATGTTACGGACTTGTGTCCTGGACTTTGGAGGATCTTGGGAGAGTCACCTGCACTTAGTAGAGTTTGCATATAACAACAGCTTTCAGGCCAGCATCGAGATGTCCCCTTTTGGGGCACTGTACGGGCGTAGATGTCGTACACCCTTGTCTTGGGACGATGTTGGGGAGCGAGTTTTATTGGGGCCTGAGATGGTTGTAGATGCAGCAGAGAAGGTGAAGCTTATCAGAGATCGGCTTCGCATGGCACAGGACAGACATCGGCATTGGGCCGACAGCCACCGCAGACCTTTGAAGTTTGAGGTACAGTTTAGAGATAGGATTAGAATTAGGTTGTCTTGTTGTGTTTTGTTAATCATGTTTGTTTATCATAATTAAATTGAGACCTTGTTTGTGATTAGGTCGGAGACCAGGTATTCTTGAGGATATCTCCGACACGTGGCACGATACGTTTTGGTGGAGGTGGGAAGCTTAGCCCGCGTTTTATCGGCCCTTTTGTTATCAGCGGGAGAGTCGGTGACGTGTCTTACAGGCTAGACTTACCACCAGCATTGGTTGGAGTCCACAACGTATTTCACGTGTCGCAGTTGAGACGGTACGTGGCAGATCCTAGCCATGTACTTGATCATTCCAAGATCGAGGTGGGTCCTACTCTTCGTTATCCAGAGCAGCCTGTTGAGATTATGGATCGACGGGAGAAGGCATTGAGGAACCAGACGATACCATTGGTTCGTGTCGCATGGAGGCATCATTCTCCAGGAGAGTCCACCTGGGAACGGGAGGATGAGATGCGCGAGCGATACCCTTATCTATTTGTACCTTGAGGTATGATTTCTATCCTTCTCATTTGTTTCAGTTTCGTCTTTAAATTTCGAGGACGAAATTATTGTTAGGAGGGTAGACTTGTAACACCCTATTTTCTGAAATTAGGGATTTTTGAAAAATTATTATTTTTATTAATTATTAAGTGTGTTTAGGGCATGATATGATTTATGGTGATTTCTAGTGTGCTTAGAACCATTTCCTAAGTCATGCTAAGTCATGACTTATGACTTGTGATTTTGTTAGTATAACTTAGTGTAAATCCTAGTTTTCTCTAACCTAGAAGTTGCCATGACCATGAGAGCTTAGCCATAGGCTTAGAACATCAAATTAGTAATTTTTGGCCAAAAGGGTATTTTGGTAATTTACTAAACTTTATTTGAGATTATGTGATTTTATTATTATTTAATCATGGTTAAAGTCCCATGATTAGTCCCTAACCTATCCTACCCTAAACTAGAGGTTAGCCACTAACCTAGAAGCATTAGGATGAAGTTTTGGTCATGGGATAAAGTGGTTAAATATCTAGATATTAACTTTATTGATATTTTGCACAAAACACTCCAAATATCTAAACCCTTTACCAAAGTCCAAGCCTTAGCCATGAAGGAAGGGGCAAGGACACCCCCCCATGCCATGGCCGGCCAAGGACCCCCCTTGGCAGCCTATACATTCTATTTAACCCCTTGAATTAATTCATGAATAAATTACATGAAATTAATTCCTAGAAAATTCCTTTTCCTTCAACCCTTCATAACTTGAGCAATATTGATCCAAATTCACTCTAGTTTCTTGCATTGGGACCCTACAACATCTAGGGAGCTAAGGGAGGCTAGCAATCAAGGATTTGGAAGCATTGGACATCATCAAGTGGAAGAGCACACACCCCCATTTTCATTAATTTTCCTTGGATTTGCACAATAGGTAATTTCCCTCAAACTTAGTTAAAACCCTGTTTTTTTTCTTCATAAATGCATTCATGTAGGACTACCATAACTGTGGGTAAAGTTTGGTGGGATTTAGAAGTGGTTTGGTGTCCGTATCGGACACGTATCCTAAGCTAGAAACCCTTGTTTGGTGAAATGCCACAATGGACATGTTTTTGTGTTTTTGTAAAACAAATTACACAAACTTGTAGCCCTAGACTTGCTGATCACTAAACACGTGGACTGAGCACATTTTTGTGCTGTGTTCGTGTCCAAATTGGACACGAACCGACCGCATGAGCCCATCGTGCATGCCCTGCTACCCGACACCTCGTGTACACTACACAGGCCACTAGGACACGTAAGATTTGACACAGACAAGGGGCAATGTCTGCGAACATGCCTCCAAAGTCTCGTGTCGCTTTGTGTCGTGTCGAGTGAGAAAACTCACTCGCACTGGACACGCGCTGTCAGCGCACACGCGCGCGGGCACGACTTTGAGCGTGTCGTGTCGCGTGGACACGACACTAGAGTGTCTCGTAGTGATACGGGCATGAAGCCCTACACGTGGCGTATACGTGGACACGAGCACGTGGTGTGTCGTATCCTGTGTCGCGAGTACGACGCGTGTAACCGCGTGCACGACGCTGTCGTAACATGCGTGTATCAGTCGTGTTTTCACGACTGATACGGTGTTCGTTCTGTGTCCACGAGTGTCGTGGACACGTATCAGGGTGTGGAACGTGTAGCCCTACGTGTGGGCTACATGTATGCACAACCACGAGACGTGTCGTGTCTCGTGGTGTGTCCACGAGCTCCTGGAACGCGTGCACGACACTGTTATTGTGTGCGCGTATCAGAAGCTTACCCGAGTGTTTGTTTTGGGTGTTTGGACACGTGAAACTGTGTCGTGGTGTCGTATCAGGAACCTAGGACACTAGTTTATCTATGGGGCATTAGTTACCAACCGTTTGATACGAGCCATAGCTCGGTTTAGTGTGGGTAATTTGAATTACCTAGTTTCGAGCAACTGTGCACAGGTTTCCTGTTTTGGGATTTTTCCCAGATTTTGAATATGGATTTCAAACCCGATTTTAGTATGATTAATCCATTGTGAGAGTGTATTTTAGTGTGTATATGTGTAGTATATATGTATATGTGAGCGTGGGTCAATTTTGGGAGTATTTGGTTGGGTATTTGTGGAGTTATGTATATATATACGTATGTATGTATATATGTTATTGTGTGTGTGTGTTAGGGTCTGGAACTTGGTTTCCAGAAATCTGGGAACCATTTTCCCCCTTCACTGTCCTGTGTTCACTCCCTCTCTCTCACTGTCCTTCACTCACTCTCTCTCTCTCATTTCCTTTCCCTCTATATATATATGTAATATATAGTTGTATATATATATATATATATAAATGTATATATATATTGTATTAGGTCTCATTAGGTCACATATAGTGTGTTATGTGTATGAGGGTTTTGTATTATATATAGTAGTTATATATTGGTATTGGGTAGTATGTAGATATATATATATATGTATATCTTCTAGTTATAGGTTTATATGAAAACCCCATGACTAGCCTATGGCTTGGGGCTAGCCCTAATGGCCCAAAACCCTACTTGTTGACCCTTGTTGACTAAGGGTTGACCAAAGTCAACCTTAGGTCAAAGTTGACCTAGTTAACCTAGAAATGACTAGGAATGACCTAAAACAACTAGTTTGATTAGTTTGACTAAAATCCTAACTAGTTGACTAGTGTTGACCTAACTTTGACTAGTTTGACCAAAGTTGACCAAGAGTTGACTTTGACCAGTTTGATCTAGAATCATGTAGTATGCATAGTAGACATCATTTTTACTATTTAGAACACATTGTGACTTGTGTTGCTCTGATCAGGAGCCAGACACCTCTCCTCAGACAGCATATTCTCTACAGACATTCATACAGCAGGCGAGTACATTCTCTGCCCGTTTCATACTTGTTCAGGCTTTACTTCTCGCTCTAGATTACTTTACTTGTTGCTGTCACATTGGTAACACGGATTGGTACTATATGGATCTTTACATGAGATGTTATCCCTCTCGGGAGCATCGGGTACTTCATGTTATGTGTGTTTCACTATCATCATGTACTCATATGCTTCCATCATTCATGTGCACTCATGTGATCATGTACTCTCATGTTTACTGAGCCCTCATGTATACTATCATGTGCACCCTTTCATGGGCCCCATGTGATATCATGTATAATAACGTAACTTGTATAGATCATTGTGTATTGATTGGGGAAACGGGGAGTAGAAGTGGACATGTGAATAATTCTAAAGTAGTGTAATCATGTGCAAACTCAGTAGTGTAATCATGTATAAATTCTAGCCATTCACATGCCTATCTTGTGCTCTACATCACTAGTCACTTACAGTTCTCTATATACAGTAGATATTTTATTACAGCTATCTCTTTTACAGCGTATATTTCCTTTCAGCAGTTCATGTATCTTACTCTATTGCCTGTATCGTATTTCCTAACCTGATATGAACTGCGTGAGATATATTGTGCTCGTTCCTGTCCTGATTGGACCTGTTGAAAATATTACAGAGGATGAGGACGAGGCATGGGTGACTACTTATTATAGAGCAGGACTAGATGACACTTGTATTGAGGACCCTCAGCAGGATCCACCTGCAGCTGAGGATGTTGTTCCAGTAGTCTAGACCAGTTTAGTCTAGGCAGTCTTTTCTATATTTACTTTTTGTCTCACATTCTGAGTTGTATTTTGAGATGTGGAGATGTATAGACTCTTAGACTTATTATATTATGAGTTGACATTCTGGATGTTATGTATCTAGACACTTAGACTTATTTCATCTATGCTATGGTTCTCTTTGAGTTACTATCTATCTTCGGTCTTTCATTTTTCTACCTTAGATGTGATTGAGACTATATGTTGTGATGTTACCTCCACTCGGAGAGTATAAACTGTACAGGTACCTTATATTGTTATATGATTGACCTAGAACAGCGTTCTACCGCCGACACTGCGGCGTAGGCTGGACGTACCCACTTCTCGTGCCCTTACTCTAGGGTGCGGGTCGTGACAGGCTCCTAGTCGTTATGATGATTATGAACATGACATTGTTAATTTTTTGTCTTATTCTAACATTTCTCTGAATTATCGAGCCTTCATTGCATCGTTAGACTCTACTTCTTTGTCTAAGTGTTGGCAGAAAGCAAAGAAAGATCCAAGGTGGAAAGCTGCAATGATGAAAGAACTTGGGACACTAGAGAAAAATAAGACATGGGAGCTGGTTTTATTACCCAAAGGAAAAAAAACTGTAGAATACAATGGGGTGTACACAGTGAAGGAGACGGCAGAAGGAAAAGTAGAGCGGTACAAGGTGAGGTTGGTTGCAAAAGGATACACACAATCATATGGCATTGACTATGATGAGATGTTTGCCCCAGTAGCGAAAATGAGCACGTTAAGAACTCTGGTCTCCATTGCAGCAAACTATGAGTAAAAACTATACCAGTTATATGTGAATAATGTCTTTCTCTACGGGGACCTGCAAGAAGAAGTGTACATCGAGCTCTTGCCAGGATGCTACGCGACAGAATCAGACGGAGGGACGTCACGTAGAAAAATGTATAAACTAAAGAAGTCACTATACGGGCTCAAGCAATCTCCTCGAGCCTAGTTCGACAGATTCAGAAAAGTTGTTACTGGCATGGGATACCATCAAACAAATGCAGATCATACAATCTTTCTTCAGCATGCAAGAGGCCACATTACTATACTTGCTGTATATATGGATGATATAGTAATCACAGGTGATGATGATGTCGAGATCACTAAGCTGAAATCAAAACTCGTGAAGGAGTTTGAGGTGAAGGATTTATGAGCGATGAGGTACTTTTTGGGTATCGCGGTGTGTGACGGTGAACAAGGAATTGTTCTCTCACAAAGAAAATATGCACTAGATCTGCTAAAGGAGACATGAATGCTGTGATGCAAAGCAGCAGTCACTCCAATTGACCAGAAGTACAAGTTGGGAGCAGAAACATGAGAGCCAGTTGATCGTGAAAGGTATTAAAGACTTGTAGGGAGATTGATTTATCTGGGGCACACTCGCCCTGATATCTCATTTGCGGTGAGTATAGTGAGTCGCTACATGCATGATCCAAGAACGGATCATATGGAAGCAGTGTTTCAGATCTTGATATATCTGAAAGGGATGCCGAAAAAAGGGTTATGGTTCAAGAAAAATGGACGCATAGAAGTAGAGGGATACTGCGATGCAGACTGGACGAGTTGCATAGACGACAGAAGGTCTACCACGGGGTACTGTGTCTTTGAAGGAGGAAACCCGGTCTCATGGAGAAGCAAGAAACAGTCAGTGGTAGCACGGTCGTCAGCTGAAGCAGAATACAGAGCAATGGCTCTGGGAGTGTCAGAGTTACTGTGGGTGAAAACACTGTTGACAGAGTTGAAGCTGGATAAGGGAGCACTACATCTTCTGAGCGATAGTCAAGCTGCAATAAGTATAGCCAACAATCCAGTTCAGCACGACAGAACGAAGCACATCGAGATCGATCGATTCTTCATCAAGGAGAAGCTGGAACAAGGGTTACTGAAGATTAATCATGTTCGCTCAGAAGAACAAGTTGCAGACTGTCTAACTAAAGGTCTTAGTTCATTTAGTCTGTCAAAGCTATGTAACAAGATAGGGATGATTAATATCTATCGTCTATCTTGAGGGGGAGTGTTGAGAACTAATAACTTTAGTCCCACATTAGAATATGTAGTATGAAGAGGAGTTGGAACCTCTATAAGTAGCAAGTAGTAGTCCATCAATAAAATTATTCCATTATTTATTTCTACAGATTCAAGCATAAATAATAATAAAAATTGTTGCCAAACCAATCTTCGCGCAGTGGGATGATCACACATTCGAAGACGACGAACAAAATTTGGTTGGAGCGTTTTCCTTGGCTACATTGTATCCTCCCTTCGTAGCTTATGAACATCGTGGTGACTCCAAGGATGGTAGGGTTTGGTAGATTTTGAAAATTACACAACTGATGAACATTTTTACTATTTGAAGATAATATCACAACAAATATCTTGCACCATAATTAGATGTACATGACACACATTGGGAAATGACATTTTTGGACCAAATTTCCTAGTTTATCCTTAGGTACTGTTTGGGAAGGGTGAAAAATGGGAGGAAGAAAAAAGTTGAGGGGAAAGTGAGAGGAAAATTTTAAATGATGGTGTTTGGAAATGGGGAGAGAACATGGGGGAGGAAAATTTGAGAGAAAAAAGTAGGTGGGTCCCACCAAAAAATTTTCCTCCCAAATGTGGGAGGAAAATGGAGAGAGATGAGAGGAATTTGAGTAAATTTACCCCACCACCCCTCAAAAAGTTAATATTAAATTATCATTTGAGAATACCAAGGAGGAAATAGTAATTATACCTATATCCATAAACAAAAAAAAAAAATTATTTTTAAACTTTTTCTCTTCCTCCCCACAAACAAAGGAAGGAAAAATTAATTTTACTTTCATTTTCCTCTCCTTCATTTTTTTCTCCCTCAAATTTTCCTCTCCCTCCCCACAAATGTTTCCAAAGAGGAGTGCAATGTAACATTTAATGAGTGTCAGTATTACCGCACCCATAACTTATGCAACTAATTAAGTTTTATGGATTTTTGTACAATCAAGTTTATGTATAGACGCTCATCATGTACTTATAGAGAAGCACATGACAAGCAAGCCGTAGACCCCGGACTACGATCGGACTAGAACGACACACATAGAGCCCAAACTTTTAGACAAATTTCTGAGCTGTTAGTATACTGGACATTATACCGTCCAGTACACCGTTTGGATGAGTTTTTGCCAAATCAGCTTTCTTTATGACTGTTTGATCTTGATCGAATGGTAATAATTTATTTCCAAGGGTTATATAAGAAAAATTTCTCTTATTTCTCATTTATTAAGCCAAACACACAATTTTCATGCACTGGACCCCTCTCTCATTTCTCTCGACATATAAATAACTAATATCTGCTTATTAAAAATTTATCCGGATCTAATTTTGTACCACGCCCAGCCCAAGTTTCACCTCGTGAGCGGATTAGCGTGCGGACTATTAAAGATGATCCGGATCTGAACTAGGGCTGAAAATTGAACGAACGAGCTCGAACAAAAAATATTCAAGCTTGGTTTGACTTAACTATCAAACGAGTTTGATTCGAGTCGAACTTGGACCGAGCAGAACATGAGCCAAATGCGAACGGTTTGAATCGTTTTATAGCCCTAGTAGTGAGTATTTATATGACATGTTGTATAGACTATCACACTGTTTCTCTCAAGTTTTAAAGACCTTTTATTGAATTACTTATGATCTTTACATCATAAATTTACCATCATATAAAGAACAAAAAAATGAGTAAATTTTTTAAGACAAAATATATTTCTATCTATTAAAAAAGGCATAACATATATATATATATATATATATATATATATATATATATATATATATATATATATATATATATATTTTTTTTTTTATATTTTTTTTTTTTTTCTTCCGGGCTCAGTTCGTGGCACTATGTCGACAGGCCTCCGACGTTGCGGATACCCCGCATCACACAGGCCAATTCATCATTGCCCTGTCCAGCGTCCCCGCTCGAGGTCGAGGCCAAATGGCCGCCGAGCCACCCCGAGTGGAATGAGTGGGAGCACAAACCCGCAAAGGGGCTCGAACTCAGGACCTCCCCACTGGGAGCCACTCGTCCTAACCAATAGATCTAGAACCGCCGGACTGCATAACATATAGAAAAAGTCATAATATGAGAAATCGAGCCGAGCTCAAGCCTGTTTACGAACAAGATCGAGTCGAACAATCTATGGTCGAATTCGATATCGATTAGTTTACGAACAAGCTTAAATCGAACTTAGACCGAGCCGAATACGAACCGAATACAAACGGTTTGAATCGTTTTACAGTCTTAATCTGAACCCGAACTTTATCCGGATAGCATCCGTGTCTGGATCCGTAGGACTAACGGGTCCCCAGTCGAGATGGGGCCCACAAACGCATTGCTGAGTGCTGACTGCTGCAACCAACCACATTAAAAATCACACCACTTTTGTCCATAGTAGACCAACATATGCTACTTGATGTCAAGCAAATGTCCTCACCCCCCACGCCTCCCCACCCCATCCCTCACCCACCAACTTAAAAACGCTCCTCTCCCTCCGATCCGAAATTGACGCCCCAAAATAATCAAATCGAAAATTCCCCCAAAAAAAAAGAAACGAAAAAAAGGAAAAAAAAAAAGAAAAAAGAGACGAAACCCTAACCCTAAACGCTAACCCTAGGGCCAGTATCGCCGCCGCTCCGATCCCTAGGGTTAGGGTTTCTGGCCATGGGAGGAGGAGGAGGAAGAAGATGACGAAGACGACCGCCGCCGCCACGGATCTCCCCTCGCAGGCCCTCAAGTGCCTCTCCGATCGGTCCCCGTACGACTCCGACGAGCTCCTCGCCCGCGCCGTCACGACTCTTCCGGCCGGGGTCGCGGTCCACCTCGCGAAGCACTCCGATGGCCGGAGGAAGTACAAGAAGTCGTCGACGGCGTCACACGGGGATCCCATCTCCCCGAAGCCGTCGGCTCCGTCCAGCATATGGCCGGCCATGGAGGTCTTCTTCCGGCCGCTCACCGTCGGCGATGTCGAGGGCCTGTTTCCGAAGCTTTCGCTCAGCGATCCGGCGTTCTTGATCCCGAAGATCAGGAGCGATGCCGAAGGGAAGGTCGAAGTCGAAGAGGAGAAGGAAGAGGAGAAGGAGGAGGAGGAGAAGGGGGAGGTTCTTGAGATAGAGAGTGGAGAAGTGGAGAAAAAAGAAGAGGAGGTTCAAGAAAAAGTGGAGAAAATAGAAGAGGAGGAGGATGATGGTTTGTCAACGAATTGGCTCTTAGGTTCGAAACATAGAGTGAGTCTCACTACGCAGCGGCCGACGAAGAAGAGAAAATTGTTGGGCGGCAACGCCGGCTTAGACCAGCTATTGATTCTACCACATTCGCCGGAGTCGTCTTCTTTGCCTCAATGTGATATCTGCTGCTTAGGGGAGAGCACGTCAAAGTCGAACCGGCTCGTTTCTTGTAGCTCTTGTAGTGTTACAGTTCACAGGAAGTGTTACGGGTCACATGGAATTACCGAGGACTCTCAGTTGTGTGCATGGTGTAACAAGGAAGGGGAGGATACTGGGCCTGAGTCGAAGCCTTGCTTGCTGTGTCCGAGGCCTGGCGGTGCTCTCAAGCCAATAAGTAGGAAATCGGGAAGCGGAGAGGAGAAGTTTGCACATTTGTTTTGTGCTCTGTGGGCGCCGGAGGTGTATGTGGAGGACACCAGGGAGATGGAGCCTATTATGAATGTTGAAGGAGTACTGGACACACGGTGGAAGCTAGTTTGTAATGTGTGTAAAGTGAAACAAGGTGTATGTGTTCGATGTAGCTTCGGTAAGTTCTTTCATATGCAGATTATGTATTCTAATGCTATCATATATATCTGATTGATGTCAATTGGCTGCAAATTGTCCTCTCATGTTAAGATATATTTTTTCTCTACGTTGATTATGATTACCGAGTTTCTCATATATGTGAGATAGATTGGCAGTACGTTGTTCTTCTGAATTGTGCAGACATTCTTTGCAAAGCTTGATCATTTGGACCATGTGTACCTTGCTCAATTGAAGTACTTTCTCAACCAATACTCTCACTCTCTCTCTCTCTCTCTATGTGTGTGTGTGTGTCTGTCTTTGCCTTTGGTCCAAGGTTCCTTCATGACTCATGCTATTCGCTTTCCTCCATCAAACATAGGGCTAGGTTGGTTCCCGTTTCAAAATGGCGTGTTTGCTCTCTTTGTCATTCAGAAATGGCAACAACAAATGCCAAACACTCTAGGTGGCACCAGTGGTGTTTACCTTTTAAAATGGAGCGTTTGCCATTCCAAATGGGAACCAAAGTATCCCCTAAGTCCCACATACTTTCTGGAATTTTACTTGAATTACATTTTCTTTTGACATTTGTGCAAACTGATTATTGTAATTTTGCATGTATTAGTGGATACAAATATCTGAATCCATTATGTTTGCTTTATATGGTACACAATCTTCATATTGTGCTAGAGGCAATGCAAAGGGTTGGATTATTTAAAAAAAAAATAATTCTACCAGCAAGCATTTGGACATGCAACTATTCTATACATTTTGGTTGGTGTAGACAATATTTGCTATCTCATGGCTTATCTTAGTGCGGATCGTTGTATTACGAGTAGTCTATTTTTTCACACCATATTCTTCCTTGAAAACCTTTCACTTACTACAAGCTTTTGAATGGTATGGTTTCCCATGCCCCTGTGCTGTAAGCCTGCATGTTTTTGTTGATGTGCTGTTCTAGGATAGTTGAATAATAGGTGCGCTTCTTATCAACGAGATGCCTATCTAGTATTTACCAATTTTTGAGAATATCATGAAGATTAGATAGTCCCATACTACATTGAGGAACTTGTGTAAGGGTCTTGATTAAGCTATTTGTACCAGTGCTCATCTCACTAGCTTATGGTAGACTTAGCTGCTTTGTCTTTGAATGCTCATCATTTTGTGATTGCAGCCATGTGCTGTTATGTCAACCTTCTTCTTATTGTTAATTTCAGTTACTCAGCCAAGATGATTAGGATTAGGGCTCGCAATTCTATATGTTAATTTTCAATTTTCAAATTGACTACATTAGTTTTTTTTAACAGTTTTTGGGTATTCAGCATCATATTAGTATGGTGTAATATGTTAGTGAGAAACTATGAGTTCTACTTGAAGCAAAATGTATAATGAGATAATGAGTAAGAATTGGTAAACGTTGACTGTTAATAGTTTTGGTTTAGCTAAAACAATATTTTTCTAGAGTAAGAATTATAAACTCGTGGGAAGTACGTCAGATTATTGTTCAATGAAATGGTAAACAATTAGCTTAGGTTTTTTTGGTCGCTGGTTTTGTGTTGGTTTATAAAGAGGTAGAACTGGTGGTATAAGGCAATTTTTTGTTATATTGAAGATTTTGATGTTAATCGTGGCAATATTTCTTTCTTCATCTTCTTGAGGTGTAATTTTCCCTTTTGTATACTCCCTTTCATGCAAAAAGATAAAATAATGTAAGTGGACATTAGTAGTGCCTCCACGCTCAATTGGTTCAAGAGTCAAATGATAGGTACATGGTCCAATTAAGCATGCAAAGTTAAAATGAGTTTTCGAGAGAGTGAAGGAAGAGAAATGTGCTTTTCAAATTGGGAGAAAACATAGAGGCAAAAGAGACTTAGTAAGTTCTATCGTCAAATGTTTTAGACATGCATTTTAAAGGTGATTTCTTTAGTTTATATTGGCACTGTGTTGCTATTTTTACTAGGTTTTGTACTCTTTTAGTATGGATCCTTTTATGTTTAAGTTTTTTTTTTTTTAAATTTCAATTTTATACATTAGGGAGGAGCGTCCTTGTTGCAGTGGGAATACCATGGTAGTTAAAGGTGCACCTCGGGCGCCTCGCAGCAAGGCACACCAACTACGCTTCACATCTCATTAGGCGACATGTCTTTCAGCAAGGTGCAACCAAGAAAAGGCGTGCATTAAATTTTTTTTTTTTTACAAAAACATTGAGGCATGAAGATAGCCCTTACCTTATACAAGTGAGAGGGAGATAGCCCTTTCCTTGCTAAAGTTGGCTATAGTTGAATTGAAAAAACTAAAATTTACTACAAGAGTAGTAGGGAGAATATAAATTCTTGTTAGTTCTCTTTAGTGCTGTTGCTGCTCTGCTAGTTCACTTGGTTATGCTTTAACATATTTTTGTTGGTTTTAATATGTTATTTGGTTTTATTTCTTACATTACTAATTTATTTGTTTATTTATGCATATTTTTATTATTTTTTATTTTTGTGTCTCCGTTTCTCTCGGACATGCGCCTTAAGTGCGCCTTGCGCCTCGACGATATGGATCCTTTGCGCCTCGATTGCATGGTGCGCCTTTGACTATCTTGGAGAATATATCCAAGCTTCTTCCATTCAGGCCGTCTATGGAGCATAAGAAAGCTCTATAAGATAATTAATATATTTTTATGACTTTTGTTGGAACGTCATTAACCCTCAAGTTGGTGCCTAATTCCACTTCCTAGCAAGGAAGCTATGATCTTCAGAGGGCCATGCCACAAAACCCAGATGACTAATTGACACGTAGACCTACATTTGGTGGCATGAGATTTTCTATCGTCTTCATAAATGTCCATAAAATCTTGATGCCTTCTTAAGATGGATGAAACCTAATTTGGACGGGATCTCACCCCTAAAAGAGTTGAACATTGTGGTTATATTCACTTAGATTAATTTTACCTCTGGGCAGCGGATGAATAATCATGTACTACCCCCTTTTTTTTACTTAGGAAAATTATTTAAAAAATATTGGCAGAGCTTATTCTCTTCCACCTTCAAGAATAAATTTTCATTTTCGTTCGGACGCGCGCCTTGCGCCTTTGACTATCTTGTAGAATATATCCAAGCTTCTCCCATTAAGGTCGTCTATGGAGCATAAGAAAGCTTTATAAAAATAATTAATATAGTTTTTATGACCGTTGTTGGAACGTCATTAACCGTCAAGTTGGTGCTGAATTCCACTTCCTAGTCTGAAAGCTATGACATTAGAGGGTCATGCCATAAAATCCAGATGACTAATTGACGTAGGTAGACCTACATTTGGCAGCGTGAGATTTTTTATCCTCTTCATAAATGTCCATAAAATCTTGATGCCTTCTTAACATGGATGAAACCTAATTTGGATGGGATCTCACCCCTGAAAGAGTTGAACATTGCGGTTATATTCACTTAGATTAATTTTACCTCTGGGCAGGGGATGAATAATCAAGTACTGCCCCCCTTTTATTACTTCCCTAGGAAACTTATTAAAAAAAATATTGGCAGAGCTTATTCTCTTTCACCTTCAAGAATAAATTTCCATTGACTGTCATCCTTCATTTTGAATTACCTAATCCAGTTCATCTTATAAGGATTCCTCATATACTTATAGTTTCAAGTTCCAGATCAAGTTGGACATTTTGATTTTCACATTTTTGGCATTTTCCCATGAAAAGCCTTTCCACCTCCAGTTTACTAATGGTCATTATGTACTTTGGAATTTAGGTCCCATATTTTATGTTTCTAACAATTTAGGGCTCAGATCGGGATCAGAGTTTCTCTCTCTATATGAACCCTATTTTAAAGGAAATAACCCTAAGTTTAACTGTTTTGGCAAATCAATCTGCGATTTCATTTGGATATGAATCTCCAATTTACTAAATTTAAATACAAATGACCATCATCTTTCTAAACAGATATCCACTGCCTAATAGTTGACAAATCAGTGGTCATAGCATCAAAGGTTGCAGATTAGAGAAAAGTTCATTTCTTTTGCTAAACTGTACTATTCCATCCTTATTGAGGGTCGTTTATGGTGAATGCGTAGAACTTGAAGTCTTGCTGAACATGCTTAAAATTTTCTTGTTGAATGTGGTCTTGCTTTCGAGAATCCATTCACGGGACCCAAGAAGTGAAGGATGAAGTGATAGCAAAGTAGTTGGGAAGATACTTTCAGGGTAGGAGAAGGGTGAATACTGAATACACAGATTAAACACGGGGAATATCACTTTCGAAGAGGTTCCAGCCATGAACTTTGCATATCATGCATTGTCTAGCAAAACCTGGCCTTATAAATGTCTCAAACCAAATCTTGTTCTTAGAGTCCTGGTTGAGGGTGGAATTTCTTATTAGTCAAATTCTCGAAGGAAATAGGGGTATCTTGGGGCTGGGATGCTCAAAACATGCTACTCAGTTTTGCTCAATATTAAAATGCTCTGTGAAGGGGAACAAAACAATATTACCATGATTACCATGGTCACATCAAACTAACCCCAGAAGTATCCTATGCGGTTCCCCTATGCAGGTCGATTCTAACCAAATAAGCAGTCCTCTAAATTGATTTCATAGTCGATTAGCATAAGTCAAAGTCAACGGTGAATAATTGTGGATATACCCCACTTTTAGGCCCCAAAAAAAGGAATTTAATATATGCTGCTGGAAAAGAGATCAATTTTGTATATGTGTAACTATGTATAGTTTTGAACTTCAAAATTTTCTTTTATTTTAGTGAATTATTCATGCAGTCTACCCAAGAATAGTTCTAGCAATGAATGTATCTAATTTCTAACTTTAGTCACACCTATGATCAGCTTTAGGCATCTAGCTGTTTATAAGAATCTATGTAATTATTAATCACTTCCTTTAGACAATGACAGCTAGAAATTGTTATTGTCCTAAAGGCAGTTCTTGTTCTCAAAAGGAAATTATCATCAGGAAACTGGAGATGAAATACTACCTGTGCCAACTGGGAAGTGTTAAAAGTGTTTGCTATTGTAAGATAGACAACTCAGCTTTGAATTTTTGACAATTTTCTGTTGGTCAATTTTTGGCAAAGGTTTGACAACAGATTGGAGCTTGGAATCATTAGAACAGTTTAATCCAAGTTAACATTGATATATACTAAGGTTAACTTGATTTCTTAATCTAGGACTGCTAGTAAAGCGACTTTAATCTGGACAATAAGCTTTAGTACAGGTTAACATTGGTAACACAAAAAATTGATCAGTTTATTGGTTGAACCAGTACAGTTGATTAAGCTGTTGTATAGTTTGGGTTAACATAACCAACCCCTTCTTAGTCCATTACCATAAATCAAACATTTGAGTCTTCTGGGACTATCTGTAATCCATTGACGAGAATTTGTTAACCCATTTCCAAATGGTACTATAGTACAAATATGAGGAGAATTTGTTAAGCATATTTAACTTCACTATGGATTTCCATTTTCTTATCTTTTTTTGTTGCAGGAACATGGTTATGTATTTTTTTAATTTTATTTCCTCAGGTTTGATTGATGAAACACGGTCTGCTTGTTGACTACTTGATATTGACAATCAATGGAATTTCAGCAATAATGCCATTGCTGAAATTACAAGAAATCTGTGGACAGACATAAGTTTCCTTTGACACGTGCCAGGGATAATAGTTATGTTAAAAATGCTTCTTTTTCTTCCGAAGCTGATCCTTAGAGTTAGTGAAGTCTAAAGCTGAGAATCAAACATTCACGGAGATTGAGTGAAGTTAGTAGCAATAGTTTAAGAGTGTCATAATGTAGCATGCTTTTGATGCTTCCAGTTTGTATGTGCGATGCTATAACTTAGTTGTCTCAATATAACATTCCTGTCTGCATGCCTTTCTTATACAGCTCAACTTTTCAAATGATATATCATATGCTTCACTTATTAGTTGATTTAACATTACTGGTAGATACCACTCAGGCAAGCGTTTGAAAAGACATGTATTGTGGTATCCCTGTTCTCCGTTCGGTAGGGTTAATTAGTCCTTTGGTCATCCTTCAGGTACATGCAGGACGGCTTTTCATCCTATATGTGCAAGGGAGGCAAGACACCGGATGGAAATATGGGGGAAGCTCGGATGTGATAATGTGAGTCTCCTTTGAGTTAACACCTTTAACTATTGTTCTATATTTTTCTGACTGTCGCGTGTCGGGCTTTTGTGAAAATTTCTGTAGGTCGAGTTGCGAGCTTTTTGTGCAAAACACACAACTTTTCAGGATAGTGACAGCGCCCAACACAGAGAACACCTTACTAGGAGTGTTCATGATGAACTTTCAGACTCAGTTTCCATGCCACTACCTGCGCCTTTGCTCGTGAACAAGCTACCGAAGTTACGACTCAGTTGCAAAAACAAGGATAAAAGCACTGCACAATCAGAAATAAAAGGTTCTAATTTGAAGGAAGTAGTTAAGAATACGGCAACTTTTGAACAAGATTCCTTGGCTCTTAGCCGTACTCCAGAAGGCGGGGATGTACAGTTAGATAGAAACTTGGCTGTAGGAGTTGTGGGAGACGAGGAAAGTTTATCGAATGTCTCTAATCTTATTCTGTTCTTTAAGAAGGTAATAGCGAAATTTAGTACCACTAAGAAGGCATTCTAGGTTTACCTAGTTTTCACGTGGGTTAATACTTGAGCTTCTTTGATGCTTAATCAGTTAATAGGCCGTGGTAAAATAGTCATTGGCGATGTTGCATCAGAGATGGGCATCCCTTCTGATTCTTTAGAAGCAGCTCTCACGGTATCCTCATAATCTGTCCGTACCTTACTCACTTCACAACCATGGTCCGTCCGCTAACCTATCCATTCATCTTTTTTCTTTGACAGGATGAAGCATCATCTTTCTCATCTGAATTGAGAGCGAAAATAACCAAATGGCTTCAAAGTTCTATACATATGCCTACTTCAACGCGACACCTGAAATTTAGAAATGGCTCTGGAATATCTTCAGGTCATATATATTCAATCGGTACAACAGAAACAACAATAACAACAAGCTCCACTGTTTGAATCCTCCTTGTTAAGGGCCATGTCCTCTGTAACGCTAACAAAATCCATATTCTTCTTTAACACTTCAAACCTTGTTAGCCTCAAGATTCTAACTAGCTTCAATAGTTGGCCAAAAGCAGCTGATATAACAGGTTTTTATTTTCCAGGTCATGGCAAATTTGATGATCCTGACAATATAGACGACATTCGTGTCAAGTCAATTCCCCCACGTAGAAGAACAAAGAGCAACATAAGAATTTTGAAAGAAGATAAGACCATCAGCTCATCCGGAGAAGAACTTCAGGAGAGTGCTAACGACGAGTTGGGCAACGAGATCAGTAAAGTTTCAGTTGGTCATGTAGATCATTTGAAAGATGCTTTTGGCAATATGATTCACCATCAAGATCGTAGTTGTGAACATGAAGTCAAATTGGAGAAGGTAATAGTCTTTTGTATGCATCACCAATTTGTTCCTTTGTACCATTAATTGGCTTGAGATATTTATAAGAATCTTTGACAAAAACTATTCTCTCCAATGTTGTTTTAAATAGGGATATTTTAGCAAATCCCCGTTTTAAATATGGAAACTAGCATATACCTCCACTTTTAAAAAAAAACTAGCACATACCCCCATTTCTTTGTATGGAACAAAAAAATATTTAAGATATGCCCCCGCTATAACTTAAATCTTTACTGTTTTACACAGAATGGGGTTTTATGCTAGTTTAATTAAAAAAAAAGTGGAGGTATATGCTAGTTTTAACTTTTGAAATGGGGGCATTTGCTAAAATATCCCTTTTAAACATCTTTCGCCTAGCAACTTTTATTACCTAGTATGGTCTAATATCTAACGGTTGAAGCTAAAATTTAAATCATGAATAGTTTGAGTGGTATTATTGTATATTTATCCCATTTCATCACATAAGGTCCATAGGCAAGTAGCTAGATGTTATTGAAGTAATCATGCATACATTAATAAAGGAACACATAAAGCAATATGTAACGTTAGTTAAATATTAAAAGTAGTAAATAAAACCAAAATTTCTTAGTTTAGCTAAGTACAAACATTACCTTGATCCCAAAAAATTGTTGTTTTTACATAATAAAACAATTTTTTGTTTTATATTACACAAGGTTGTAGATGTCTTGTTCATGTCGGATTGCATTTTGAAATATCACATTTCAGACATATTAAAATGTCGTGCACACACACACACACACACACACACACACACACACACACACACACACACATATAAGGAGTTGAGCTTCTCTTAATAGGGAGGTTCAAGTTCAACCCCTAGCAGCCTCATATATATATATATATATATATATATATATATATATATATATGGATCGACCCGATTGGGAAGTGGGCTGGGCCGGTTTGTGGGTCTGCCCGACCCATATTGTACCTTTATATATATATATATATATATATATATATATATATATATATCAAGGTACAATATGGGTCGGGCAGACCCACAAACCAGCCTATATGGCGCAGATCAAAAGCTCCGTGTGGAGCCCCCCTGCACCATCGGATCGGGGGCCCGCGCCGCTCGATCCAACGGTCGAGGGCAATGGGCCTCCCTCGGGGCTCCAGATCCGGACCCATATATATATATATATATATATATATATATATATATATATTTGGGGGAGGGGAAATCTTGGAGACATAAGAATATGGAAAACCGGGTCAGAGGTTTGAATCCCTCAGGAGCGATATGTTCTTAAATATTCGGGGGAGGGGGAATGAATAACTTCAAGTTGCGGCTGACTGATAATTGGACCTAGAGGGATGGTCTATCTGGGTAGGGGATCGTGACTGACGGTCGGCCCGGGTATAGTGTGTAGTGAAGATCGGTCCGAGAACGACGAAAAGATGCATCAGAAACAAAAATTGAGGATCGACATTCAGTGATACCTAGCTAGTCTGGGGAGTGAGGACGATGTAATAATGATCTGGGCTGCAATTCCGTTGCTCATGTGTGTGTGTGTGTGTGTGTGTGTGTGTGTGTGTATTTATATAGTTCACAATATTACTATCAAACTAAAAGATAGAACTTGATAAGATGATTAATAAAGAAAAAATGTTGATGCTATCAAATGGAAACCTATCAAAACCGAATCTTCCATTAAAAAGGGCTGATCCTGTCAAATTGAAACCCTATCAAAAAACAATCTTCCTGCCAAAAGAATACCATATCCCAACAAAATCCAATCTTTCAG
Organism: Iris pallida; assembly: GCA_029216955.1. NCBI lineage: Eukaryota > Viridiplantae > Streptophyta > Magnoliopsida > Asparagales > Iridaceae > Iris > Iris pallida. The sequence continues at coordinate 7,008,651 of JANAVB010004600.1, forward strand.
GCTTTAGCTATCCAAATGAAACCATATGAATAATATTTCATTTAGTAAAAGACAATAAATATTTTTAAAATTTCCATAAGAAATTTTAAAAGTGCAAAAATATCCATTGATATTGTAGACGTATAAAAGAAGGAAGCCAAGAGAAGTTCTGGCCCTGGTTTTTGGTATACATCAAAATTTTGTTACACAAAAGACACCCCACCCCACCCCCAAAAAAATAAAAAATAAAAATAAAAATAAAAAACAAACACACACACACACACACACAAATGAAAGAAAAGAATTATGTATAACAAACTTGTTATGAATACTTGAATGAGGAAGGACCTCTTGCTCTAATGGATGAAGGATATTTGAATTATATTTCTGGCAAAATTTGTAAAGAGGGAATTGGAGAGAGTAGACCTTACACAGAACTGGTGGGGTTACGTTACAAAGAGGAGACTTTTAAGTGTTTATTTTGTAAAACACTCGAGTCCATTAAAGACGATTTTAGCATATATCGTTTTTTTAAATGTGTCATGTCAGCTGATAGATCATTTTGTACCCGATGTGCCGGCCGACATTTGGCAAAACGGAGACCAATTTTATATATAAATCATGTTTGTTTAGTCTTGTGACAAATATGTTGACTTGTTGGCCTTCACAAGACTACAACACTAATATTATTGCTAACCATAAGAAATATTTACCTTGATAAAGTATGTATCTCTTATTTTCCTTGATAACAAAGAGCATAAAATGCTAACAGATACTTATTACTACGCATTAATTATCAACTATGTTCATTACTGATTGTTGGTAGTTAGTACCAAATGTCCTTTATTCTCTTTTCCGTTGGCTCTTATAAGTACCGTCTCATATGCTCTTTTTAAGTACCACTAGTCTTAAGAGCAGAATATATTTTAATGATCTTATGACATCTGCTAATAGCAGATTCATTTTTTTAACATCAAAGAGCGCACACAACATGTCCATAAAGGAAGTTCTATAACAATTTATTCTTCATGTGCCATGAGACTCGCGATTATGTAGGGTCTAGATAATGCAACGTTACTCCATCTTATAGAGAGGTTATTGCACAACTCGAATTTGATCCTCTACAACTCAAGCATTAAGCCTACAATCATTCTAAGCAGGGTTCTTTAAAAACCTTGAAATACAAATAAAGCAAAGATCCACAAATTTGATGTTTTATCTATCGTCATTGAATACCCAAAACGGCGCTGCTATTTGGACCGCCGCGGGGCTGGCCCGCGCTGGTCCGCGGCCACGCGGCACGTCGGCATTGGCCCCCCCTTCCGGGGGTGGGCCCACGTTAGCGGGGGCCAATGGCTGGCCGCCACGCGGGCCAGCCCCGCGGACGGTCAAAATAGACTTTCCGGACCCGAAAACCAAAGAAAGATGAAGAAAGTTTAAAAGATGTCCTTATTGACATTCTTTTCCGGGATTTTGTTGATGAACATGGAATTTCCCTAGAGTAGTGGAGGGTAGCATTAAAGCTTGTCGGATGGAGCTAATTTTACCGATTTGTCAATCGGAAAATCTTGAAACCTCTTAAATCTTATTGAGGAACCCCATACTTGCAAGTCATCGGGTTGGCACACTTGCATATTAAAAACTGATGAGAAGTATTGCTGGATGCCCAACAACCTATAACATTAATCACTACTCCCTCTGGATCTGGGAAGTAGGCCATAGTGTATTATCTTGGCACATTATTTCATATTGTTAGATTAACCAAGTATGCTAGTTATTTGTTCTGATAGATGCATACTATTGATACATATCTTATCTCATCCATATAGTAAAGAGTTGTAAAAGATGCATGATGCATCCCATATGATAAGATATTGGATAAATTTGATTTTCAATACCTGTCAACAGTAAACATCTATTGATGATTCATAAGGTCTGGGTTACTTCTAATTTATATTTATTAGCTGGGTGGTGCATTATGAATTCAGTCTAGGAAGCACAATCTCCAAATTTGTTGTCGTATCATTTCATGTCTGCAGGGTTACATATTGGACATGACAGGGACACTAAAAATACTATGGGACATGCCAAAACAGTACCATGTCCATGTTTCTGTGTTCATGTTTGCATAGTGGCACAACATAGTAATATAGTATGCTGGGTGTTTATTAAGCAATATTTGTGAGAGTGACAGTTGGACCAATGTTGGAAATTATTTTGAACAAATACCTTTCTCTTATTTACGTCTACACAAACTTATTGGGGGTCTTGCCAAGATCTCTGTGAAAGATTGCTGTCTAAACCAGTGGCAGGTATAAAATTGTCATCTGAACATTGAATGAGAAAAAAAAGAAAAGAACGACAGAGAAAAAAACTGCTTTCTGATGACTACTTTGTAATTTACATGGTTAATTTATGTGCCATGCAGTGAGGGAAGAGGGCCCATGTATCCTAAGATTTCTATTGTTGTGTAGGCACTAAAGGAGCAATTCACAGTTCTTTTAATTAGTGTTGTTACTTGTTTTTCACCCATTAGTAACAAATGGCTGACATTCTAGTATTCTATAGTCTGTACATGACATGAGACGATGAGAGAGTTTACTATCTTTACATTGTTTGTTTCTTCAAACCCAGTTCTTCTGGAAGCAACAGACATTGAGCTTCAATTTTTATTTTCCTTGGGAATGTTAATTGTTAGTCCCAATGGTGGATGTGAGAAGAAACTAGCCAATACTTTTAAAACTTTAAATCTTGCGGCTTTTGTTCTTATTCTCCCCTTAAATTTAGGTTTATTACCACATTTTGTTTACTCAACCACGCACTCACTTCTTCTTTGATATCACCGCTGTGGTTGTGTTGAAAACTGAATATATGAAAACATTAACTGGCACTTGATCTTGTATGAATTGTTGATACATATATCAGTTAGCTTTCTGTTCTTTTTCCTTCTTGACCTAAATTCCATGTTTTTTCTACTGAGCCATCCCGTCTCTGATAGAACACTGACATTCACATTGGTCCGCGTTTGTTCACCTGAAAATTTCGATCCTCATTACTATCTGCATTCAATTTGATTTACACCCATATACTTCTTTGTCAACTATGCATCTACAATTTCAGGCAACAAATATGCTACTTTCTAGTTTTATCATACGTTCTCTATAATATTGTCATCTTTGTCATACTAATCCCAAAACAAGTGCCTGGGTGTTCTTGAAATGTTTAGTTAAAGTTAATCAAGTATGGTTTTCCGTGAACTTTTGTACAATTGCATATACTATGCTGGTTCAATCATTTAATCTATTGAAGCATTATGGTTATGGTTCTGCTGTAGATTGGGCAGGCTTAAAGTGACAACTGGAAAGAACAGAACTTGATTAATCATGGTCATGACCCCATAGCTTCATTACACGTTGGTTAATATTGTAGCTCATGTTGATGAAAGCATGCTGTGATCTTCTCTTGCAAAGATGGATGATGATTGTATTTTTGAGTCAATTCTTCCCTATTTCCATGAAAGGGCTAGTTATGATTCTCAAATATATATTATCAATGTTACATCTAATTTCCCATTTGCCTCAAGTTTGTATTAAATAGTTTTATGCAACATTATATGCTCATTGTTTCTATTTTTTATGTAGTCATTTATCGATTAGCTTTTTTGTTTTTTGTTTTGATTTTTTTTGCTTTGTCAGATCCCAGAAGAGACTTCTCCAGACTCCAATCCTTGTGAGAATATTCCGACAGAACCCAAAGGTATTCCCCATATAACTGCTTTTTTCATGCAAATAGAGGTGTTCAATTTTATATTGTATTATAAGCTGGGTTGAACAAGCTGAGGAAGTGATATGCCTTACTAATTAGAATATTTAACTCCGATCTTGTTTATTATGTGAAATGCAATGAATTGCAAGTTTGTGCTTCATGTTTAGCTGTAGTGAAATAAGCTTCCGAGCTTCTTAGATATGTAAAAGCTATGTTGTTAGAGGCAACCTGGGCGTATCGGTAAAAAGTTTGTCGACTCACCTTTAGTTAATTTCCCCTGTTTGTGGCGATGGTCGCCTACACCTTTGAAGCTAGAGAACTTTGCATGAGCACCATGGAAGTACCCAAGTTCCAGGGCGACGCCTAGACGAGTTGGGAGGCCTATTGCCTCGCCTAGCGCCCAAAACAACATAGTGTAAAAGGCATGCAATTTTGAATTTGTGTCTTCATGTTATACTATAGTGCTGTGTCGAAAAGGGGATGAAAATATTATGTTAGGAGCAAGGTTGCTAAGAATTAGCTGTAGAGGGTGCATTCCATGATCTGGGAACACATTCTGAAATGCGGAAAGGTGTATTTTGTTATGAATAAGTGTTCGTTCAAAACGTTTCTTGTTCCTCATGTGTTCCAAAGAAACCTACCTCAAACTTCTGTGTATCAGGACCTCTGATGTACCATGTTCCTTTCTCCATTCCACGTTTCAAGGAATTACATTTGAAGGCAGTCTTGCTTAGTAGCAGTAGAATTGTAGTTGTGGGGTTGTTAGGATTTAGCTAGACTCAAACAAGCATGGATTGGGGCAATAAGAGAGATTGTAGTTGTCAGTGTCATAGAATGGTTGACCTTCACTAAGCATGGATCATATTTACCGGGATCCCCCTGCAACCCTAGGAGCCATATTCCAGATACTCCAATTCCAAATGTGGCAAACCCCCGATTCACATAGCCAAAAGTGGTGATAAAGTTATATATATATATATATATATATATATATATATATATATATATATATATAAAGCTCTATATGGCTCCTAGGCGAGTTGTCTCACCTAGTGCGCCTAGCCTCGCCCAGAGAAGAAAAGTGCCACTTGGACAACTTCTCAAATTCCCTTTTCATCACACATGTTGTCACTTTTGTGGCTTATGTTAGGTTATCCAAATCTGTGCTATATCTCTAAAAACTCATCAAACTTGAGTTTTTAGACAACAAACTAAAGAAAAAGGAAGAAATAATACCAAATTACCAATTGAAGACAATTAAATTAGCATGATCACAAAATATTCTATGGAACACAACACTAAGTTTAAAAACAATAATTTATAGTGTTAAAACTTACAAAAGACTCTATTTGGTTTTGAAAACTTAAGCCTGCAATCTTAAAAGCCAATAAAACCAAACAAGCCTATAAAACTTATAAAATAAATCCAAACAAACCCCAAAAAAATTGCATAAAACATCCAACAAGTTTAGGTGTACGCCTAGGGTCGCCTAATTACCTATTCGCCTAATCTTGCCTTTGGCGTCTTTCTCGCCTAGACAAGATATGTCACTTGCATTAGGATTAGACGGTAAAATATCGCATCTCGTCTTTTGTGCGTCTAGGCAGTGTCTTTAACAACATTGTTTATATATATATATATATATATATATATATATATAAATTGAAAAAGATGGGAAACCCTAAGGGAGCGATCGGGAGCAGCGGGGGTCCCCTCCATGGGACCCCTGCGCCGCGGGAAGGAGTGGGCCGGCCGACGGCGGCGCCCAGGCCGAGGCCGGCCCGACTGGTGGAATTGCAGCCCAATCGGGCGGGGGCAGAGTCCTCCTGACGTGCGCGGGCACCCCGTTGAGCGCAAGAGCCCACGCTGGCGCGGACGCCCAGGCGCGCGTGGGTGGCCAGGCCGCTGTTACGGCGGTCGCGACAGCCGACAACGGGGCTCAGGCGGGCGGAGGTGCTGGCCAGGCTTCTGGCCGGTCGGACGCGGGCGCCCCGGAAGGGGGGGTCGGGCAGATGCGGACGTCCGCGAGCGGAGACAAGGGCACCGGTGGTGGTGGCTACTCTGACGACAGCACGGGTCATTGCCGGAAGGGTCACAGCGAAGGCCGGGGCGGGCAGATGGCAGTTGTCGGGGGAGGATCGGCGGGAAAGACGGCTCATTGGGTTCCTGATTTAACTGGCACACCGGATTTCCAACCTGGATCTGGATCCGGATCTCGGGGGGGGGGCAAGATGCAGGAGGCGGCTAGACTACGGTTACGAGATGCCGGGGAGCGAAGTCTGGAGGCAAAATGGGGGGCGTGCAGAGCCACCAAAAGTCGCGCGTCTCTGATGGCAGACGAGCGGGAGAGGGTTGGGGGTCGCGGGCGGCGACTCGGGGCATTGCGACGTCTGCTGGGAGAGCGGTGGGCTGTCGTCCCATGGTGACTTCGGCAGAAAAATGAAAGGGCATAATGGTGGACCGGGGGAGTCTGGGGCCAGGGCTATCTCCGTCTGGTGTCGTCCCTCCCCCACAAGGGACGTCCCCCCGGCCTGCGGGGAGGTCCTGGGCTGATATTTGCAAACCGGTAGGTCCTAAAAGTCCCACCTCTATGGAGTTTGTGCTACCGAAGAAGGTAGGGAGTGGTTTCCGGGCCTCGTTCCCAGCAGAGGAGATTGAGAAGGTGACAGCTTTTTGGGAAAACACGCTTGTTCTATATGTCCTGGAAAACAAGCCATTCTACAGCCAGATCCAGTGTTATGCGACGCGTGTCTGGCAGCCTAGAGGCAGTATGGAGTTCTTTGCTAGAGAAAATGGCTTATATTATGTGAAGTTTGGGCTAGCGGAAGATGTCACCAAGATCCTGCAAGGAGGTCCGTGGACGTTCTATGGCAGGCTAATCATACTGAAGGAGTGGACTCCTGAGTTGCGATGCGAGAAGGAAGTCCTGAACGCTATCCTTGTCTGGATCCGCTTTCCGGAGTTCCCTGTGCGTTTCTGGAGTATTCCCCAGTTGATGCGACTAGCGAGCTTGGTGGGCACTCCGATCAAGGCTGATGATGCTACTGCCTTCCGATCGAGGCTGATGTATGCACGGATATTCGGACTGGCGGGGAGTTACCGAGTTTTTTTGGAGTACGAAGTACCTTCTGGAGGTTCTAACCCAGAAGGTGGAGTACGAATGGGTTCTACCAACCTGTTCACATTGCGCTTGCTTCGGTCACCTGGACAGTTCATGCCCGTCAGGAGGGGCTCAACTAGGGAGGTCCACGCCCTTTTTTCCTACTGAGGCGCCAGGCTCTTCACGGACGACGGAGCCTTTATCCGGGGAGGATACAATGGATGATATCATGCAGGAGGGGGACCGACCGATGGAGGTCGTGAGGGATTCGAGCGTGACTGTGCCAGCCCAGCCAGTTTCCGCTTGTGGAACGATGGTCATCTTCTCGGCGCAGAGGAGTATGGTCACAAGTGGCATGGTGGCTTCGGATAGAGCAGAGCGGGGAGATGGCGGACCATCTGCGGAGAAATTCTACAGTAGGAAGAGACATGCTGTGCCACTACGAGATTGCTCTCCAAGGGAGGGAGGACAACATGGATAGGGATGAGGCGCTGTGTGTGGACAATCCGGCTTGGGCCTTGATGCTTACCCAGGATGCGCCCCAGAGTGACCTTACAGCAGGGACGGAGGAGGATATGACAGAGACGGATGTGGTACCACCCCCGGGTACCAGTCCTAGTGATATTCAGGGGAATCTCTCCTTTATTAATTAATGGCGGTTATCGCCTGGAATGTGAGGGGGACGTGTTCGCTGGGAAGATGGAGGGAGATTTGTGGGGTATTACGCAAAGAGAGGTGCGACATCTCTGTCCTGCTTGAGACCAAGATCAAAGGGGAGCGGACTCTGACTCGCCGGACCCCATCTTTATGGGCCCAAATTCACAACTTAGCTCTCTGTGACATGGCTAGGATCTGGGTCATATGGAACACCAAGTCTTGGGATGGAGACTTGATCTTGTTGACGAAGCAGCTGATTGCTATCTCTTTCACTAACAAGTCTGGCTTTCGGTTCCTACTGGCCCGATTTACGGCCATAATGACAGGCGGCGGCGGGAGACCTTGTGGAGCGACATTACCAGGGTTGCTGCTGCTGCAGACTCCGCACATCTGCCTCTTCTCATGATGGGAGACTTCGACGCCCTGCTACACAAAGGGGTAAAAATGGGCGGAAGACCGGTTCCTGATCCGGTTCTGTCTGATTTTGGGCTCCAGGGGCTGACTCGCTCGGAATTTATTTGGACTTGGCCTAACAAGGCTGTCCGCAACAGGGTGGCATGCCAGTTAGATAGAGCCCTGGGCAATGGAGAGTGGTTTCGTCGCTTCCCCAACTCTTCGGCTGAGGGTATGGCCGCTGGTACGAGTGACCACTCCCCCATAAGGGTTGGTTTCACTGATCGCTCTACGGTAAGGTCTCGTCCCTTCCGGTACAACAACAGCTGGTTCCTATCGGAGGGTTACTCGGAGGCTATTACGGAGGGTGTTGCTCATCAGGTTGTGGGGACTGCTCAATATCGGATGGTACACCTACTCAAGTACACGAAGAAGGCTCTACGGTCTTGGGTGAAGAGTTTGCCCAAGTCCTCTCTTAAAGACAAGGAGGCGGAGCTTCGGGACATCCAGCATTCCATGCAATCTGACATGTTAAATGGGGACCTTGCGGCTAGAGAGAAGGAGCTGATTGGGAAGTCAATACTCTGTGGCTCCAGAAGGAGATTAGTGCGACTCAGTGCGCTAAATGCTCCTGGCTTAAGGATGGCGACCGATGTACCAAGTTCTTCTACGATGTCATTCGCACCGGACAGCATCGGAACACCATCTCTCAACTTCTTGATGCCGAGGGTAATCTGGTTGGTGAGCCGTCCAAGATCTCAGGAGAGGCTATCAGGTACTACTCTGAGTTATACTTTCAGAATGACTATCTATCTGTGTTCTCAGATGTTATCACGAAGAGATTGGTGACTCCATATGGGAATAGCCTCCTGCTTGTCCCTGTCACTATGGAGGAGGTGGAAGCCATTATCAAGGAAGCGGATCCCAACAAAGCCCCAGGTCCGGATGGATTTAGCAGTGGGTTCTACAAACGCCACTGGAATATTCTGAAGTCCCCTGTTCTCGAGGCGGTTCAGGAGTTCTTCTCTGAGGGAAAGCTGCTGAAGGAGTTGAAACACACTTTCTTGACTCTGGTTCCTAAGAAGGAGGGGGCGACCTCGCTGGCGGACTTTAGGCCTATTGCGTGCTGTAATTATCTTTATAATCATGTGCCGGCGCATGGAGGGAATCATGCAGGACCTTGTCTCTCCGAACCAGGCGACATTCATCAAGGGGCGATCTATAGCTGAGCATAGCCTTCTGGCTCATGAGATGGTTAGGGGCTTCTACAAACCTGGTGGGGAGAAGGCATGTGTAAAGCTGGATTTGAGGAAGGCCTATGACATGGTCAACATGGAGTTCTTATGCCACCTACTGTCTGCTATGGGATTTGATGATCGTTGGGTTGCGCTGATTCGGGAATGCATATCGTCGCCTACCTTCTCTGTCTTTATCCAGGACATTCCGCATGGGTTCTTCAAAAGCAACCGTAGACTCCGGCAAGGTGACCCCCTGTCGCCTTACCTATTCACGCTTGTCATGGAGTACTTTACATGTTTGATGGATAGGACGGTTCATTTTGAGAGGATTGTCCCGTTGTTCAGGAGAGTCGTGCCTCCGGTCACCCACCTCATCTATGCCGATGACCTGCTGGTGTTCATACAGCCTTTCTTGGAGGGTATGAACACGTTATCTGAAATTATGGGTGAGCTGGAATCACACATTGGGCTTCAGATGAACAGAGAGAAGAGCATGGTCTACTTTAGTTCACTTTGCCTTCAGAAGGAGGAGCGCGCTGAAGCTCTGGGTGTGGAGAGAAGTGGGCTCCCGGTTAAATACCTGGGAGTTCCTTTGACAGTCAATTATGTCCGAGACCAGGATTGCTATAGCCTGGTGGAGTATGCCCAACGGAGAGTTGAAGGTTGGCAAGCTACCGGACTTTCTTTTGGGGGGCGTATCGAGTTAGTCAGATCGGTTATCTCTGCCGTGGCCCAATTCTGGCTGCAATCTATTTTGATACCCGTGGCTACCATTAAGAAAGTTGAAAGGATATGTGCTGATTTCATCTGGAGGGGTGCATCCATGCGATCTCTTGGGAGCAGCTCTGTCGGCCAAAGGAGGGAGGTGTAGGTCTTCGTCCTCTGTTGGCAATCAGGGAAGCCTCGGCCCTGAAACTGACTTGGCGATTCATCAAAGGGAGATCCTTCTGGGCGGAGTGGATGCAGTCTCGATATGTGAGGAATGTCAACTTCTGGCGATGTGGTATTGACAACAACCACTCTGTGACCTTCAAACAAATCCTGAGACACGGAACTGTTCTTCAATCGTCTGTCAGGAGGATCATGTGTGATGGGACTGGTACTTCTCTATGGCCGGATCCTTGGATAGTGCACAAATCTCTGGTGGACATTATGGACGATGGGGCACACAGGGAGGCGGGCAGAGATCTGACTTGTCAGCACATCATCAGGAATGGAGCTTGGAATCCGGAGTCCTACCGGCTACCGCCATACTGAGGAGCTCGGTGAGATTATTCGCGGGATAGGGATTGACCCATCCCAGTCTGAGGATATATGGGTCTGGGATCCACCAGGCGTGACGGGGGGCACTGCCTCCGGGGAGTTCAGCTTCCAGAGTGCCTACAACTTTATGCGTAGTGCCAATCCTTCAATTGGGAATTATGACTTCATTTGGTGCAAGGATCTGGCCAGGAAAATGCAGCTTTGTCTTTATCGTCTGCTCCTTGGTCGTCTTCTGACCAGGGACAGACTCATCTCTTTTGTGATCCCGGTCCTCGATCCGACGTGTGCACTCTGTGGTTTGGAGGAGGAATCGATGACCCATCTATTTTTTGACTGCGGAGTTTCCTGGTCCATCTGGTCTGAGCAAAACCGTATGCTGGACGGAGGTATTTCTGGCAGGTCGATTGGGACCATCATCACGGGTATTCGAGATTGCAGAGGACGCGGCGTGGTCTGGTTCAAGATTGCTAAGATTCGGCTAGCAGCCGCTGTCTGGCATGTTTGGCGGGAGAGGAATCGGCGCATCTTCGAGGGACTTATTACCCCTCCGGTCGGGATCCTCCATAATTTGGAGTTTGATGTAAAAGAAATGGTCGATTGACGGGTGGGAGACCACCCTGTCTGTATGTTGTATGAGTATTAACTGAGTTTGGAATAAAATTTACCCTTTTTCCAAATATATATATATATATATATATATATATATATATATATATATATATATATATATATATATTCAGCAAACAGTGACCCAAGTTTTCAATCAACCTGGAAAAGCAGGTCAGAGGGTCGAAACCCTCAGGATGCGATATGCGCTTAATGTTTTTTTTTGTGTGTGTGGTGGGGGGGGGGGGGGGATCAAGTGATTCGGGTAACAATTGCTTGTGAGTCAGACCTGGAGGAACGATTTATCTGAGTAGGGGATCGTGGTACATACACTCAACACGAGTAAAGCGTGCGGAGGAGATTGGCTTGAGCAGCGTATCAAGGAAGGATGCATCAGATGCAAAAATCGAGGTGCAAAGATTCTGACCCGGCGAAGTCGGGGAGAGAGGATGATGTAATAAGCCTCGGGTTTAGCCTGGGGGATAGATTGTAATACAATTAACATGATGTCAAAAATTATATGCGACCTTTTGTCAGTTCCTTTTGAACATGCGAATACATTCATGATATTGGAAATCTGTCCAATGTTAAAAGCATAATTTGTCGTATACCCGATTCTGAAACTGGTGAAAGTGCTGGAACTACCTATTCAAACCCTTCGATATCCACCGAAACTGCCAATTAAGAATACCAATTCCGAATACTGGTAGTGCGCCCTTGGTTAAAAGGCAGTGCTGTAACTGAATGCTGACAAATATTTTAGAAATATTGCATCCTCAATTATACTACATTTCTTTAGCAATCTAGTTTTTGTGATATCTATTATATTGAGTACATTGCTGCTTTAATAGGAATGTGTAATCCTATTTTAAATGCTTTTGGACAGATAATTCGTCCAAAATAGTAAGTCCTTGCCTACCCGAGGCACACCAGCCACATCATATGGAGGAACACATTCCTGTGAATCATGGTAGTGGTCAAGCTGATGAGGCTTACATCAATTCAGATGACACTATAAATAAAGAAAAACAGGTGGAGAAAGATTGCAATATGGATGTGGTGGTTTCAGCTACTCCTGATCTCAAGTAAGATCCTGAGAGAGATTTTCATGGGTTTTCTTACAAAATGTGCAGTTCCGCCTTTGATATATAATGATCATTGGAATTATCTCTAATTGTCATATTTTGCAGAGTTGGTGAATCATCTTCAGGTTCTTACGTTCACCCATATATCCAGAAAAGGTTGATACAGGCACAGAAGGATGCACATTTTCAGCAGAAAAGCAGAGAAGCTGACTCTAATGGTAAAGTCCCATAGGAGGTGTGCATATTTTGTGATCTTTATAAAGGCCATATGTATTTTTGTACATCTCTTTCTTATTTAATTTTGTTTGACAGGGCATACAGAGAATCTAATGTCAGATTCAACAAGAGGTTCATGTGATCGCCCCTCCTTGTATTCCACAGTTTCTGATGTGAATCACATGGTTGATGTTGCAAGCCTGGATCAGTTGGCTAAAGCAAGGGATTCAGGAATATTGGAGCTTTCTCCGGAAGATGAAGTAGAAGGGGAAATGCTCTATTTACAGAACAGGCTACTTGATAATGCTGTTGCTATCAAACATAGTTGTGGTGAGAAAATGCTATCTTATATAAATGTATTTTTTTTATCCTTGTTTTCCTTTTTTGGTTGTGTTGATATTAGTAGCAGTTTCTCCCTTATTTCCCTTCTTTCTTATTTTGATACTTTTCTGCAGAAGATTTAATTGGTAAGGTAGTTCAAAAGCTTCCTCAAGAGCTAGCTGCATTGAAGAAGCGACAATGGGATCTAGTAGTTGTCAATCAATATCTCCGTGAAGTTAGAGAGGCAAAAAAATGGGGACGAAAAGAGAGGAAGCATAGAGAAGCTCAGGCTGTGCTAGCCGCCGCCGCAGCTGCTGCGGCCGCTTCTTCCAGGAATCCATTGTTAAGAAAAGATACAAATGATGAGGTCTGGAATCTGTTTCTGTATGTCTGTCTGTGTCTTTTAAGGAAATATGTTTTGCTGTTAGCTTGTTGATCTTACATGATTGTACATCATGTTTATTTTCTAGGGTCTTCAGAGTCCTATGAACATCAGTGTGGCATCTGGAAGAGTGGCAGGACATTCTCCTTTGGGACCAAGGTTGAAGGAGATGCCAAGGTCGGGTTTTGTTAAGGTTTCACCAGATAAAGATTCTACGACTTTCCACATGCCAGAATTATCAAAAGAAAGTGAACTCTCCTGCGACATCTGTAGACGACCTGAGACATTGCTGAACCGGATCTTTGTTTGTTCCAGCTGCAAGGTTACCAATTTCAGACATTCTTTTTGCATGATTTTTGTCCACTACTACTTTTTCTATCTAACATGCGTCACAGGTAGCTGTTCACTTGGACTGCTATCGTAAGCTTAAAGATCCTGTTGGTCCCTGGAAATGTGAATTGTGTGAAGAGACATCTCGGTCTGGAAGTCCTAGATGTCAAACACTCGACAATAGGGAGAGGCCTTATGTAGCTGAGTGTTTGCTGTGTGGTGGTTATACTGGCGCTTTTCGGAAGTCAACAAATGGACATTGGGTTCATGCCTTTTGTGCTGAGGTATTTGGCAGTTCACTTCTCTTGTTCTCTCAAATGGTTGTTGCCTGAATTCCATAATCTATCTGATATTTTAAATTTCCTTTCATCATTACAAACTAGTTTTCAATCATTTCAGTGGCTGTTGGAGTCAACATTCAGAAGGGGGCAACAAAATCATGTAGATGGAGTGGTAATGCATTATGCCTTCCGTGTTGGTTTGCTTTACATCATCTTTTTGTTGGTTAATCGATTTGCATATTGCACCAACATAGTAAATACAGCAGGATATTGAAACTGACATGATAGATTCTGACGACTCAATGAAATATTTTGTTCTGTTCTTATCGTGTCCTTACAAAAAAGGCACAAACACAATCAGGATTTTGGAAGTCTGTGATCTAGCATTATATTGAGAAAGCTTTGTCTATTCAGTAAGATTTTTGTTTGTTTTTCATGTCTGTTAATCAAATCCTGTCATGTGGTATAGGATGCCCTTTCCAAAGAAAAAGACTTGTTCACTTGTGGTATCTGCCACCAGAAGTTTGGTGTGTGCTCAAAGGTTTGGTTTATGTTTTTTGTTCCTTTATGTAGTATGGTTAAAGACAGGAAACATAATTGATGTTCTTGATTTTTCATTCACTACTGTGTCTTTTTTCTTGCAGTGCAGTTACGGGAACTGTCAAGTCACTTTTCACCCACTTTGTGCTAGAACTGCAGGCCTGTACATGAATGTAAAGGCTGTAGGTGGCAGGTTACATCACAAGGCTTACTGTGAAAAGCATAGCTTGGAACAGAGGCAGAAGGTAATTATATTTCATACTATTGGGGCTTGATTCATATTTATCATTTCCTCACCTATGAAGGAGTATTAGGTAGTGCAATATATTAACCGATGCAGTGCATAACCTGTTGATATTTTCTTATTCTTGTGCTGTTAAATTCACAGGCTGACAATCAGCAATATGGAACTGAGGAGCTGAAGAACATAAAACAAATACGGGTATGTTTGAATTCACTTGGGAAGAGATTAGTTTTAGTCGTAATTGCTGTTTTTTTGGGTCCAAGATGAATTTCGTTTGTTAATTGTTTCTACATGTAGTATCTTGAAGTTTTTCTTGCATCATTTTATATAGTTTTCTATGTTGCACGGACACGAGAAAATGGTGCCCATATCCGTATTGCGTCCGTACCCGTGTCCTTTTCCATATTCGTGCAATATAGGTGATGTAAATATTTGAAAATGCATGTATCCCGAACCCGTATAGTATCCTAATGCGAATCTGTGTCTGTACTAATGCAACATAGATAGTTTGAATGCTAATCTGTACACTTTTATGAATTTTTCTTATATTAAGTTCCTTTCTACAGGTTGAACTAGAGAAAGTGCGCCTGCTATGTGAGCGAATAATCAAAAGGGAAAAATTAAAGGTACTTGGTCATATAGGCAAAATTATTTTTATACATTATGCTACATGTGGTATATCAATTTATTACACTCACTTATTTTATTTATTATCCTAGTTTTCTTTTAATTTACAAATAATCATGTGTCTTATAATTTGTTTTTAAATCCCGGAGAGATGCTCTAGATGTTGAAAGAATATTTCTTATATAATTTATACCTTTGTGTTATTATATTTATTAGCAGATCCAGATTAGCTGGTGCATTAACTGATAAAATCATCTTGATTCCAATTTCCTCAAACTCTGCATGTGGTTTGTCGACAAATTATGTTGTGATATTGATAGGTCAAAACATATGATAGTGGTAGCCTGTGGAGGCATAGTTGAAAATAGTTATTATACAAGATACAAAACCCTGGATAATATTCCGCCTTAGTGTTTCTTTGAAGCTTATCTATGGGCTAATCCTTGTTGCATAAGCGACTGAGCTTGTCTATATAAGATATAAAATGCTGAACACTAACAAACTCTATAAATTTTTTGCTGGTATACAAGTTTGTTAACCTTGTACTTGGGTTTTGTAACTTTATATATATATATATATATATATATATATATATATATATTTGGTGTCACAATTTTTATGACATTTAACTGGGATTCTGCATCATGTACTAGTACATGATGACTAGTTGGGTTTTAAACTATATTTAACTGGCGTTCTTGGTAGATACCATAGATGAAAGTCTACATTGGGCTTTAGGCCAATGGGTATATATACCAACATGTCTGCAGCAGTCTCGCCGTCCGTTCGGTTTGAGAATGTCGTTAGACAATAGATGAGTAAGCCTAATGTTTCATATATAGCGAAAAATCCGTAGCAGAGCAGCACAATGTGCAATACGGTACACAAAAACATAATGACTGACAACATGTACATGATGAGAAATATGAGGACAACTAAGAGTGAGTTAAACCAACATGGCACCTAACTATATGTACCGAGATGGAGCAAGAAGAATATCTCCATCATCAGATCGTATATTGAGGTTTAACTCAAGAGGCGTAGGTGCTGCACGAGTATGAGTAAGCTTTTTCTCTATCAAGGATCAAGCCAATGAAATTTTGATGTTATAGAAGATATCCACAAGGAGAACAATCAAACTCCAAGTGAAGAAAGTAGTAGAGAGAACCAAGATCTTTCATCTTAAACTGTGTATGGAAGTGCTGCTTGACAAGCATACAGTTTAGTTTGTGTATGCAAGAGGTGTAGGTGTTGCGTGCGTTTGAGGTGTAGGTGTTGCGTGCGTTTGAGTGAACTCTGCTCTATGAAGTATCTCGCCAATGTTCTTCTGCTGTTGTAGATGATATCCGCGAGGAGAATAATCAACCTCCAAGTGAAGAAAGTAGCAGAGAGAACCGAGATTCTTCATCTCAAACTTTGTATGCAAGTGCTCCTTGACTTGCATAATATATGTAGAATCTACCACCACTAATAATCATATGAACAACATAGAGCAAATGTAATGTCCTAGAAGGGTGTGTAAACAAAGCATGTTCATAAGAACTTACAGAGAATCCATCAACTTAAATAGCAGTGGTAAAGGCTGTATATGCCTTACAAAGATTACCTGAGGAGACATATGGATGTTCTCAGATAAACACTGTGAAGAAATGCATTCTTCACATCCACATGCGATATAGGTTGAGCAGGTACATTAGCAACAACTAGAAGAGTCCGAACAATGATTATCTTCGTAACAAAAGCGAAGCTCTCATCATAATCAACACAATTCCGCTGAAGAAAACCACGGGCAATTAGTACGGCTTGTACCTATCAGTAGTACATCCACTTGCAGCTAATAGGACACATTCTAGTGGTTAATGGTACAAGATCCCATGTATGTATGTATGTTTCAAAGCTCTTAACTCCTCAGACAAAGCCACATGCCACTAAGGAATAGTGACAACCTCCTAGTACGATGAGAATGACAAGAGAAGTGCTCAAGCGTCCCCTAGGAAATAAGATAATCATGAAACTGATAGGATGTGTACTCTTCCTGAATCAGAACAAAGCACCTTGATTTGCAAGAAAAATGGTTTCAACCTTCTTTCCAAACTCAAAATACTTCAAGAAGACCTCAGACTTGCAAGAAAGCAAATAAAGCCAAGTAAATCTAGAATGCTCATCAACAAAAATGACATAATATTTGTTTCCTCTCTTTGACACACGAGGAGAGGGTCTTCAAACATCAGAGTGAACAAGATCAAAATGAGAAGCAGAAACACACTCACTTAATATAAAAAAACTAGCAACGCGAAGACCATGAATACATCGAGTGCAAGGTGTCAGAGATTTTATAGAGAAGTTTCCTAAAATACCACAAGACAAATGAAGTCTAGAGAACGATATATGACCAAAGTCCCTTGTGTTAGATATCACACACAGAAGGTGGCATGACAAGCTCAAGACAAGTAGCAACAATAGTGGGCACTGAAAGTATTAGATGTCTATGTAGTAAAGACCATTGTGCCTATGCCCCGTCCCAACAGCCATCCCCGTGTGTGGTTCCTGTTTAAAACAAGTAGTGGTAATGAATTAAACAATATAAGAACAAGTAGTGGTGGTGACTTAAACAATGTAAGACATGTTGGTTAGCTGAGAAACCTACAAGAGGGGCTCATGTCAAGCGGGGAACACAATAAACATTAGGTATAGTGAAGTGTGATAACAGTCAAGTGACCATGATCAACAATAGATGATATGGTGTCATCACCCGTGCGAATAGATGCTACCTGAACAATTGTAATACTGACAAGTCTAGAGGCATCACTAGTCATATGCTAGGAAGCACTAGAATTTAGAAGATAAAAGATATACCTGTGGGAGCGGCAAAAGTGAACTAGCAGATTAAACAACTTGATGGCAAGACAACTGAAGTAAACTCAGAAACTGATGAAACTACGCAGGATGTAAACGGTGCCGATTGTGAAGCTGCCGAAGAACTGCCTGCCATGGACAAGGTGCTATAGAAGTAGTCGCATCAACCATAACAGCCTGGTGATGCTGTGGTCTCACATAAGGTCTGCCAGATGCAGCGTCCTGGGCCTTGCAATGTGCAAACGCCTGACATTCTTTTGTGAATAAGTACCATTGTGATTGTGCCAGGCCAACCACTTTTGACCCTGTCATGGATCAAAAGAGCTAGCAGAAGTTTGTGCGCCAAACATGAGAAGCGTCTGGAACAGGAGGACAAGACTGGTCCTAAAAAGCATGCGAAGGCCGAACCACCAAAACAGAACTCCGATGTGGAGTAGTGAACCGAGTCCCAAGTGACTGGCAACATCTCTCAACAGTCAACTCGTTCACTGTCATGGCAAATTGTGTCAAATTATGGAATTAGTGAACGATGCAACAGATACCAATAAAAATCTGGAACTTAGGTCCAAGTCGCATGAGTTAAACAAGTAAGATGCCCTCTTGTACATAGATAAATCGAGTCTTTTTTTATATTAAAAAAACATTAATTTCATTTCAATGATAAGAAGTTACATGCCACAATAAACATAATACGATGGAGAATTCACGTGTTTACATGCTTCATCTTCAAAGGTAAGAGTTTAAATGGCCCACCAGAAACATCACAATAAAAAATTCAAGTGTCTAAATGCTTCGTCTTCGTCCTTCATATGCGGTTCATCTTCCAAAAAGCTTCTTTATTTTTCAACCTTCTTTTTTTGTGGTGGTTTAACCTTTTTCCCCCCTTTCCTTTTTCTTTTTTTTCATTTTTTAAATATATACAAACAAGTTTATTTAAAAAATTGTTGCCCTTAGATTTTGGGCCGTGTGTCTGGTTGCCTTGGGCCAGGGTCGACAGTGTGCAGTGTCATAAACATAATAGTGGGCAAGCCAACTTGAAGAATCATATCCATAGTTCGATGCTTATCATATGCTCATGTGTCAAGTCGACTCAGAAACGCTGCCTCAAAGTAGTACGAATCGGACTCAGAAACCCCGTAGATGACTTTTTGACAACCAATGCCCAAACTGTGTAGTTTGGGCCCTCCAAGATCACCTGAAGGCGAGACTCGGTCACAATGGTCTGATCCATATTAGACGTCATGGCAGATCCAATACAAGACAACAATTTGATCCGATACAACTCAAAGGTACAAACACAATATAACTAACATCTCCAAGTACACTACAATCTAAGTGCAACACTCAAGAACAAGGAGAAAGAGATGATCCAGATCCAATCAATGACCAGGACTTTATATGAAAACTGCATAATTAACCTGATCTTGCCATCTGTCCAGAAAGAGAGGATCCAGATCCAAAATCAAGAACAAGGAGAAGCTCAGATGAAGCCACATCACATATGGGATACGAACGACAAGGATCTATATTGAGGATGCGTGCCATCACATCATGATCTTGCCATGTGTCTACCCTCAGTATGTATATAGACATGTTGAGAAGAGAGAGAGTCAAGTCTCGAGTTCTCTTCTCCATAGCAGTAAAAGAAACTAGGGCTAGGTTTCAAAACCAGTACACTAAGACGAGAACAACTCGAAGCAGAGGATGATCCAGCCACCGCATCATTCATTGGAATGAGAGAACAACTCGAAACAGAGAAGAACGAGGTCGAATACTCGAGCACGATCCAGCCATGGTGATTAGTCACTCCGGCGAGGAAAACTAGGGTTCTGGCGACGAAAACAGTGCTCAACCCGCTTTTGGAGCTCGACTCCGTCGAGGAATTTCGGCACAACGCCCTCTGTTTTGATCATGTACTCCTAGAGTTACGGTTTTGAATTGGATTCTTGATGAACTCAATTGGTCTTTTTTTTATGATTTCAATGAATTTTGTAAGGAAATTAGAATGGGAAGGAGGGATTTGGGAATTAGAGATTGGGAAGAATGGATATGGGAATTATGCCTCTAATATCATGATAGAAATAAGAGATTTAATGGAAGTCTACATTAGGCTCTAGGACAATGGATATATCTATTCGTCGGTCGGTGACACTCTTGCCGTCCGGTCGGTATGAGACGATCCAACAGTAGTCGAACAGTTCTTAGTAGCAGTCACAGCATAGGGACCTAAGTAGCTCCCTTTTTCTAATTGAGGAGAGTGGATATGACAAATTTCAGGGTGATAAGTAACGCCAACTTCAAAGGTGCGCTTAGTGAAATTTACTCTATACTGTTTAAATATTTACTAGTACCAAATTTCGTC
Organism: Iris pallida; assembly: GCA_029216955.1. Taxonomy (NCBI): domain Eukaryota; kingdom Viridiplantae; phylum Streptophyta; class Magnoliopsida; order Asparagales; family Iridaceae; genus Iris; species Iris pallida. The sequence goes on from JANAVB010004600.1 coordinate 7,028,896, forward strand.
ATTTATCAACTCTTTGGCTTAATGTGTTATAGAGATGAATGCAATTCTCTATAGCAAATTGTATCATCTCATGTCTTCGCCTAGATTCTTTAGTCTTGGGGAACATGGAGGATGTTCCTTGGTTGCTACAGCTTAAACATCACATCCAAATGCTAGTTCTACCTACGTGACGCCTAGCCGCCTAGGTTCTGGCATGATCCTCAAATACTCATATCTACCTTGGCTGGAAATTTGGTACCAATACAAGGGTTGACGATAGGTATACAACCGGTCATAAAAACTTTGTCAAATCCTTTATGAAGCTTATGCTCCATAGCCGACCACATTCTGATGGGGGGAGGCCTGGATGATGATGATGATGATTATTATTATTATTATTATTATTATTAATAACTCTTTAGTAGATCATTTTGTACTCCAATAATCACAATTTACATCACATACTAGCCCAAATGACCCACCCACTTTATGCAATAGTCACTTATTTGACCTATCAACATTAACATTTTCGCATTAGAAGAGGGTATGAAGCAAACTTTTCCAAATTGTTTCCATCTAATCTCATTTGCCTCTTCTTTTATTGGCAGTTTATTTTGAGGATTGTTTACTTTCATAATTAAGTTTTGGTTATATGAACCTGATGGAACCATACATGTTTGGAAAATGAGAAAACCTCCTTGTTTTGTACCTTTCAAAAAGATTGTTCACAATTAACATGATCGATGCACCTATTTGTTCTGTAATCCTTTCCAATGCTTCCATGTTCATTAACTCATTGGTATTTCTTTGTGCTCAATACATTCCTAAATTAGCTTCTTACAAATATTAGATACAGCTAAATCCTCAAATATTTTTGTAGCATCCCCCTTTTATTGGAGTATTATCTGTAATTCTATGAACTGGTTTTGTACATGGATTGTGCGTATAGGCTTCAACAATAGAAAGTGTTGAATAATAGTCCCTATTCCTTAGGCAAAGATTTGTAAGGTTCTTCACCTCATAATATTTTTTTATAAAAATAAGACATGGCCCATTTCAGGTACCTTTTTAATGCCTACTGCATTTAGCTTTGCTGTCGTTTTTCATTAATTTGCTATTTTGTTGATCTAATTAAGAACAAATGATTGTAGTTGGGATGACTCTGATTGTCTACCTTGCAATGTAATCTACTGCATATTTTCGTTCAACTAGTCAAAAAGCAGAATAGTTTAGTAAGGTCTCTGTTAATTGGTAACATATTCAGTAATAATTCGTGTAATGGATTTATTAAGCAGGGTTCTTATACAAATTATTTAGTATGCAATGGATATAAATGTTACACCAATTGGTTAGTATTTACATCTTTCTAACTTAGGTAAGTTTTGCCAGAGGGACTTGGTTCTTTGTTCGCATGACATTCTTGCTTCAAGAAGGGATTATGTTGCTTTTTCCGTACTTGAAAGGAGCTCCTTCCCACCAAGTGTTAGTTCGGAGTCTGCCACCACTTCTATAGATAACAAATCCTACAGTGGCATAGTGCAAAGGTCTGAGGACATTACTGTGGACAGTACAGTTTCTGGCAAACATAATGTTAGGATTTCCATCGATGTGGACCGGAAGACGGATGATAGTTCCACATCCAGACCTTCGTTTAAACGGAAAATATCTGATAGAGCATCATTCTCAGGGAAGCAACTTCCGCATAGAGCAACATCTGTTCCTGTTCAGAACTCGCCTGATTATTTGGAAAAAAGATTCAAACCTAGGAAGGTAAGATATCACTTTGAGTATTTATGTGCAAAAAGTACTTAAAATACTGCTTAGTTAGAACACTCAGTAGAACAAACAGTACTAGTGTATACCTATTTCTTCTTAGCTTAATCATTCTGCAGTTTTTTCATTATTAGTCCATAAAAATATGAGTTAGTAAAAGGTTAAGGGTGTGTTTGATTGCAAGGTGGAAAATATGTGGAAAAAAATTAATTCCATGGAATTATTTTTCTAGGAAATAAATTTCATGGAATTTTTTTGAAAACTTAATTTGGGTGTTTGATTGTAATTATTTTCCACAGAAAATAGTTATTTACCATGGAAAATGATATTTTTCTATGGGTTGGACAAATATTATTTTCCACCATTTTAGAAGAAAATATGAAAAATAATAGTTTTTTGGAAAATAATTCCATGGAAAATATCAACTATCAAACACTACAATTGGTAGAAAAATTATGATGGAAATATTTTCCATGGAAAAAGAAGCCAAATCAAATACAGCCTAATAAATTTAAAGAATTCTAGGTGGATGTTGTACGACTTGTGAAAATAACCTCCGAATCTTGTACTTGAAGGTAGATTATTGTTAACCATGCTATTCCATATTTTGTTAAATGGTTAGTTTCCTCTTTTCATATATATATATATATATATATATATATATATATATATATATATATATATATACCGCCTGCGGAGCCCTGCCTCTCCCCCACACCATCAGATAGGGGGGCCCGCTCGATCCAATGGTCGAGGGCGGCGGGGCTACGCGGGCGAGGCTCCGAATATATATATATATATATATATATATATATATATATATATATATAATTTATGTAAAGGATTTACACTGACCACACCTACTTTAAAAATATATATATATATAAATGGCAGGGGGTGTCAGTGTATTTATTTTTAAACTAGGGGAGGTCTACTTAGTAAACACAAAACATAGGGGGTGTCATTGTAAGTAACCCTAGAATCTATATATAATATGCTCGTTCCGAAAGAAACTTTTCTTCATTCCACAGTGACATATTTTGTTCCACCTAAGCGTTCAAAGATACCTACTCCAACCGTTTCCTATTCCATAACAAGTGGTGTACCCTCTTTGTTACTGGGTCCTCAACTTTCTTCATTCTTCTAGGTAAGCTTGAGCTAGATAAATCTCAAGAAAAACCAAAAATTAAAAAGATATAAAATTTATGTAACGTATATTTACTGTTGCAAAATTAGATCTGATCCCTCCCTTTGATAGATATATCGATGATGATATTTTTTTTTGATAGTTGCAAATTGTGTTTTCTGGAATTAGGGGAGGAACAGTTTCAACAAGCTGTTCCCATTGCACCTTTGAATCCAAAAGGTACCAGCAAAGGACAAAGAAACCTCATAATTCTATTGGTAGATTTTTATTCTTCACGTATTGTTATATTCTAAGCACTTTTTTATAAGAAACCTATGAAGTTAAGATCAATTATTTTTCTTTTTATTCCAGGTTAAGATTAGAGACATTAGTCTAAATCAATCGGTCTTGTGCCAACCAGTTAGTTTGTGAGATTAATTTGATGAGCTAGCTTACACATTTTACTACACAATTCATGTTGGCTCAGGTTCATGTATGGACTTGTTCCAATTCTGAGTTTGGCGAACTCCAAAATTCATATCTGTTTAACATAAATTATCATAATTCGTTCATCCTGTTTCCGTTTTTGTATCACGTCTCTTACAAGGTCAGGGTCAGGAAGAATTAGTTTGGACTTGAATCCTACAGTTTTAATTGTTACCTGCCCAATCCAAACGCAAGACTAAGATCTCCAAGCCAAACCTGGTCTGAATCTATCAGATTTGTTCTTTCCAGTCTGAACGAGAACCATTGTTTTGGGTCAAGCTCGGACTTGAAATTTTGGATTTTGTAGAAATTATTTTAGTTGAAGTCGACTAATAGCTCGGATAACTAATATTGTAGGTACAAAGATTAATCTAATTTGTAAGCATAAAGTAAATTTAATTAACATGTATTATGTAACTGTGCTGCTTGTGAAGGACATGTTTCTTGCCAAGTGTGCTATTTGGCATAATGTGTTATAGAGAGAAATACAATTACCTATAGAAAATTATATTATCTCAACTCTTCCTTAGTTTGCAGTTCAAGAGAACTTGGAGAGTGCCTCCTTGGTTGCATAAGCTTTAATTTCATAGACAAATGCGTGATAGGTCTACTTGCCCGCCAACTGAACTCCTAGGTTGTATGGTATATGACCCCCTAGGCTCACAGATACCTTTGCTTGGAATTTTGCACCAACATTGAGGGTTGTTGTCAGGTCGATAGCCCGTTGTAGAAACTTGGTAGTCGTTATGAAGCTTTCTTGTGCTGCATAGGTGACTATTTTGATGGGAGTATGTTTACTCTCTCTCTCTCTCTCTCTCTCTCTCTATATATATATATATATATATATATATATATATAGCTCCCAACCCATAGGATAGCTACGGGACTTAAAAAAATGGATGGGGTTCTTTTCCAAGTCTCCTTGGTCGACGATAAACTTTTGTTGCGGTGTGACTAGTTTATGGAGAACAGGCTGCAGTGGAGCACAAGGTTTGCGATTCAACAATGATGAAGCAGTTTGGGCATTTCTTCCCAGACTAGCTATCGAGAAATCTGCTGCAATTGTCTCCTCAGCTGCATAGTTTTCGGCTCATTCATCAAAGAATTTTTGAAATTTCAATTCCAATTTCATGTGTTTTTATTAGCAATCAACAATTCACTAAATCCCAAGCTTGACTTCTTAATTAATTAGATTTTGTACAAATTCCATTACTCTGATAGATGAAGAGGACGATGGAAGCTTGTGAAGATTGGATGATGGGCGTGGATCTCATAATACTGTAGAACTTACCCAAATATTATTGTTATCTATGCAAAACTTGGAGAAATTATGGTTTTTATATAGTTTGGAGTTAATTTACTTGGTTTGGTTATTGCAATACTAATATAGACTATACATCATGGTGTGGCAAATCGAGCTGTACTGGTTTGTATCTTGATGTTAATGATGTGTATCCTTAATTTTATTTTATGCGGGGGTATTCATATCTATTCACATGTACTTGTATTATAACAGGTTTAATCCCAACAAAAAATATCCTTAGTTTCGTTTTTGGAAAGAGAGATTTGTTTTTGAAGAGCGATTTGGAAGAAAAATTATCCATTTTTTTAGGAGTCCCGTAGCTATCCCGTAGGCCACTCCTGTATGGAAAGGGATTCTATATATATATATGTGTGTGTGTGTGTGTGTGCGTGTGTGTGTGTGTGTGTGTATATATATATATATATATATATATATATATATGACAATGTATTTATAGTGTATTGCTCGATGGACAATGTACATAATTCCAGATGGACTTAAATTGTGTTGGGGTATTTTGACATTTTCTATGTTGTAAATTTATAGTCTTTGAAACTAGGTCTATTAAATTCATTAGAACCGTTCATTTTGGGTCACTTAATTATGTGAAATAGACCTCCGGATAACATGACTGAGGTTTCAGACAGTCTGTGCAAATCAACATGGAGTGAATTTTCGATATACATGTGATTTCTTTTATTTTATATGGAGAGGATGGTAACTTAAAATCTCTCTCACGCAATGGTAAAATTGAAGAGTAAACATGCTAAGATTGTATATCATAACATGCATTATTTCACAGATTTTAATGAATTCTATCCTCTTGAATTATGCTTTAATTGGTGGACACTTTTTTTTTAAAATTTTGCAGCAGCCAGAATGTTTTCACAAGGAGGTAGTAATGACTTCCCACCAGGCATCGATGCAGAATCAGCGCCTTCCAAAGGGTTTTGCATACGTTCCTGTTGGCTCGCTCTCTAAAGAGAAACCGGTGGTTCATGATCCCGAGTCTCATGAACCACGAGAGCCTGGTGGGTAGAACTAGAATGGTCAAGATGCGAAGGCTGTTGAGGCTTTTCAGTTTCTCAATCATGGGAGGCCAAAATATCCTCGATTGTAATTTAAGAAGAGATCTGGGCCTGCTTGTGAATATAATATTGCCAACATGGATGATCAGAAGTGAAGAAGGGGATAGCATTGGCTGATGTAATCTATTGACATAACGGAAGCTGTCGTTATCACAAAGAAGTTTTGGTATTAGCTTTGTATATCGGAGAGCAACTGTACAAAGGGTCAGTAGTTAGATTTAATTAATTGTTGGAGGAGGGTTTGGTTTCATAGGCTTTGTTGTTGCCTGTGGAAGCACTCATTCTTTCCTTGTAACCTTACACAAAGTTGAATAGTTTTCGCTAGTCTTTTGTATATACTTTTGCCATTTCTCCTGTGAATACCTGGGCGTAAATTGGATATATAGAATAAAATTATGGACTGTAAGCTAATCTTAGGTTTTTTTCTGCCCTAAATGTGCTGATAGTTCTTGAAATGCCAGTACTAGTCTTTTGTACATACCTGCCATTTTTATTTCTTTCATATTGAATGAAATGTAGCGAAAAAAGAAAAGAAAAAAGAAGTCAGCTATGAGTTTTTCTTCCATAATTTTTCTTTTGTGTAGTAACTTGGTCGGTCTGACGTGTATGTGAGAGTAAGTTGGCCTGCTAAAAGTTTTGTTTGTCTAATGTCTGCGAATACCATTTTGATGTTGCGGAAGTGCAGGTGGTGATTTTTCTCAATATTGTTGCATCGACCTTTGTAACGAGCAAGACCGGTAAGTCCATTTGACTTGATCTTATTTTTTGTTACCATCTTTTATTCTATTTTCTTTTTACAGATTTAATCTGAACCATTTTTTGAATCTATGGTGCGAATAGAGATGGACAAAGTATGATATATATATATATATATATATATATATATATATATATATATATATATTAGGAATTTGGATGTGCAGGCCTAGTCTTTATTTAAGAAACTGTGATGTCAAAGACCGGAGCTCTTGATCTTGCATCAGGTGACTCGGGTCTTGGTGGTCCTGAATTGTATGATACATATTACTTCTCATTTGGATATTGATCATTATTCATTTTATTATATATATGTTCTTATCAACAGAAGAATTTGAGGTTAAATTTTGACAATTTAACAGTCAGTACGTCTTCTATCTAAAACATCCATCTTATACTATGTGCTATGCTTGAATATAGATAATTTGAGCTTTGGTTATTTTGTTTAGTAACTACCTATAGATTCAGTTATAATATACAATTAAGAGCATTTTCAGAGATTTTGATAAAGACATAGAATAATACATTTTAAAAATATGAAAAAAAATTTATGGCCACATTTTGAGATTCGTACCGGACCTGCAATTATTCAGGACCGGACCGGCCCTGATAGTTAGTAAGAATTAGGCGAAAGAATGCTATTAGTAAGCATGTGGTCTATGATTTGTACATGTATCGGATGACATATATCTCATAGATGTCCACATGGAAAACATAATTATTCTAAAACACAATATACGAGATATGATTTTTGTTATTATTCCTATATTACATATTCTTGTTATTGTTAGTAGTCGTATATTGACAATAGCCTTTCTTAATATACTCTAGCATTCATATAGTTATTATTTCTTTGTTTACTTGTATATTTTATTGTGTAGCTCTAGTATAATTGTTTTACTTTGTTTCTAACTGGATAACATTGACAATTATGTGACCTTTCTCTGCTATTGATGAGATCGAGTGGTAATCATATTCCTTCCTCCGTAGACTCATAGCCTAAAGTTGTATACTTAAGTTGTATACCTCTATTCTTGGTAAGTTAGTCAGTTCTTGTATGGTATAGCGGGTTGTTCCCAAGTTGGTCATGTTTTTGGAGATATATTTAGAGACTTTATCTTTGAGATCAATAGACTTATTGTTATATTCTTGTGATCTTAATTACTGTTGATGTACATGCTTTTATGGATATTCTATGTTGTACATACGAGATATTGAGGTATAGACAGTCTACTACAGTTGATACCGTGACGTAGGCTGAACGTATCCATGTATTCTTACATGAGTACTTGGGAGTGTCATGCCCCACTCCCAAATAATTGGGTACGAATACGTAGACAAGTCCAGTCTATGATACAGTATCGTCGGTAGTATATTGTCTATACTCCAACACATATATCATCATCCAATATCAAAGATCAATAACACTAAAAAAAAAAGCTTAATCACAAGAATATAACTATAAGTATAACAAACAATAAGTATAACAAAACATATATCTAGAAATCTCTAGATCCATAAAATAAAGTAATCCTCAACAATACATAAAAAAGATCCAAGTTTCGAAAACAAACCGCTAAATAAATAATTAAAAATAAAAATAAACTAAGTTAACTAAAGTCCAAACCACTTTAAAAGTCTTAAGTTCTTTTCTAAATATGTCAAGTAGTTTGTGACACCCATGTCACCCTTGTCATTATCGTAAAAGGTACGATAGTCCTATTTTTATAAATATGCCAATATTATCCAGCCATAATAGGAGCAAGTACAAGTAATACAAAGAAGTTATATGATATAAGTGCCTATAATGTATATGAACAAAATCTAATATAACAACTAGAATACGAAAGGTGAGAATGTTGTATAGCTGTACGATAATGATGGAAAAAAAAAAAATCAAGTTTTTCCTTACGTTGGCATATTTCCAACGGCTCATTCTCCCTTTATTTTATTTTTTAATAGCTTTCAATATCAATGATTTCTCATTAAACATCATTCATTTTTTGGGATATAGAGTTGCCTATATATTGAGCTCCATTCTCCTCCTTTAGATTTACAAAAAAAACAATCTCCTCTACAGAAACTCTCTCCAATTCTTGTCGCTCTCGAATTTCTGTTGCTTCGTTGTTGCTCTGGGCAGAGCTAAGTCGGGGTCGTTCTCTCTACGTCGTGTGCGGCAAAGAGATTCCGGTGAAGCGGGAATTCTACCACTAGGAGTGTTCGGATCCAGTCTGCACATAGATCCGGACTATCTCTTAGGACAGTGCTTCGTGCGCGACTTCCCCGGAGGCCGGTAATTTTAATTTAATTTATTTTCTTGCAGATTTTAGTCCAAAGTTTTTGAAGAAAATTCTAACAATCTAAGAGATAAATGGTTCTATAAAAAATCGTGACTTCTTGTTACAAATAGTCATTTATAAAAGTTTGTTCTAATACTGTTAACAGATTTACTTCACACAAATTCAAACTTATCAATTTCGCAATGTTAACTGTTGTTAAAATATTCCTCCATACTTTTATTAACATCTTGTAAAGTTAGGTATATGTTAGCTTAAAAAATTTAGCATTAGTTTACTACTGTTAGCTTCTGTTAACCATTGTTTATAGGAAAAAATTTGTTACTGTTTAGTACAAGCTTCTGTTGAACATAAGCTTTTGGTTGTTTATACGGAAAAATTTTCTTTATACAAGCTTCTGTTTGTTACTGTTTAGTATACAAAGCTTTTTGTCCACACAAACAAGCTTTTTGTTCATCAAAATTTTGTCCATACAAACAAGTTTTGTCAATACTTGTCCTTCATACAAGCTTCTTGTTAACAAACAAATTTTCTTACTATCAAATTTTATTACAACAATTATTTGCTATTGAAAACATTTAAAGTTTTCCTCTCTTTTTTCAAGCAAATTATTTGTTTTAGCTATAAAAAGCTATCGTGATTTATTTCATATCGGTACCATATTATTTGTTATTACATATAACTAAGACTGCTATTATCAATTATCTTTTCATAGATCAATTATCACTTCCTAGATTGACAACTTAGACAAACATTAGTGTGTTACTACATTTTGTCAATACTAGTTCCTTTTTACTCAATATATATCAATTTAGGCTAAATCAAACAATTAATTGATTTAGTAAAATTTCTTTAATTTTAAAGTTCTAAAGTTAAGATTTGTTTGGGAACAAGCCGAAAGGGCCCTTCTGTCAACAAGGCAAAAATTTGTCTAAGCGACCGGTACTTAAGAGTTTCTAGTGAACCTCCGCTTGCTGGGATCCGACGCCTACAGCTAACCCAACCTTATCAAAACTTGAAAAACTAAAATTTTAAAGGTCTATTACTAAAATTATTTTAATTGTTAATTTTAGTTTAAAGCAATCTTATTGAGTAAATATAATTTTACAGACTTTAGAAAACATGACTTCCAAGGAAGAGACTTTTCTGCAAAGCCTGCAAAATTCAATGGCACCTACTTCAAGAGGTGGCAAAGCCAGATGAAATTTTGGCTTACCACTTTAGGCCTGATTTCTGCCATTGATGGGTCCACGCCCATTTCAAATGATTCTGATGAGACTGAGTCTGACGTAGGGGTTTCCAAGTCCTCATCTTCTACCAAGCCCAAGACCCCTAAGGAAATTGACTACCACTGCTTCCACAGAATCTTAAGCGCTATGTCAGAGTCACTCTACGACATTTTTTTGAGTATAAAAGCGCTAAAGAACTCTGGGATGCTTTGGAAGATGAGTATGGTTGTGATGATGTTGGAATTGATAGATTCAATTCCACCACATTCAACCAATATGTCATGGTAGATAACAAACCTATCAATGACCAAATCCACGAGTTCCAAGAACACCTTAGGCAGGTTCAAGCCAAGGGAACTTTCTTTTCTACTGAGCACAAAATAGGATGCTTGATAGATAAACTCCCTCCTTCATGGTCTAAAGTGGCAAAAGATCTTCTACATCTACAAGGATCCATTACATACTCTCAAGTTCTACAAAGAATTAGAACAGAAGAGCAATATAGGTACAAGACCATAGTTAGGTCAAATGCCACAACTAAGGTAAACCTTGTAGAAAGCCATGCAAAACCTAGATCAAACAACCATCTCAAATCCAAGAAAAACTCCTTAAAAAAGAAGCAGAGTTTTCAACCTCCTCATCAAAACCATCATTACCAAAACCATCACCACCAAAACCCTCAACCCCAAAAACCTAGAAACTTTGTTCAGACTCAGGATCAAAGAAGGTTTTGTTTTGTGTGTGGTAGAACCAACCATACAGCCATCAACTGCTTCCAAAGGAAGAAAGAACCTATCCAGAACTCCTTCAAAGGAAAAGGCAAGCCAGAGGCTAACATGATTCTGAATGGGACTTCCAGCTCCTTCAGGTCTGTAAGCTTCCAACCTGTAGTAAACCTGTCTTTCCATTCTGATGATTGGTGGTTGGATTCTGGAGCTAATGTTCACGTTTCATTTGATCGCTCCTGTTTTTCAACCTATCAGGAATCAGGTGGAGGAGGCGTGACTCTAGGAGATGGCTCAACGGCACAAGTTGTGGGAAGAGAAAGAATAGATCTGAAGATAACATCAGGGAAAATTCTACCTCTCCATAATGTGCTTCATGTGCCGTCTGTTAGGAGAAACCTTGTTAGTGGATCCCTCCTTGTAGCATCAGGATACAAAATTGTTATGGAGGCAAATAAAGTAGTTTTCTCTAAGAATGATTTGTTTGTGGGGAAAGGATTTGTGAAAGATGGACTCTTTATTTTAAGTACCATGAATAAAATTTCAAATCCTTCTTTTGTTACAAAAATTGAATTATCAAATATTTGGCATGGTAGATTAGGTCATGTGAACTTAGGATCTATTAAAAGGATGATGAACTTGGATCTTATCCCTAAGACTCCTATAGATGATGAACACAAATGTGAGATTTGTATTCAAGCCAATCACACTAGATTGTATTTTAAATCTGTCTATAGGGATTCTGAACTCCTATAACTTATCCATAGTGATGTTTGTGATTCCAATAGGATTTTGACCCGAGGCGGTAGGAAATACTTTATTACTTTTATTGATGATCATTCAAAGTATTGTTATACCTATCTCCTTAAGACCAAAGATGAAGTTCTAGAAAGATTCAAGGTCTATAAATCTGAAGCTGAGAACCAGTTAGATAGAAAGATTAAGATCCTTAGATCAGATCGTGGTGGAGAGTATACCTCAAATGAAATGACTAACTTCTGTGAAGAGCACGAAATTATTCATGAGGTAACTGCTCCTTATTCACCACAATCCAATGGAGTTGCTGAAAGGAAGAATCGTACTCTGTTAGATATGGTTAATGCCATGCTTCTCAGCTCAGGTGCCCCTGATAATCTTTGGGAAGAAGCCCTTTTGTCAGCCTGTTATATCCTTAATAGGATACCTAGTAAGACAAATGATAAAATCCCATATGAGTTATGGAAAGGTCGGACTCCTAGGATCAACTATCTTAAAGTTTGGGGATGTCTAGCTAAAGTAGGAATTCCTGAACCCAAAAAGAGGAAGATAGGACCTAAGACTGTAGATGCTGTATTCATAGGATATGTCCTAGATAGTAATGCCAATAGATTTCTTGTAACCCATTCTGAAGTAAATGAAATCTCTAATAACACAATCATTGAAGCTAGAGATGCAGTTTACTTTGAGAACATTTTTTTCTTCAAGGATAGAACCCCTTCATCTTCCTCTAACCCATCTCTCATTCCATCTACTAGTTCTCATGATCCAGTACCCAGTTCTCAACCTGAACAAGTCATAGAACCTAGAAGGAGTAAAAGAGAAAGAATTGAAAAGAATTTAGGAAAGGAATCTTCACATTTTTGATAGAGGGTGATTCCTCAACTTATGAAGAAGTCATATCCTCTCCTGATGCCCCTTTCTGGAAAGAAGCTATTAACAATGAGTACAACTCCATCATGGAGAACAATACTTGATTTTTAGCAGACATTCCTTTAGGCAGCAAACCAATAGGTTGTAAGTGGATCTTTAAGAAGAAACTTAGAGCCAATGGTACCATAGAAAAATATAAGGCTAGATTAGTGGCCAAAGGTTTTACCCAGAAAAAGGGATTATATTACTTTGATACCTATTCTCCAGTTGCTAGAATTTCTTCTATTAGAACCCTCCTAGCATTAGCTTCCATTCATGACTTGCTGATCCATCAAATGGATGTAAAGACAGCATTTCTAAATGGAGATTTAGAGGAAGAAATATATATGGAGCAATCTGAAGGTTTTATTGCAAAAGGCCAAGAAAACAAGGTTTACATATTAGTAAAATCTCTTTATGGCCTAAAGCAAGCTCCCAAGCAATGGCACAACAAATTTGACAAAGTTATTATAGAATTTGGTTTTGTACCAAATGAATATGACAAATATTTGTATTCCAAAAATACAAATAAAAGTTGTGTTATCTTATGCTTGTATGTTGATGATATCCTTATTTTAGGATCTTTACTGGAATTGATAAATAATACTAAGAATTATTTATCTAACCAGTTTGATATGAAAGACCTAGGTGAGGCAAACCTGATCCTAGGAATGCAAGTATCCAAATACAATGAGAGATATACTCTATCCTTAGCACATTCAATTGAGAAAATGCTAAGGAAGTTTGAGTATTTTGATAAGAAATCTGTCCTTACCCCTTATGACAGTAATGTTGTTCTCAAGAAGAATGAAGGATTACCTATAGAACAACATAGATATTCACAAATGATTGAGTCCCTTATGTACATAACAAATAGGACTAGACCTGACATTGTATTTGCTATTGGTAGACTAAGTAGGTACACTAGTAACCCAAATCAATCACATTGGACTGCATTGGATAGAGTATTTAGATATCTTAAGGGAACTCTAGATTATAAACTTCATTATACTAGACACCATGATATCATAGAAGGTTACTCCGATGCAAATTGGGTAACTGATTCACATGATGTGAAATCCACTACTGGATATATATTTTCCCTAGCAGGAACTGCAATCTCCTGGGGATCATGTAAACAAACTATCATAGCCAGAAGTACAATGGACTCTGAAATGATAGCTTTGGATACTACCTGTACAAAAGCCGAATGGCTCAGAAATCTTATTATGCATATACCTGTTTATGTTCATCCTATTCCTGCAATTTCTATAAACTGTGATAATAAATCTGTTATAGAACTACTAAAGCATGATTCTATGAATGCTAAGATGAACAGGCACCTGCATCTGCGTTTCAAGTCAATAAAGAGCCTATTGGGCAAATATGTGGTTCTTGACTATATAAAGTCAGAAAAGAACCTTGCAGACCACTTGACGAAGGGTCTGTCTAGGACATTGATCCTAGAATCATCGAGGGGGATGGGGTTAAGCCCATAGTATAGTCACCAGCAGTGGCAACCCAACCGAGTCTGACTGGAGATCCCAAGAAGCCGGTTCAATGGGTAGAAACAAGCTGGACTAGGTGACTATTATGGAACACTGACCTGAGATTAAATTCTCTTTAAAATAAAAGCCCAGGAGGCTGTACATGTGTACATTCATACCCCATCCCTATGGTGACAATGTTCCTTTTGTGATATGGATCGGTTGAGTTTAAACTCTTAATAAGTCCAAGCATAATATGCAGGGTTGATTCCTATCACCAACCCTTAAGGACTTGCCTATATGAGAGGTCGTGCGGGCCGCGACTATAGGACAAGGCGATCCTAGACAACTCTCATGAATGTGTATAAGTGCGCATGACCAACCAAATGTGCCACCCGATAGACCCAAGTACCTCTAGCATACTATGTGTGCTATTTTCCGAGTCTGGTTCAAGAAGACTGATTCAAGGAGTAGTCCATCAAGCTCTTCTTCAGACAAAGACAATAGTCACTACGTGAGATTCAAGGCTGTAGTCCATCTTATTTATGTATAATATAAACATGTCCAGATCTTTTCTACTCTTTTTCTTTCCTTACTCGGAACTTGATTTTTGGGGGGGATTGTTGTATAGCTGTACAATAATGATGAAAAAAAAAATCAAGTTTCTCCTTACGTTGGCATATTTTCAATGGCTCATTCTCCCTTTATTTTATTTTTTAATAGCTTTCAATATCAATGATTTCTCATTAAACATCATTCATTTTTTGGGATATAGAGTTGCCTATATATTGAGCTCCATTCTCCTCCTTTAGACTTACAAAAAAAATCTCCTCTACAGAAACTATAATGACCCGCTCCGCCCTAGCGGAACGCCGATTCAAACGGCAAGTGCAACGACTCGAACGAGCCGTCGACCCGAAGAGTTGGCATCGACCCGAAGAAGAATCGATGCAAGGCTTACATTAGCCCGTCAAGATGAATCCAGACTTAGACTTTCAAAGGCGCGCTCGGAGTATCGCTCGGCCGAGGCGAACATCGCTAAGGTGGGTGGCTCCGATGAACCCGTCTTTGCTTAGCCTAGACACATAACAATACGGACACTAATGCTAGAATCGCTAGGCGATAACACCGTGTATGCTAATAAATGACTCAACGCACCTAGCTAAGGGAATAATCCCATCTTGTATACTTGTATAGAATATGGAAAGGAACTTGGAAAATGTGAACTCTCGTACCGCGCTCCACGCTCGTGCTAAGGCACAAGCTACGTTCAAGTCCCTGATGCGTT
Organism: Iris pallida; assembly: GCA_029216955.1. Lineage (NCBI taxonomy): Eukaryota > Viridiplantae > Streptophyta > Magnoliopsida > Asparagales > Iridaceae > Iris > Iris pallida. The sequence goes on from JANAVB010004600.1 coordinate 7,044,101, forward strand.
CAACAATGAAACAATGAATGGTTTACAACAATAAAATGGGAAGACTATCAACATAGTCGTTCCGAGTAGAGTATAGCAACATTGAAAGACTATGGGACCGATGGGTCGCCAAGGCGACTCCCGCACTGGGAGTTGCGTAACAAATGAAATGAATGAATCAACGAATGAATGAATGAATGAATACGTGAATGAATCAATGAACGAACGAACAAGTGAAAGAAAGAAGGAAAAGAAAGAACACATGAAAGATAAGAAAGGAAAGAATGGTTAGCGACATGTGTGACGGGCACGTGCAACGGGACTCGCTACCCGCGCTGCACGGACGCCAACCTGGTCGATAACGCATTATGGCTAAGGGTTAGCCTACGGCTCGGAGATAGCCGCTAAGTTAAAATGATAAGATAATACGAAATGGTCTTGGACAAACGGCACGGACGATGGGGGGGAATACCGTAGCCGTATGGTGGAAGGATTCTGCGGCACGGGCGTTGTGTGGAGTATACCATGGCCGGCCTAGGCGGAATCAAAATGGGGCTTACGGGCTGCCTGGGTGCGGGCTTGGGCACCGGGAGACGTAAGTGCAGGGTATTTCAAGAGACTTAACGGGGTGTACCAGCCATCACCCTACGCTAAGTTGAGAAATACCAAGGGAAAATTATAGAAGCATGAAATTTCAGAACCAGAAAGTCTATGCGCCAGACTACATGCGCCAAAGCTTGGACAAAGTGCTTCACAGAAAAAAGCAACAAATATAGACATTGAAAGAGGACTTTTCATTTAACATATAAAAGTCTATTACATGTCTAAGAAATACTGTACAAAGGAGAAAGAAAAGATCCTAAGTCTACAGCCAGCAATCAACATGTGCCCTCAGTCAGGCGCATCCCAACATGCGCCCTCAGCCAGGCGCATCCCACCATGCGCCCTCAGCAAGGCGCATCCCTTCAGCAGCTCAGTTATGTGCATCCTCAGTTATGTGCATCCCTTGGACAGCTCGGTTATGTGCAGCCCAGTTATGTGCCATCCTTCCAGCCAGGCTCACCTGGCCGAGCAGGACGAGGGCGGCAATTAACCCTTCATCCAAAAGCCAAAGGAAGAGAAGAGCACCGCAATCGACCCGCGGCTAAAGGAGCAGCTTCACGCAGAGAAGGAGCTCGCCAAAGCTCGAGGAAGACGGTCAGGGCACCGCAATCCCGATCTACGGCTCTTCCCGCACAACAAAGACGAGGCCCGAGCATCCCTATCTTTGGGTGCAACAGGCACCTTTCGCCTGCCTCGGAAGCCCTCGACTCCGACTTTTGGATGTAACAGTCACCTTCAAGTGCATCAATGAAGACATTGCGTCGCATCTTCACCCTCGGGAGCATCTCGTCAACAGAATGCATTCGAGTAAACGAATTCATGTCGGAAGGACGTGAGAGAACGAGAAGCAAACTCTCTCTCCATACCACTATTTATAGGCCGGGAAGATCAAACCCATGCGCCAAGTGGATGGCTCTCCGAATTCTGTGCAATGAATTTGCATTAAATGGATGAACCGGACGCTTCGAATTCAGCCAAGTCAAAACGGCTATTTAAAGCACTCGAAGAACGTGACAGTTGCACCATCAAAGACGTCTCACGAAGCGGATGCGCCGGCCAGACCGCACATCACACAGACGCGCCCTTTAAACTCAAGCGCATCACACAGACGCGTCCTTCAGTACCAAGAGCATCACAGGGGATGTGCCCCCATGCGTCCCCATACGCCTAGTGGAACGCCAACTGACGAGCCCACTCAGATGTCCATCGAATGTCACAAATATTAAATGCTGAACTGACAGAGTTGGCAGCACGCCTCCCAAAGTCTGAACAGTCGGCAGCTTTTTCAGAAGACGAAGTATCGCCAACGTCAGCATCATTATTACTCCCCTCCGACGGCTACTGCCACGTGGCCACCCAACCATCTCGCATGCGCCTTCGCAGCCATGCGCCCAAATCTGCATACGCCTCAAAAGCTGTGCGCCTCAGACTTTTCACTGATCCCTAAAGACAGAAGGAAAGTCACTGTTACAACTCTGCATGCGCCTCAAAAGCCATGCGCCCCAGACTTCTCCCTGATCCCAAAAGACAGGAGTAAAGTCACTACTGAAGCTCTGCATGCGCCTCAAAAGCCATGCGTCCAGAATGATTCGTGACTCCTAAAGGCTACGAGCCAAAGTCTCCTCATACGCCCAATCCTAGGCGCATCCTACCAGATCATTGCCCCCACCAAATCCGAGATCTCCGAGTCATGGGTCGACGACATGTGTCCTTTAACTCAACTCATCCAAGATCTCAGCAACAGGAAGATCTTCTTCTCCGCTACGTGCTGGTTTACAACAGCAACATGAAGAAGTCAACCCCCTCGATCAGGGCGCATCGTCCATACGCCTCCATTAGCAATCAACACGTGGCATCCCCGCATACAGGTGCATCCTACATATGTGCGCATGAGCAGCCAGCCTGCAAAACTATAAATAGAAGGATTATTTTCTTCTTTTACACACACACGGACCAATCTACGTTCATACATATCAACCTCCACAGCGAACAGACAGAGACTTCGTACCACCAGAGAGGCAGATACAGACACTCAATGTCTTTCTCCTCTTAGCAAGCTCCAGCACCCAGAGCAATCCAGACCTTCAGAGAACCGATAACCGTCGTCAGATCGTCAACGGAGTCAACGCATTACCACTCACTCCATTGGCACAAGGAACCCAGATTAAACAAAAGTGTACTCCTAGGACTACGTCTAAGTCCTATATTGTAACACTGTTCTGTTTGTATTGAAATTTGCAATCAAAGAATTTTAATGGCAAACAAGCTGGCGACTCTGCTGGGGACCTCTTTCTCCTCCACCGAGAAAGCTGTGTCACAATCCGACGACGTGAAGGTGGACTGCTCCCACAAGACGCTGGTCGTACGCCTCAATCAACAGGCGTATGAGGAGTTCATATCTGAAGACAGTGCGAGTCCTTCGAAGCGGCTGCCAAAGCCGAAGAAGACCCGTCGAGTCTGGGTGCGCAAGGTCGACGCCTCGGGCACCACCACCGAAGGGGATGCGCCAATCCAGCCTTCCCTTCCTGCTGACGTCCTCAGCAACCAAGATGTGCCCGCTGGTGCAGCGCATCTTTCGGGGAAACGTGCGGCTAACCACGTTCTCCAGCCATCTCCCTCTCAGGAGAGAAAGATGCATCGACGGAGCAGGAGCACAGCCAATGTCACGCGCATCACCTCTGATGCGCCACAGAAGATCTCTGTCTTTGACAGACTCACTCGCTGTAGTGGCGAGAAGAATTTGGATTCTGAGTACTACGCGCCCCAGCAGCCTGGTACAAAGAAGACCAAGGCAGCACGGGCCATGCGTCCCAAACGTGCTATGCCAGCAACAAGCCAGAAGCATGCGCTCACAATCATACGCGCTGTTGATGGTAAGTTGTACAAGGTCGACTCGAGTGCTGCGGCGCCGAGAACGAGCCGACCTTCAAAGCCCTTATCTTACTTGGGCGCATCTACTGCGTGCCCAACTAAGTCGAGCAAGGCAAATCCAGTGGTCTTGAACTCCCGCGCCTCCTCCGGTTGTGCGTTTGAGGTCCGTTCAAGTTACTCCAAATGCTGTGGTTCCCCCACTACTGATCGGGATGCCTGTTTGGTATTAGATCAGGAGGCGCAGCACTCACTTGACCACCCCGGCGCTTGGTCTTGCCATGCGCTTGAAGGGAGTACGAATGTGGCACTCTTCTCCAACGATCTGCGTAACGTGATTACTCACAAGCGCCAATCAGGAGAGTTGACTGACAAGCACGATGCGCCTCTCACGGGGCATACTTGTGTTGTGGTCACCATCAACTGCTGTTGCAAAGCGGCAGTCCCACCAAGGCAGTCGGTGTTCCAGCGGCTGCAATCATCAACACCTCTCTGACGTCGTCTCGGGAAGAAGGTGTCAACAGAAGAGGAACCAACGGTTGCTTCATGCAACGTGATCTCCAACTCCTCGTCAGTCCGAAAGACGACTGGCGGTCTCTCTTCCTCGTCCAAGAGCCAGCCGAGGAAAACCAAGACAGCTGTCTCATCCTCCGGAGTGTTCGAAGGCACTCGAGCGAGGAAGAAGTTCTTGGAGGAAGCTGGGGGTAGTCAGACCCTTGCCGAGCCTCCTTCCGAAGACGAGTGTGTCCAAAGCACACTTGGGGCAGATCCTCGAGGCGAAGTCAGCCTTCCAAAAGCCCCTGAAGACAAGGATATCCCCCAGAACATAGCTGGGGGTAGTCTAGCATCTGCGGACCCGAGTTCCGGAGACGAAGAGGTCCTTTAAGACGGGGCTGGGGGTAATCAGGCCCTTGCAGATGCGCCTGTGGTGAATGTTCTCCCGAACATAGCCGGGGGTAGCCCAGACGAAGCTCCATGAGAGGCAACTCCCCTACATGGGAGTGAGGCCGAGAGTGAGGCCTCAACCCATCCATCCACTCCCGGCCGCGTCATGACAGTAAACGTGACTGAGGCTGATGTCGAGTCTGATGCGCCGCCAACGGACCTCGTCCGGCGTATAGATACTCTGGAGGGAGGACTCAAAACCCTCTCTGCCTCCATGGAAATACTGACTCAGGCAGTGTTTGAGATACGGTCAGCTTTGACCAGGACACCTTCTGCTGGTCCCGACCCAGGGGTCAATGGAGAATCGAGTGTGCCTCTTCAACGGGTATCCTCGGACGCAGGTCGCCAAGAAGCACCTCGGACGTCAGAGCCCTCAAATGTTCAACATCCGGTGGTACCACCTTCCCCGACTCCCAGCTCCACGGAAGACGTGGTCGAGATGATCAGGGACCTGCGCGAGCGCTTTGAGTCCAAGACGAGACAAGAGGAGCGCCAAAAAATGGGCATTCCCCAGCCTTATCCCCTCGAGTGGAACAAGGTGGTTTATCCTCCAAAGTATAAACCACAAACACTGACGCCGTACGACGGGAAGGACTCTTCTAGTCGCTACCTGACGTATTTCCAGTCTCAGACGGGACATCTTCCGAAGGAGGACGCGCTTCTTACCAGCATATTTGTTGGGGCACTGAAAGGAGTGGCGTACGACTGGTACTGCAGCCTCTCCGACAATTCAATATCTTCCTTCGACGACCTGACGCATCTTTTTTTCGACCGTTTCTACGACGGCGTCCCTTATAGAGATACGCCAGAAGGAGAAGAAAACAGTTCGAGTGTTCATCGAATGCTTCCGACAGGCCTGCTTCAGACTGCCCCCGGGCATGCCAGAACATGCGCTTCTCTCCTCCTGCAGCATGAACATGCTGCCTGCAGTCAAGCTCTGGCTCAACTCTACTCCTCCTCCCGACTAGAGCTCCTTGATCATTGAAGCAGAAGCTGCGGAGAAGAAGGCAGCCAACGCTCGTCTTCTGGGAGTTAGTTTCCCTGCCTTCGAGGACAAGGGAAAACGTCCTGCAACCAACAACCCTGCACGAGAGGCAAAGGAAAAGCAGGCATTGACTGTCAATGCCTCAAAAGGTGCATCAGCACCTACTCAGAAGCCTCCACTTGCACCAAGGCCGAAGGAAGTTTATTCGTTCAATGACGAAGACACCCTGCAACTCTTTGAGATACTGAAGCAGGGCAACAAGATCAAGCTTCCGGACCCTAAATGTCCCGATGAGGTTGGGAAAGTGAACAACCCGAGGTACTGTCACTACCATCGATTTGTCGGACACCCAACCAAGGACTGCTATGTCCTCAAGAATTACATCCAGCGCATGATCAATGCGGATGTAATCTCCGTCGACTACGAAGAGAAGACAGTGTCGGCCAACATGGTGTCACTCCAGTTTGGCACCCTGCCGCCGACTACAACACAGGATGGCGTCGTCCCCATCCCTAAGGCGACAATGGAGGTGGTTAACTTACCCCCAACCCGTGACAACGTGAGTGGACTCATCCCACTCACCACATCTCGAGGAGAGATCTTGTGGGTTCACCCCGATCTCGTCTCAAAGGTGACTCAACCGGAGGTACGCCCTACCTCCAAGTCCAAAGGCAGGAAGATCAAGTCTTGCCGCATGGTTTCTTCTTCAGCGGAAGAGGTACTTCCTGTGCAGACGCGTTCACAACAGAACGTCCAACCCGACGAAGCTGCCGACGAGGTGGTTCCTCCTGGCACTGTCCCTGCTGTCCAGGACGAAGGCCCGTCTAAGCCCTCAGCAGCCAATAAACAGAAGCAGATAGAGGCCCGCTTCGATAGGCCTCTGCGAAAAAAGAATGCTTCGGGGCTAGCCAAGCCCCACAACTTCGACATACTGGCGCAACTCGCCAGTACTCCCGCCCGCCTATCTCTGTTCGAGCTCCTCCGTCTTTCCAAAGACTCCCGAGAAGCTCTCTGCGAAGCTCTGAAGGATGCTGAATCCCTTCTCAGTCAGGTCAAGCAGCCGGAAGATCTTCCGACTGTGTGCAAGCACTGTCACTGTACGGAGGAGGTTATCCCCAATATAGCCTTCACCCAACAGGACATTTTGCTCAAACATAATCGACACAACAGGCCGCTGTATTACACAGGGTACATCGATTCAGTCAAGGTGAAGCGGATTCAGATCGATCCGGGGTCTTCCCTCAGCATCATCCCGAAGACACTGCTCTCAACACTGGGGATCCCAATGTACCGACTGGCGCCCTCCAACACGACAATCAGTGGTTTCAACGCCAGCAAAAGTGAACCACTGGGCAAAATACGACTAAAGTGCCACATCGGTAACCTCAGAACCGAGGTCACTTGTTATGTCGTGGACGCTGAAGTCAACTACAACATTCTGTTGGGTCGCCCATGGCTGCACGAGTACATGGTGGTGCCATCCACGCTCCACCAATGTATGAAGTACGTGTCCACCAACAACGTCATCCGTACGGAGTTTGCGGACATCGACCCCTTCAAAGGGATTGAAGCCTACTTCACCGATGCCGACTTATACAAGTCACCCGACGAGGAGAAGGCCAATGATGCTGATGACGAAGCAGAAACGGCAGCAGAGCCGGACATGGAGCCTGAGGTCACTCCCGATGCTCCTTTGAAGATCCGACTCAAAGGCAAACCGCCTCAGAAGTTGCCCCCCATGAGCATTAAGCTATCCGGGAAAGCACCAGCTGCTCCTGAAGCTCCCCTGAAGATACGGCTCGAGGGAAAGCCCCCTCAAACATCGGCTCCTCTTGTGGCAAAACTATAGGGGAAGGCGCCAACCACCGGAGGCGCAGCAGAGGCACCTCTGAAGGTGCGTCTTAAGGGCAAGCCGCCGCCATCCCAGCCGCCAGAGAAGGCCCATGTAGTCCTCTCGGACTTCTAGATCAACGCTGTGGTGGACCCTCCCGAGCCTACTACAGTGCTTACAGATGAAGAGCTGGGAGAATATATCTCGGCCGATGTAGATGCCCCATCTCTCGACAATGTAATCCCACGGGATAAAATCTCGCATTTCATCAATAATAGAGTATTTTTTAATTATTCTAGTCTTCCACATTGGAATGCCATGTATACATTAGATAACGTTCTACGGTCGTTGCAAACACAAATAACGATCGTCCATCATGTAAATCGAGTAGTCCCGTCCCAAGGGGTCTGTTACATAGTCCCACCACGGAGTCGAGACGAAGAATCTATTATTTTCGGTAAGGTCGAGCGTCATCAAGACCTCCCGCCACTCGAGCCAGAACCAGATGCCGGCAGAATGCAACTCTATCGGTACATCGACAAGGCAAAGTACCTCATCCAAAAGATGGGTTACGACCTAAAAAGCGACAAAGGCCTGAACTACGGCAAAGGTCGACGTCTCCCTCTCCGGCTTCCAACACCTAAAGGAAAGCCGCAGGACTACTACAACAAAACTCGACGGGGGGTAGGCTATGTCACGCCGCCGTCAACTCCAGAGAGTTCAGACGCAGAGGAAGTTGAACATTCTCACTCATCTGAAGTGTCAACGTGGGATTCCGATACCAGTATTGGATCTGTCTTCAAGAGAGTACTATCAGCCAACATGACATCTGCACAATCTCAAGAAGAAGAAGGCGAAGACCAAGCACCGAAATTCTTCGAAGAAGAACCCTGGGCTCAACGCCTGGGACAACAATGGGAGTCTCGTTTTGAATTACGTGAACCTCCCACCGAAGACGAAGTCGAACATATCGACCTTGGGGACGGATCTTCTTCCAAACCCATATTCGTCAGCAAAAGCCTAAAAGGAGAAGACCGAGAATCTTTAATCCAGCTGGCTAAAGAGTATATCGACGTCTTTGCCTGGAGCTACGAAGATATGCCGGGACTTGATCCCCAAATCGCGATACATAGGTTGAACATCTTGCCTGATGCCAAGCCTATCAAGCAACAACAGCGGCGCTTCCGTCTGGACATCATGAACGCCATCGATCAGGAGGTAGACAAACTCTTGACTAGCGGCTTCATCCGTGAAGAGCAACACCCAGATTGGGTAGCCAACATCGTCCCCGTCACCAAGAAGAATGGGAAGTCTGTATCGACTTCAGAGACCTCAACTCTGCTTGCCCAAAGGACGAATTCCCGCTTCCAATCACCGACGTGATGATCGACAACACGTGTGGCTTCGAGCGCATGTCTTTCATGGACGGGTATTCGGGCTACAACAAGATCAAGATGTTCCCCGATGACGCAAAACATACGTCGTTCAGGACTCCAAAGGGCGTTTTCTGCTACACAGTAATGCCCTTCGGCTTGAAGAATGCTGGTGCGACATACTAACGTGCTATGAGCACCATTTTCTGTCAACACCTTCGCAAGACAGTCGAATGCTATGTTGACGACATCGCAGTCAAGAGCCGTCTCAAAGGAGAACACCTGCAAGACCTCAAGACAGTCTTCGACCTCATGCGGGCGCATCAACTCAAGATGAACCCTGCTAAATCCTTCCTTGGATTTCGAGCGGAAAGTTCTTGGGCTTCATCATCACGGCGAAAGGCATTCATGTCGATCCCGAGAAGACCAAAGCAATTCTTGATATGGACCCTCCGAAGAATATTCGAGAACTTCGAGGCCTACAGGGGCGTCTGGCGTACATCCGGAGGTTCATAGCAAACCTTTTCGGCAAATGTCAACCCTTCACCCAGCTCATGAAGAAGGGAGTCTCTTACGTCTGGACAGAGGAATGCCAAAAGGCTTTCGACGACATCAAAGCCTACCTGACGAGCCCTCCAGTTCTGGTGGCACCCGTCGCTGGCAAACCATTCCTACTCTACGTCCGCGCCATGGATCATTCCCTCGGCGCCCTGCTAGCTCAGAACAGCGACACAGGCTATGAGCAAGCAATCTACTACCTCAGCCGAACTATGATCAGGGCCGAACACCGGTACAATCCCGTTGAAAAGGAGTGCTTGGCTCTGGTATTTGCCATCCAAAAGACTCGTCATTATGTCTCGGGCCAGACAATTCATGTCATTTCCCGAGTCAATCCGCTCAGGGTCCTCATGACGAAGCCAGGATCATTGAACTCCCGGCTAGCCACATGGGCGATCTTGCTAACACCATACAACATGGTGTTCGTTCCAGAAGAGGCTGTTAAGGGTCAAGCTCTGGCCGACTTTTTAGCTGCACACCCCATCCCAGAGTCCTCAAGACTCTATGAAGACATCCCGGATGAGGTCCAAGAATCAAACGTCACCGAAGAAGGCTCCGTCTGGCGGATGTTTTTCGATGGCGCTTCAAGAACAGGCCCCAAAGGCCGAATCATCGCAGGAGTGGGGGTGGTACTAGTCTCCCCCGATCAGCTGGTCATCCAGCGTGCTTACTCCCTTTCGAAGCCGTGCTCCAACAACGTTGCCGAGTACAACGCGCTCATTGTGGGACTCCATCTAGCACAACAGCTGGAGGTAAAATATCTGGAAGCCTACGGCGACTCAAAGCTCGTCGTAAATCAGATCAGAGGGCAATACGAGGTTCGCCATGAAGATCTGATCCCCTACCATGAAGTTGCATTGAACATCATTTCAACCTTCACTGGGTTCTTCATCGAACACGTACCTCGTCTACAAAATCTAGAGGCCGATGCTCTGGCTGGCCTCGCAGCCTCTTTGGCGGCACCCCTCGGAACTCAACACTATGTCACGGTAGTGGGTCGAGACTTGGTCTGCCCTAAAAACAACCTGCGCTCACAAGTGGCCCACGCCATGTCAGCGGGTGACGGTGTTAACGTTCGGGATTGGAGATTCCCGTTCATCGACTTCGCTGTCTACGGAATTCTCCCAGAGGACCCGAAAGAAGCCGTCTCGGTCAGGAGACACTCTCTTCGATTCTACTACGATACGGCTACTAAAATGCTGTACCGACGCTCCTACGATGGACTTCTCCTTCGATGTTTGTCTAACGAAGAAGCAGCCGAAGCCCTTCGAGAAGCTCATGATAGAACCTGCGGGGCCCATCAACCTGGTCCTAAGTTGCAGGACCGACTGCGACGCATGGGCTACTACTGGCCAACCATGGCCGCTGACGCTGTCGAATATGCTAAGAAGTGCCATGCGTGCCAGCTTCACGCAGACTTCATTCATACACCGTCAGAACCATTACATCCTACAGTCGCCTCCTGGCCCTTCGAGGCTTGGGGCATGAACATTGCGGGACCGATCACCCCTCCTTTATCGAGAGGACACCGCTTCATCCTAGCAATCACCGACTACTTCTCCAAATGGACAGAAGCAGTTCCGCTGGCAGAAGTGAAAAGCTCCAGGGTGATCAGCTTCATCAAGCACCATGTCATCTACCGTTTCGGGGTACCCCGGAGGATCATCCACGATAATGGACCTCAGTTCATCAGCCATATCTTCAGCCGATTCTGTGACAAGAATCGCATTCAAAATGTGGCATCAACCGCCTACAATCCGGCAGCAAACGGATTGGCAGAGGCGTTCAACAAAACTATTGTCAGGCTACTCAAAAAAGTCGTGTCATCTAACAAACGCGACTGGGATAAAAAGCTTGGCGAATGCCTTTGGGCCTACCGTACAACGGTACGGACCCCGACAGGCAACACACCATTCTCCTTGGTCTACGGGAGCGAAGCGGTACTGCCTCTCAAGATTCAGATACCATCACTCTGCGTAGCAATCACAAACCAACTCACAGAAGAAGACAATCAACGTCGTCGTCTGCGGGAACTGGAAGCACTTGACGAAAAGCGTCTTCTAGCTCAACAACACATCGAACTCTACCAAGCCCGTATATCACAGGCTTTCAACAAGAAGGTCAAGCAGAGGACTTTCCAAATTGGCGACCTGGTTCTGGCAGTCAGGAGGCCGATGGTGTTGACTCACAAAACACCAGGAAAGTTCGAGCCCAAATGGGAAGGACCTTTCATCATCGAGACGGTATACTCAAATGATGCTTACCGCCTCGCCAAACCCAATGGGGAGTTGTTCATGATGCCCATCAACGACAAGTTCCTAAAGAAGTACTACTCTTGACATCTTTTAGACATGTGCTTCCACCAGGGGATCTGTGGACCCAATCATCAGGGCTCACAGACAATTCCCTTCCACAAAATCATACGCTTCCGGAACCCAGCTGTTCCGTGGCATCCTCCAGTAGAAGACAACCACGTCCACATCAGCTCTGAGTTGTTCCCCTACGCCCCACAAGACAGAATCTTATCCCCGTAAGACTACGCTATCCTTCATGTTTACCACGTCCACATTATCTCTGAGTAAACATCCCGTACAGACAACCCCCGCGTTGCCGTATATCGATCGCAGAACTTCCACGCCCACATTACCTCTGAGTAGTTCCGTGCATCTCCCAGAGTCTTTCCTACCACGTCCATAACACCTCTGAGTAGGAAGATTCTATCATTTGAACCCTATATTTGTCACGTCCATATTACCTCTGAGCAAATACATTGGGTTCTTCAAACTTATTATCTGTACCTAAAACCAAGGTACGCAAAAGATAATAGGTCAACACAAACCATCAAAGTTCATGACAAGCAAAAATGAACACATCACAGAAAATGGTGTACTTCTTTATTTCTAGAAAAGGAGAGTAAAGGATTACACTATCCCTAGCAAGAGTTGCAAAAATACAAATACAAAAAGCAGAGACTACAAGCCCTAAATATCCCCAGGATTGGCGGAAAGCTCTGTAATTCGGCGTTTCAAATCTGCCGCCCGAGTCTCCACAGTCGCCAAGACTCGACGTTCAGCTTCTTGACGCATCGCTTCAACAGCCTCAGCAGAAGTTTTATTCTCGTGCTTCTCATCAAGTTGTTGTCTCTGCTGAGCCAGGGTAAAAGCTCGGAGAGTGAAAGCTGCTTCCTCCTTCTTGAATGCTACGTGTTCAGCCTGGACACGTTCAGCATCCAATAGGAGTCGGGCCCGCTGATCCTCAAGGCGGCACATCTGCGCGTCAATCTCCGCAATATTAGCGTCCAATGCAGCTCGCGTCTCCACTGTCTCCCGCATAGACTGAGATAATTGCTCCACTACAGCTTCAGTCTCAGCCACTTCGCGTTCCCAGACACTCACTGTGGCCTGGTAGGAAGACTCAGTCTCGGGGAGCAGCTTCTCCTTCTCCGCATCTATCAGGACAGAGAGGTCATTTCGCTGGATGCGCTCTAATTCGGAAAGCCGCTGGTCCAACTCAGCCACCGTGGCTTCCAGAATGACGGCCATATGATCGTGGCCCTGGTGAATACGGATCAAGTTGATATGAGGCAGTGCCAGAGTTCTTGCCGTCGCAAAGCTCCCTTTGGCATCCATCACTGCCGACACCCCCCTCTGCAGCATTTTGTACACTGCCTCAACGATGAATTTCACATATTCATCTGCGTCCGCCAGCACCTGCGGCGTCATAGCAGGGGTTGGAGGAGCTACTCCAGTCGGCGGACCGGAAGAAGACCCGCCGACCTCAACCTGCGAGGCTGGAACCTCGGTATTAGTAGGCTCTTCATCAACAGGGGCCTGACTACTAGCCCGAGGAGCCAAGGGAACATAAGAAGCTGGGACAGGCGTCGAAATAGTACCCCAAGTGGAAGGAGCAACAGAGGGTTCCATCACACCCTTACCCTTCCCAAACTCGGAAGTACCACCGACGTCAGTGGCCACCTCTCCAATCCCCAACGTACTATCAGCAGCCAATACTCCTCCTGGCAGAACGGGGAGATCAACACTTATCTCCTGACTCGTCCCTGAAGACAAGACCGCCAGACGGGTCTCTTCATCAAATCCCTCTACAGGGATAGGATCTGTCGCTACCTCCTGATTGGTAGCCACCTCAGCTTCCGCCGCTGAGTCTGGGGTAGGGCTCGGCAATGATGCAACCGACCTCCCCTCATCATAACAAGGAGGGAAATCAACCCTCTCCTCTGTTTCAATCACATCTGTTGCCCCCGTAACAGGCTCTTGCAACTCTGGAGCAACATCATCCGAAGACGACGAACTCCACCCCACATCATCACCAGGAAGCCTCGTGTCTGCTGGACCCTCGACATCCAAGGCCCCAGCCACGGCCTTTATCATCTCGGAAGCTGCTGCATCCTCAGTTTCCCTTCTGACATAATCCGGGGACGCTGGAATCTCTACGACAACAACATCCTCCGGATTCTCCTTCATAGGAGACATCATAGTCGGCAGGATGCGCACTTCAGACGAACCCGCCATCTCCTTTGGCCTGCTCCCACCAGATTTTGGAGTACGAGGCTTTCTTTTTAGCGGCTCCTGTACAAAAGGGAAGCATTGATTACATAAAATGTTGAACCCAAACCAAACTATGTGGGACATCCTTACCTCTGCAGATGCTGAATCCGATGACACCGTCGGTGACGATGTCTTCTTTAGCTTCTTTGACGCAGGAGATCCAGCCCCTGCATCTGCACGTCGTTTCGGTTGATCAACCGAAGGTTCAGCCTGACCCCCTGGGGATGCGATGGGGGCACCGTGATGACCCACCCCTGGTGGACAGTGTGGTCGAGCCCTAGCCGATACATGCCCAGTCACCGCTAACGGGGTGCCTACAACGAGACTCGTCTCCCTATCATACCCGGAAGGCGCGGCAGCCATAACGCAGTAAAACTTGGCGGCCGAGTAAAGAATGGGCGGCCACGGATCCTGGGCAGGCAGCGTAAAGCGAGCTCCGGTACATCCAGCATTATAGTAATGCCAAGCTCGTGCGCCATCTAGCAAACTTCCAGCATACCCCAGGGTGATACTGGGATTGTCCAACATCAGCTGCGCATAACCGAATTGACGTGCAAAGCGGCTCGATAAATACGGTTCCAGGAAGCACTGATTCCTGTTCCGGTACACCAGGTGGGATGGTCGAATACTCTGCAACCAGCGGAATCCACACGGAGGCAGAGCGGTGGCATCTTCACCTGAATCCCGTAAGTCTTCATTGGCCTCAAAACCCAAGAAGATCGGACCAACTTTGGTGATCTCCCATCCCTGAAGATGGGATAAAACCCTTCTGCAAACAGGGACGCCAGTGTGCGACCAACTCCTCTGGTGAAAACGGCGGAAGAATGCATCTCCGGCCCTGTAGTCTTCTTCTGAACCTGGACTCATTACGTTGGGATGGTGTAAAATTAACCACCCCATCAAATAGTGAAACGGCAGTTCAGTACGCGGGAAGTTATCTTTTCGACCCCGGTCATGAATCACATTTCCTGCGAACTCGCGTAAACCTCGCAGTAAATTACATACCATTGCGGGGAGTAGAGCCAAGCGCCGGCCAAAGACCAACTTCACAGCTGGCAGGATCAAGTGCCGGGTCACTCTCTCTACAGAGCCGGATCCGCCCGGGAAGACATAATCCCGAAGCCAAACCATGAGATACGCGACCAATACTGCTTTTGACGACATTCGATGAGCAAGATGCCAGAAACAACTGTAGGAGCGTTCATCAGACTGCTGGTCCTCATTTTCCCGGGGATTCTTCTCATCTAACCTGCTCATCTCAGAGAGCACTTCGCTACGAGAGAGCGCCGACGGAGTGAAGAATTGCGAGGGATCCCCCTTGTCTTGCCTAAAGACGTAATCTCTCCAAGCGGTCACATGAGGCTGCAATCTGCTCTTGTCCCTCTTCTGCATATAGTAATGATGACTCGCCACTTCCTTAAAGACAGCCGTCACCTCCTCAGCCTTGTCCCCCAGGACTTGAAACTCTTCGTTGGTCGAAAAATACTCTTCGTAGGGTTCCGATCCCCAAGGAAGCTTTGATACCTTATACATCTCATGAAGTGCGAGCCCTAACTCCCCCACCGAGTAAAAAAGATCCCGGTATGGATATCAAACATCTCCAAGAGTGCGAGGAACATATGCCTGTTAATGTCAACACCTGCCTGGGTGGCACGAATCGCGGCAGTCAGCCCAATTTCTCGGAGCTCAGTCTGGAACCGCGACAAAACCTAGAGTGTCAGTTTATCCCATTTGGAAACATAATGACACCAACCCTCTACCTGAAACTGTCCTTTCGGGTATGAGCGTTCCATCAACAGCATGCGAAGTGCAAAAGTCAAGGCACTATGAGCAAATGTATCAAGGGGAACATCACTGTAAATGCTCCCAGGGCGTAGAGTCCGCCAGGTGAAAGAAGACCCAGACCGCACCGCGGTCAAAGTATTTTTCTGATCGGAGGTAGAATCAATTTTGATGATGCCAGTCACCGCCCCCCCTGAGAGGGAGTAAGATCCCAAGACATCCTCCTCTTGGAAGCAAGACGACAGAAGGCCATCAAAGGCCATTGACGTTCAAGTTGCTTAACGGTCATATGCACTCCTTTTGCTGTGAAAAACCAGTCTTCCTTGACCTTCAACACTGTTGCTTCAGTAGAAGTAAGGCGGTCCCCAAACAGGAACTCAGGCTTTAAGAAGGTCACTTTATCAGATGTGGCAGATTTCAAAACACCACGCTCCATCATCCGTTTGAGGAACCCATACTACTGTTCCCGGATTTGAGTTATTCTCTCGAGATACTGGTCCAGCATAATAGCGGCTTGAGCAGGGTTTATCACTTCCTCGTTATAATCTACTCCCGTCTGGCAGAGGGCAGTGTCCAAGAGCACTTCACTCAAGAGTGGGATAGGCATCGACACTAGCAAAGATTCGAAAAATGTTAGAAATAACAAAAGAATCTGAGTCTTATCAAAAGCGCATAGCGCGTCCGAAAGCCTCGGCGCATCATCAGGGTCTAAACCCATGCGCATCAGCAACGGAGTCTCGGCGCATCATCAGGGTCTAAACCCATACGTATCAGCAGTAAAACCTCGGCACATCATCAAAAGACTCAAGGTCTATGTGCGTTGGTGTACGTGAAATGAAACTTACCAACCACCTCCGATCGAACTTCGACAGGCCGACGGGGAACATCGACCGCTGCAGCTTTCACAGATTCTTTTCCTTTGTCCTTGCTAGCACCGCCGCGAGGAGTCTTTGGAGCCATTACTTTGAGAGAAGGAAAGTTAGGGTTTTGAAAAAGAACTCTAAAGAAAGCAAGGAGAAGAAGAACTCTCTCTCTCTCCATCTCTCGCCTATTTATAGGACTTGGTCGCACGCGTGAACCGATGATGTGTGATCTCAGCCGTCGCCTCGGGTTCTGTGAAGAGAGAACCACAAATAAAACCAAAAAAGATCATCATTAATCTTTTTTAGGTTACCGAGGCGTCATCATCAGCACTGACGCGCGGAGCATCTATGCGCCCTGACGGTCATGCGCCTCCACTACCATGCTTCTTATTTAAAGTATTCCAAAACTTATCCAAAAGTTTTAAAAACTTTGAAGGGGGTCTTGTAGAAGCATGGAATTTCAGAACCAGAAAGTCTATGCGCCAGACTACATGCGCCAAAGCTTGGACAAAGTGCTTCACAGAAAAAAGCAACAAATATAGACATTGAAAGAGGACTTTTCATTTAACATATAAAAGTCTATTACATGTCTAAGAAAGACTGTACAAAGGAGAAAGAAAAGATCCTAAGTCTACAGCCAGCAATCAACATGCGCCCTCAGTCAGGCGCATCCCAACATGCGCCCTCAGCCAGGCGCATCCCACCATGCGCCCTCAGCAAGGCGCATCCCTTCAGCAGCTCAGTTATGTGCATCCTCAGTTATGTGCATCCCTTAGGCAGCTCGGTTATGTGCAGTCCAGTTATGTGCCATCCTTCCAGCCAGGCTCACCTGGCCGAGCAGGACGAGGGCGGCAATTAACCCCTCATCCAAAAGCCAAAGAAAGAGAAGAGCACCACAATCGACCCGCGACTAAAGGAGCAGCTTCACGCAGAGAAGGAGCTCGCCAAAGCTCGAGGAAGACGGTCAGGGCACCGCAATCCCGATCTACGGCTCTTTCCGCACAACGAAGACGAGGTCCGAGCATCCCTATCTTTGGATGCAACAGGCACCTTCCGCCTGCCTCGGAAGCCCTCGACTCCGACTTTTGGATGTAACAGTCACCTTCAAGTGCATCAATGAAGACATTGCGTCGCATCTTCACCCTCGGGAGCATCTCGTCAACAGAATGCATTCGAGTAAACGAATTCATGTTGGAAGGACGTGAGAGAACGAGAAGCAAACCCTCTCTCCATACCACTATTTATAGGCCGGGCAGATCAAACCCATGCGCCAAGTGGATGGCTCTCCGAATTCCGTGCAATGAATTTGCATTAAATGGATGAACCGGACGCTTCGAATTCAGCCAAGTCAAAACGGCTATTTAAAGCACTCGAAGAACGTAACAGTTGCACCATCAAAGACGTCTCACGAAGCGGATGCGTCGGCCAGACCGCGCATCACACAGACGCGCCCTTTAAACTCAAGCGCATCACACAAACGTGCCCTTCAGTACCAAGAGCATCACATGGGATATGCCCCTATGCGTCCCCATGCGCCTAGTGGAACGCCAACCGACGCGCCCACTCAGCTGTCCATCGAATGTCACAAACATTAAATGCTGAACTGACAGAGTTGGCAGCACGTCTCCCAAAGTCTGAACAGTCAGCAGCTTTTTCAGAAGACGAAGCATCGCCAACGTCAGCATCATTATTACTCCCCTCCGACGGCTACTGCCACGTGGCTATCCAACCATCTCGCATGCGCCTTCGCATCCATGCGCCAAAATCTGCATACGTCTCAAAAGCTGTGCGCCTCAGACTTTTTACTGATCCCTAAAGACAGAAGGAAAGTCACTGTTACAACTCTGCATGCGCCTCAAAAGCCATGCGCCCCAGACTTCTCCCTGATCCCAAAAGACAGGAGTAAAGTCACTACTGAAGCTCTGCATGCGCCTCAAAAGCCATGCGCCCAGAATGGTTCGTGACTCCTAAAGGCTACGAGCCAAAGTCTCCTCATGCGCCCAATCCTAGGCGCATCCTACCAGATCATTCCCCCCACCAAATTCGAGATCTCCGAGCCATGGGTCGACGACATGTGTCCTTTGACTCAACTCATCCAAGATCTCAGCAACAGAAAGATCTTCTTCTCCGCTACGTACCGGTTCACAACAGCAACATGAAGAAGTCAACCCCCTCAATCAGGGCGCATCGTCCATGTGCCTCCTTCAGCAATCAACACGTGGCGTCCTCGCGTACAGGCGCATCCTACATATGCGCGCATGAGCAGCCAGCCTGCAAAACTATAAATAGAAGGATCATTTTCTTCTTTTACACACACACGGACCAATCTACGTGCATACATATCAACCTCCACAGCGAACAGACAGAGACTTCGCACCACCAGAGAGGCAGATACAGACACTCAACGTCTTCCTCCTCTCAGCAGGCTCCAGCACCCAGAGCAATCCAGACCTTCAGAGAACCGATAACCGTCGTCAGATCGTCAACGGAGTCAACGCATTACCACTCACTCCATTGGCACAAGAAACCCAGATTAAATAAAAGTGTACTCCTAGGACTACGTCTAAGTCCTATATTGTAACACTGTTCTGTTTGTATTAAAATTTGCAATCAAAGAATTTTAATGGCAAACAGAAATGTCCAAAATGGCTTGTCATGCCAGCGATCGGTGCATATAGATTAAGTGGACCTTGCTGGTGGCTATCCACGTGCAAGTCCTTGTATTGAAATCAAAGTAGTCTAAGTTAAATAAAAAATCGCCTACTAAACGGCTTGAAATGTATCACACCAAATGATAATGAATACTTCGTACAATGAGTTAGAGAATACGCCTACGACGTGCTAGAAACTGAGGCAGGGACACGCCATTGATATTGAATGTTTCCAAGAATCACGTTATGTTATTACACATGAATTGTTGACAGACTTGGTTTACTTTGGACAGGGAAGGCCGGACGGTAAGTATGGGTAAGTCGTGTATGTATTTTCATACGACACTTGAATTTGGCAACACGGGATAGGTTATGACATATGCCATAAAACTGATCCTAAGGCAAGATTAGAAAGACAATGAATGATAGAGATGCACAAAAGCAAATGGAACGTGTTTGGTAATGATAGCATTGTGGACGAGCAAGCTTCCCCACCAGTGCATAACAATGTACTGATAACCCCACAGTCTGCTTGCAGGATGCAGGAGACGCCGGCGGGTGCGGAGCTTCCATCGAACGTGTTAAGGCGCGGAGCCAACTCCGGGGCCTTGGGACGTTGCAAGAAGCTGAAGTACCCTATACAGGACATAATGTATCGAAACATCGCCATGAATCATTCTATGTTGTAAGCCACTTGGCACGCCTTTTATGTTTCAGAGAGAGAGAGCTTGAGCGACTTGTAATATCGGCCTAGCACCGCTTGTAAACTTCTTGAATATCAATAAAGAGTTCGAATTAGCTTCTACTTGTGTTCATTTACTTTCCGCTGCAATGGGGACACTCTGTGCGACTCTGTGGCCTAGCTCAAATCGGCCATTTCTGGACTTGGCCTTGCACGGGCGCAACCTAGGCCCGTGCGGCATCACGCCTTAGCGAAGACGATCGCTCATACGGGAGCGGGGCGTGACAGATTGGTATCAGAGCACGGCTTTACGTCCTTGGACTTCATTTCGATTTCTCAGTTTTGAAAGCTCGTCGTTGGAAAAAGAAGTGTACGCTCTCTCTCGTTGTGCCTTGGGATGTTCCATACAATAAGTCTAAATATTTTCAAAAGCTCGTATGGGTACTCGGTTGGACGGGATCGATAGGCGAAGGCCTTTGTGCCACCACGACGAACTTGAGTTGGAAGGAACCGATGCTAAGAGTAGCAAACGCAGTGCATGTTTGAATAAGCTTACGCTGACAATAGCAAACGAAGTACACGAGACCGAAGTATAGTTCGAACAGGATGATTATACACGCAGCCTTTTGGCTAAGTTGTGCGGAGTATCGCGCACCTAGACCTTCCGGTACAAACGAGATGCGAGCGAGATCGGTTATCGTTCGAATGAGAATAAGTGAGTGTGCAAACTCGAATATAGTTCGCACGGGATAGCTATGCACACGGCCTTCTGGCTAAGTTGTGCCGCGTGTCGTGCACCTCGACTTTTGGGTACAATCGGGTTGCGAGCGATATCAAGTATCGCTCGATCGAGAACGGAGATACACTTTGAGTGTCTATCGATAGGAACGCTATCGAGTTAACGCTTAGGCGTACCCGAAAGATTGGCTTGGATTTTGAGGATTAGTGCGAACGACTTAGTACTTCGAGGCGACGTGAGCGATTACGCTAGAGATTCGTCGAACGAATCTGAAGGATGTCTTAGCGCATGACGCGAACGTGATTGGGAACTAGATCGTATGGCTTGAATCCGAGTGGTATATGTGATAGGTTCGGAGATGAATAAGAATGAGTGTCGACGACTAGTCGAGTGGCTCGAACCCTGAGTGGTGTATGGACGTCATAGAAATTGTTCGAGCGAGACTAAAGAATTTACGGATCGTACGAGTATGTCGGCAAGCGATGCAATCGCACAAAGCCTTAGAACGTGTCACGCTTAGTTGGCCGTGACTTCAAAAGTCCCGAACGAGATGTCGCTGGACAACTTGTGTCACGCCCCGCTCCCACAGGAGCGATCGTCCTTGCTAAGGCGTGATGCCGCACGGGCCTAGGTTGCGCCCGTGCAAGGCTAAGTCCAGAAACGGCCGATTTAAGCTAGGCCACAGAGTCGCACAGAGTGTCCCCATTTGCAGCGGAAAGTAAATGCACACAAATTGAAGCGAATTCAACTCTTCATTGATATTCAAGAAGTTTACAAGCGGCGCTAGGCCGATATTACAAATCGCTCAAGCTCTCTCTCTCTCTGAAACATAAAAGGCGTGCCAAGTGGCTTACAACATGGAATGATTCATGGCGATGTTTCGATACATTATTGTTTTCCATAAAGAAATTCTCTTTATTTGTTGTGTTTCTGGGAAAATTACAACTGTAGAAATCCGATCTAGAAGACGATCGCTTTATCCCTTGGACTATACGAAGAAGAAAAGTTCTCAAAATTTTGACAGTAGATATCAATGTATCTGTACAATAAATGAGGAAAAGAACTCTATTTATAGAGTCAAGAATAATAACTGAAAAGATAACTGTCTTCACAGCCTATGCCTAGTTAAAAATCATGCATGATTTAACATACACAAGGCTGTGAGCAGTTACTGGACGTGCCCTGTAACTGTTGGACACATGGCAATCATGCATGAGTCGTGTGCAAGTTACAGGACATGCAGGCGAGAGATCAGTGGCATGGCTGCCACGTACTCCAATTTGATGAAATCTACGCAGACTTGTTGAAGACGAAATCCACGCGAACTCGGTGTAGAAAGCTTCAAAATCCACGCAAACTTGGGGCAGGAAGCTTCAGGATCCACGTAGACTTCGAGGCAAAGAACTTCAAAATCCACGCAAACTTGAGGAAGAAAACTTCAGAATCCACGCAAACTTGAGATGAAGATCACAAATACACGCAGACTTGAGATAGAACTGCCAGCTGTCTTGATTCGGCGTGTCTCGACTGACACAAAATCTCTGACAGTGATTGCTTTGTCAGTCGCATTAAATGACAAGAAACCCTTTTGGTACGCCAACTTGACGAAGGCTGAGTCTTGCTGAAGAAGATTTTGAAAATCACGCGATAGACGGCGATGATCTCTCGAATTCTGTGTATACGTGGCATACGAAGAGATATTCTTCGACTGTCGTGTTGTCAGTCATAATTACTCTTTGACAAATGATGAGCTGTCTTCCAGCGTGATTTGTTTATATTGTCTGGATCAACTGAGCGTGACTTTTGACTCTGTCTTGATCAACTCAGCGTGACTTTCATTTTTGAGGCCTACAAAACCCCCTTCAAAGTTTTCGAAAAATGATAAATTATTTCGAAATACTTTGAAAAATAGAGATGATAAAATGGATTTAGTCACGCTGAGATGACTTCAAAATTTTTCGGAAGTCGAAAAGACTTCGAAGTTCTTTGAAAACATCCAAATGAACTTATTAAATGTCATAATGACTCTTCGTTCTCCGAGACTGATTGTATCCAATTTATGATGGAATATGAACCGCCGGCAAAACTCAGTTATATAAACAGGAAGAAGTTTCATTTTTAATCTTCATCTTACGTCAATATGACACCAAAGGAGAAAGCTGAGGAAGAAGCACGCAAGTTGGGCTTTTGTTCTCATGGTGACCCCACTTTTGGGGGTAAAGAGCCAGAGCCCCTTGTCTTCGAGCTCAAAGATGATCCCTTGCAACTAGCCAAGAATTTCTTGAGCTATTTTGGCTTGGATGGCTCGTCCTCTTCTGATGGGCGCAGCCTCATAGAGCAGCGTGAAATGTTTAAAGCTCTGTTGCACTGTCTGGGAGTTAGGAGCGTAGAAGAACTAGGCACCAAGCTCAGTCGCTCTGGGAAATAGAGCGTGACTTTTATGCTTTTGTTGCACTTTTTGTTTTGTCTTTTGTAAGGCCATCAGTGCCTGTCTTAAGAAATGAAGTACAACTTTTGTGTTTGATCTGCGTGCCTTAATGAGAAATATTAATCAGCAGTCTTTGATTGTTTCCAATGTTGCTCTGTCTTCCAAAGCACACGTGACACTCATTCCACAGTTTACGAGCGCTATTTATGCGGATCTTTTCCAAGAATAGACTTGTACTTTGCCCTTTAAATAGATGGAAGAGTTTCGCAGATACTCATCTCCCATTCCTCTTCTTCTTCTCTGAGAATGAAATTTTTGGGAGATTTCACTCTCAAACAGGAAAGCAATGTTTTCTAATGTTCGACTTCTGCGCACTGTATCAAACATGAGTTTGCCAATCCTTAGCACCAAACTTGAAGGTAAATCAGTGTAATACGTGCACTTATTTTTGCTGTTGAAGATAGGCTTTCTGTTTCTTGTTTCTGATTTGAACAATACACGCCTGTCTCTGTTTGATAAATACATACTGAATAATTTCTGTTGATCTAATTTTTTTTTTCTTAATGCTTTCTGCAGAAACTTGGCTGAAAATTTTCTTCAGAACTGGCATTGGAGATGTGGATGCTGTGGAGAATATCCTGCTGACATCTACATCAGGGAGCTCATACGCTTTTGACGCGTAAATCAGACAACTCAGAACTCTTCGTGGGATAGAAGGGTCTTCCTTAGATGGTAGGAAGAGCCTTTATACACGAGAGTTGGATGGTGGAGTCAACTCTACTACCGAGAAATCGGGTAGTAGAGTTCCTTTCGCGGGAGAACTAGGAATTGTATCCCAAGGTTGGATACATTCATGTCTCCTCTGAAAGGTCGCTCCTAATCCACCAGTTGTATTGGCAGCACCACGACTTCGGGCTGCCACACTCTGTGGTTCTCCTCTCGTCTGAGAGAGAAGACCAGAGTTTGATTCCTGCTGATCTGGTCGTGACTGAGACCCAGACAGTCAGGAATTGCCACCAACAACGAACCTGACGGAGAAGGTCCGACGGAGAAGATCCAAAGAAGAAGATAGATCTCTATTAGGTTATCGTTGTGGTATAGAATGAAAATCCAAAATTATAATAGATTTCTATTATGATTTGTAAGAAAGTCTAAGAAAATGTAATAGACTTTTTATGGTGAAATGAGAATGGAAATGACAATTCTTCTATGCTCAATGATTTGTATTTGTGGATGAATTGTGGACATGATAGATAATAAAATCATCTTTTCTGTTTTAGAGTATATGATATTATCAGAGGTATTATAGACGTGATAATATATAAGAACTCAAAAGAAAATAGATTGATTTCTATGCAGAGGTCAAAACATGACAAATGAGTAAGTAGATTCGGAATTGATTCAGAGGTTATGAAAACATGATAAATAACGAATTCCCACTTAATAAATTGATAGAAGATTATGAACGGATGAACCGTTAGGAAATGATGAACAGATGAACTGTCGAGTGAATGTAATAAATGAACGGATGAACCGTCAAGTATTAATGAACAGGCGAACCGTCTGATGAATGTGAGAAATGAATGGATGAACCGTTAAGCATTAATGAATATGTGAAACGTCGGATGAATGAGGAACTTCTGCCTATAAATATAGCAGAAATCTGGCGAGAACGAATACTTCTACTCCTCAACATAAAAATGTCATCTGGAGAAGCATCCAAGAAGACTGAGATAGCCTCAAAGGTTCAGAAAGGCACTGAAGAACGCCCTGCTGGTCCAGTCAAAACGAAGAAGACGGAAGCAGGCGAAGGTTCGTCTGCACCCAAGCCACCAAGGGACATTCTGGATTTTCTGCTCGAACCAGGAAGGACTGAAGAAGAGGAAGCCATGAGGATGGCCGCTTGCAAATTCCTCGTGGGTTCTAGCAAGGAGGTTCTCGGCTCTTTTGCTGATCACATCTTCGAGAAGGACGGTAGTGGCCCACGTCCAAAAGTAGAGAAGGATGATAGTGATCTTCCTTAATATCATGTATCATCATTCATAAAAATAAAATAAAAATTTTATTTTTAAACATGAATTTGTCTGATGATTACAAGTATTTACATTTATACATAGTACTTTTTAAGGAATTTGCCATTAATAGGCATCAAAACTTTTCGACCATCCAATTCTGAGAGTTGATAAGCTCCATTTGAGAAAACTTTGCTCACAATATAGGGACCTTCCCACTTTGCGTCAAATTTGCCCTTACTCATATGAGTCATAGTCATAGGACGTCTGACTGTTAGAACAAGTTCTCCTTTTTGATATGATCGAACTCTGACTTTTTTATTAAAAGCTCTTGAAATTCTAGCTTGATAGAATTCAATATTCTGTTGAGCAGATAATCGCTTTTCATCCAGAGCTTCTAATTCCTGAAGTCGAAGACGATCGTTATTTTCAGCAGTGAGTTCATTAGCGATTGCTATCCTTAAAGAAGGAATTTGAATCTCTAATGGAAGAACAGCTTCGCAACCATACACCAGAGAGAAAGGTGTACATTTGGTAGCATTACGAACTGTAGTGCGATAAGCCCACAAACATTCCTCGAGCTTGTCACTCCAATTACGTTTGTTAGTGGAGACAAACTTCTTTAGGAGTTTGATGATAGTCTTATTGAAAGCTTCTGCTAATCCGTTAGCTGCTGGATTATATGTGGTAGAAGCCACATTATTGATCCGGTGATCGTCACAGAATCGAGTAAATTTTTGGCTGACGAACTGTGGTCCGTTATCATGAACAATGCGTCGAGGAACACAAATCTGTAGATGACGTGGTGCTTAATAAAGCTGATGACATTAGACGTCTTAACTTCAGATAAAGGAATGGCTTCGGTCCATTTGGAGAAGTAATCGGTTATTGCGAGAATGAACCGATGACCTTTAGATGATAGTGGATTGATCGGGCCGACAATGTCCATACCCCAAGCTTCGAAGGGCCATGATGCTGCCGTCGGATGTAGAAATTCCGAGGGTTGATGAATAAAATCCGCATGGATTTGATAAGCTTTACACTTCTTTGCATATTCGATGGCATCAGATACCATGGTGGGCCAATAATAACCCATACGTCGAATACGGTCTTGAAGTTTTGGTCATGGCTGATGTGCTCCACAAATTCCATCATGTGCTTCGCGAATGATTTGTTGAGCCTCGTCACCGGCAACACATCGAAGGAGTAAACCATCATAAGCTCGACGATATAAGGTCTTTGTTGTATGATTGTAGTAGAATCTGAGTGATCGTCGTCTGATAGATGCTGCCTCACTCGGATCATCCGAAAGAATATCATATAATACGAGATCTAAGAAAGGAAGTCTCCAATCTTTATCCGTATTCTGATTCTCAGTCGAGTTACTGAAGATGAATTCCATGCTGGAATCGGATGAAGATGACATCGATTTACGACTGAATCCAAATCCTCTTGTTGTGTTGACGTCATGAGATGTTGATTCTTCAATGTCAACTGGAAGTCCTAGAGTCAAGTTATTTTCAAGATGAAATAATTCTCGATTACGAACAACGATCATTTGTTGCCGTCTGATTGAATAGCCAGCACCGCTGCAAGATTAGCAAGGGCATCAGCTTCTGTGTTACATGCTCGCCTAACATGTTCAATGAAGAATTCTTCAAACGAAGAAGCCATAGATATAGCTGTTTTATGATAAGGAACCAGATCTTGATGGCAAACTTCATAAGTACCCCTGATCTGATTGACAATGAGTTTAGAGTCTCCATACGCCTCCAAATGTTGAATATTCAGATGTTTAGCGAGTTGAAGACCAATAAGTAATGCATTGTACTCAGCTACATTGTTTGAACATGGCTGATCGAGAGAATAAGCTCTTTGGATGGCAAGACCTTCTGGCGATACAAGAACGATTCCAACTCCAGCGACAATATCACCATTAGGACCAATTCTTGATGCTCCATCAAAGAATAGACGCCAAGTAGGATCATCTTCAGCAATTTGATTTGAATCTAGGACTTCATCTGGGATTTCATCATAGAGTTTTGAATTTTCTGGAATTGAGTGAGCAGCCAGAAAATCAGCTAAAGCTTGTCCTTTGACTGATTTCTGAGGAATATAGTGCATGTCATACTGAGCAAGTAGGATTCCCCAGTTAGCCAATCGAGAATTCAAAACACTGGGTTTCTTCATCATGATCCGTATAGGATTGATCCTGGAGATGACATGAATAGTCTGGCCAATGATATAATGACGTGTCTTTTGGACAGCAAACATCAAGGCTAGACATTCTTTTTCAACCGGTGAATATCGAGGTTCAGCTCCGGTCATAGTGCGACTGAGATAATAAATGGCTTGTTCATGGCCATTTTGATTCTTTTGAGCGAGTAATGCACCCAATGAATGACTCATTGCTCGAGTATAGAGGAGGAACGTTATTCCTGCGACGGAAGGTACCAATACTGGAGGGCTCATTAGATATTGTTTTATATCATCGAATGCTTTCTGACATTCATCATTCCAGACAAAAGAGACATTTCTTCATAAGTTTGTTGAATGGTCTGCAGCGTCCTGATAAATTAGAGATGAATCTCCTGATATAAGCGATTCTTCCTTGAAATCCTCGTAGCTCTTTTAAGGTGCGTGGAGGACGCATCTCTTGGATGGCTTTGATCTTCTCGGGATCCACGTGTATACCTTTAGAGGTAATGACGAAGCCGAGAAATTTACCACTAGAGACGCCTAAGAAGGACTTAGTAGGGTTCATCTTTAATTGATGCTTATGCATTAGATCAAATATAGTCTTCAAATCTTGGATATGATCCTCCTTTTGTCGACTTTTGACTGTAATATCATCAACATAGCATTCGACTGTTTTTCACAAATGTTCACGAAATATAGTGCTCATAGCTCGTTGATAAGTTGCTCCTGCATTCTTGAGACCGAATGGCATAACTGTATAACAGTATGTACCAATCGGCATTCTGAAAGAAGTGTGCTTCTCGTCCTCTGGAAATATTTTGATCTGATTGTACCCAGAATACCCATCCATGAATGACATTCGTTCAAATCCACAGGTATTATCAACCATGACATCAGTGATTGGTAGAGGGAATTCGTCTTTAGGACATGCCGTATTGAGATCGCGGAAGTCTATGCATATTCTGATCTTGCCAGTCTTTTTAAGAACATGAACAATATTAGCCACCCAATCGGGATGTTGTTCCTCTCTAATAAACCCAGAGGTAATGAGTTTATTGACTTCAGCTTCAATTGCATCCATGATGTCTGGACGAAATCGTCGCTGTTGTTGTTTGACCGATTTAGCATTCGGCAAGATATTGAGCTTGTGAGTTACAATTTGAGGATCAAGCCCTGGCATATCTTCATAACTCCAAGCAAAGACATCGATGTAATCACGAATGAGTTTGTTCATGTCTTTCTTATCAGTTTCTGAAAGACTTTCACTGATGAATATTGGTTTGGGAGATCCCTCTTCACCAACATCTATTTGAACAAGTTTATCTTCAGTCGGAGGTTCTTTTTGCTCGAAACGGAACTCCCATTGATTATCTAATCTTTGGGCCCACTGTTCTGATTCAGGTGAGATTTCAAACTCTTCTTCGTCTTCATCACTTTCTTCAGAATGGTCAATGGAAACCATGTTGGAAGACAAAATGTTGCAGTAGAAGTCACCGATACTCGTATCGAAATCCCAAGAAGTGGTACTAGAAGAATCAGATCTCTTATCTTCGTCAGACTCGGGATCTTCATGGATAATATTGATGAAAGGAGTAGGAGCAGTATAACCCAATCCGCATTTCGTCCTTCCATATTTCAAAGGAGGAATCCGGACAGGTATTTTTCTTCCTTTTCCATCATTGAGGCCAGTCCTGAAGTCATAGCCCATATTTTTGATGATGTCTCTAGATTGCTGACTATAACGACGTAGTTGTAATCTTCCAGTATCATCATTTTTGTCATCATCTTCAAGATCAGAAGGATTTTGAGACCCTTTGTAGAAGAATATTGGAATGTCTCCTGGCTTTCTGCTGGGAACTAGAAAGTATGAAGATTGTACAGGTTCTAGAGATACATCTGTATGAACAGTCTGTACAACTCCTATGGTTATTGTGTTCAAGTCATCTAACAGATGTAAATAACTATGAACATAATAACACACATCAACGTACTGCAAAGGTGGAGACTTTTCATTAAATGTAAAAGCAGCAATATTTACATTGGGAGAAGGCTGAGCCTTAGAGATTTTAGCCAAGTCAATGACTAAAGGGGGAGAAGAAGAAGAAGCTTTGTTTCGATTAAGATCGATAACAAATGGCTCAGAAGAGGTGAGCTCCCTTGAAGTTTGAGTAGGAAGAGTAGTCCGCCCTCCAACTGGAATTAGCAGAGTATCTTGTGAAGATACAGAAACTGTAGTACGCCCACTGACAGGAATAATCAGTGTATTTTGAGTAGATGACTGAGGTAACGGAGAGATCCGTCCACTCACTGGAATGATGAAAGAATCTTCTCTAGAGGGTTTAGGAGATTGTTGCTGAGTAGTTCGACCTTTAACAGGGATTATTAAAGTCTCACTTTGTGCATCTTCTTTCTCCATAGCTTGTATGATCCTTGTATACTCTTCTTTGTACATTCGAGAATCGTTGAAATAAGCTTCAACCCCATGGAAGGGATTTATATCAGCAACTTCTTTTTGTACTCTTCCATTGCTATCAATGTATTTAAAACATTGATGAAGAGTAGAGGGCACCACATTATTTTTATGAAGAAAGGACCAGTGTAGTAGAGAGGTCGGTCATGTCGATTATCCTCCAGCAGCATGTCGTCTTGTATAAAGGTGATATTTGGGATAATCTCCAGTACACTGTTGTAATGTAAGCAAGTGGCAGGTTCCGCATCTGGCTTCTTCAATTGTGCAAGACAAGAGTCAGCTTGTAGAAGTACTTCACTTAATGTCTCCCGAGTCTCTTTGGAAAGACATAGAAGTTCAAAGAGGGACATTCTAGCTGGAGTATTAGCAAGTTGAGCTAAAATGTCGAAATTATAAGGCTTCTGAAGTCCAAGAGGAGAGGACTTCTTGATTGGCTTATCAAACCGAGCCTGTTGTTTCCCTTCTCCAGAGCTGTAGGCTTGGGAGGAACAGGTTCAACTGGTGTAGTTGAAGGAACAGGTGCAGTAGATGATTTTTCTTCAGGAGGAACATTAGGAGCATCTTTAGCAGCTGAAGGGATATCAGTAGGATCTTCAGGATTTTTAGAATAATCCTTTAGGTAAGGTTTCCCCGTTCGAGTAGCACTAACAAGTGCTTCTTCTTTCTCTTTTGGCTCTGTGTCAGAGGTAGACCCAAGAGAAGTCATATGACATGACTTAATCTTTCCAGCCTTCTTGGACTTTCGAGAAGTAGTCTTTTGAGGAGAAGGCGATTCAAAATCTGCCACTAGATCAGGATGGATCCACATAATTTCTCCAGTTTCCAAAGTGATTGGCACTAATCCTTCAGACCGTGGAGGAGGAAGATTCACTATGTCAAGAGTTGCCTTGGGAATAGGAACGATCCCACCTTCAAGGAGTTGAGGAGGGAAATCTCCGAATTGCATAGAGACGACGTTGGAGGTGACAGTCTTCTCTTTTGGAGTAAGAGAGATAGCTCCAGACTTAATCATTTCTTGGATCTTTCCTTTCAGTACATAACATGTACGAATTATGTGACCCAGCATTCTGTGGTATGGACAGTATTTAGGATGATCTGTCTTACCAGCTTCATCAGGTTTCTTGATCTCAGGTAATTGTATTTTATTACCTTTCAGCAGACATTCAAAGATACCAAGGACATCGTCGTCATCAAAAGAATATTCTTCTTTGGGGCGAGGTGTTCTTGATTGTTGAGTTGTAGAGGCAGGAGTTTGAACATTTGATGCATCTTTGCTCTGAAGATTAACTTCAAGAGTTTCTTTTCCTTTGCGAGCATTATTTTTATTGTTAGCACCTTGTCCTGTTTCTTTAGGAGTCATCTGCACTCCTAAACCTTTGAAGGTTTCAGCACTGATTTCTGCAGCTTTGGCACTGACTATGAAGGAAGGCCAATCTTGAAATTGAGTGGACCCTGTCCACATACTGATGATTGGCAACAAGTTTGATTTGCACGTGTCAATGGTGACAGCATCAGGAGTTCCAAGAGGCATCTTGAGAAATACCAAGGGAAAATGTCCAAAATGGCTTGTCATGCCAGCGACCGGTGCATATAGATTAAGTGGACCTTGCTGGTGGCTATCCACGTGCAAGTCCTTACATTGAAATCAAAGTAGTCTAAGTTAAATAAAAAATCGCCTACTGAACGGCTTGAAATGTATCACACCAAATGATAATGAATACTTCGTACAATGAGTTAGAGAATACGCCTACGACGCGCTAGAAACTGAGGCAGGGACACGCCCTTGATATTGAATGTTTCCAAGAATCACGTTATGTTATTACACATGAATTGTTGACTAACTTGGTTTACTTTGGACAGGGAAGGCCGGACGGTAAGTATGGGTAAGTCGCGTATGTATTTCCATGCGACACTTGAATTTGGCAACACGGAATAGGTTATGACATATGCCATGAAATTGATCCTAAGGCAAGATTAGAAAGACAATGAATGATAGAGATGCACAAAAGTAAATGGAATGTGTTTGGTAATGATAGCATTGTGGGCGAGCAAGCCTCCCCACCAGTGCATAACAATGTACTGATAACCCCACAGTCTGCTTGCAGGATGCAGGAGACGCCGGCGGATGCGGAGCTTCCATCGAACATGTTAAGGCGCGGAGCCAACTCCGGGGCCTTGGGACGTTGTAAGAAGCTGAAGCACCCTATACAGGACATAATGTATCGGAACATCGTCATGAATCATTCCATGTTGTAAGCCACTTGGCATGCCTTTTATGTTTCAGAGAGAGAGAGCTTGAGCGACTTGTAATATCGGTCTAGCGCCGCTTGTAAACTTCTTGAATATCAATAAAGAGTTCGAATTCGCTTCTACTTGTGTTCATTTACTTTCCGCTGCAATGGGGACACTCTGTGCGACTCTGTGGCCTAGCTCAAATCGGCCGTTTCTGGACTTGGCCTTGCACGGGCGGAACCTAGGCCCGTGCGGCATCACGCCTTAGCGAGGATGATCGCTCATACGGGAGCGGGACGTGACAGAAACTCTTTCCAATTCTTGTCGCTCTCGAATTTCTGTTGCTTCGTTGTTGCTCTGGGCAGAGCTAAGTCGGGGTCGCTCTCTCTACGTCGTGTGCGGCAAAGAGATTCCGGTGAAGCGGAAATTTTACCACTAGGAGCGTTCGGATCCAGTCTGCACATAGACCCGGACTATCTCTTAGGGCAGTGCTTCGTGCGCGACTTCCCCGGAGGCCGATAATTTTAATTTAATTTATTTTCTTGCAAATTTTAATCCAAAGTTTTTGAAGAAAATTCTAAGAGAGAACATATACAATATACACAACTGACTACACTATAACAATATGGGACTAACATGCAATATAGGAAGCAAGAAGATAACCCTAAGCATACTCGTGTGTTTTAGTATATATACTTTACGTATGTTGACCACTATGGGATATAAGTAGAGCTGTCAAAATGGGCTAAGCCCGTTGGGCCGGGCCGTCCCGTCCGCCAAAAAGGTGGATTGGGCCGAGCATTTAGGAGTCCGCCAAACAGGCGGGCCTAGGTGGGCTGGCCCGCTAGTAGCCCGCCCCGCGGTGGGCTAGCCCGGGGCCAAGTGGGTTGGCCCGCCATCTATTTTTTTATAATTTTTTTTATTTTTTTTATTTATCACATATATGAGATATGTATTATAAATGATAAAAATTCTCATTTAATGCAAGCAATGACGTATAAAATATTAAATTTGGTCATTTATTTACATGAATGAAGGTGTTTTAAAGAAATATCTACTATTATAATATTTTTTGTATTTTACTTGTAATTTGATGCATATGAGAGTGAGTAGAAAATATTATATATATGATTTTTTTTTCTTTTGAAGAAACTAAATAATAATTAAAAAAATTAAAAATTAAGCGGGCCGGTCCGCCTAGCCCGCGGCCCGCTGGTGGGTTGGGCTGGGTTGGAATTTTTCCAGTCCACCAAAATGGTGGGTCGGCCCGCCCCGTCCCGCCAAATGGTGGGTTATGGTGGCTTACGGGCCGGCCCGTCCCGCCTGGTCCGTCTTGACAGCTCTAGATATAAGACAATTAGGACATGAGGTGCAAAATTGTTATCTTTTATGGTTAGACAACTTTAAAAAAGGGTCTCAATTCGTTCACCACATTCATACTTGTTATATTCCCCGCTAGACACTCACTAGTAAAACATCATCACAACACGATGGAGACAAGTAACATGTTAAACAGGTAACATGGTACAAATTATGGAATACGTGAACATAAATTCTAGAAGTATATGAATCACTATAAGAAAAAAAAATACTGATATAAAGTTTTTAAAATTGTGACCAGAACATTTTATAATAAGAAAAATTTATCAAATGTCAAAAACCACAAAAGTTTTATGAAAAATCCACCACAAAATAACATTTTATCGCGTGCCCAGAATTAGAAAAAAATATATGAAAGGGTGCAAATGACCTTTTTGCCCTTCTAATTTATTGAAAACACCCGCGAAACCTACTCTTCAAAAAAAAACGTTTCGATTCTTCCTTTTCTTCCATACGCTGCTCACTTTCGAATCTAGGTTTTCTCCTCCAAAATCTTAAAATCTTACTTCAAAAACTCGTCAGTGACTCTCCATTCGCAATCTTCATACCATGTCGTCGTCATCAGTTCCCACTTCATCATCATCAGCAGCATCGACTAAAATCCCAGTTAGACCATTCTCCTGTAAGGAAAGTCGTATTCAAATATAGCATCGGAGAATGGCCATTCTCCGTGTTAAAATACGGGAGAATGGTCCACGGAGAATGGCCATTCCCCGTGTTAAAACCACGGAGAATGGTCATTTCCCGTAGTTTTACCACGGAGAATGACCATTCTCTGTGTTAAAATCACGAAAAATGGTCATTCCACGTGTTAAAATGTAGGAGAATGATCATTCTCCGTGTTAAAATACAGGAGAACGGTCATTCTCCATGGTAACGGAAAATGGCCATTCCCCGTGGTAAAACCACGAAGAATGGCCATTTTTCGTGTTAAAATGCAGGAGAATAGTCATTCTCCGTGTTAAAATCACGGAGAATTGTCATTCTCCTTATTAAATTGACGAAAAATTGCTATTCTCCGTGTTAAAATGACGGAGAATGGCCTTTCCCGTGTTAAAATGCATGAGAATGGCCATTTTTCGTGGTAAAATTACGAAAAAATTGTCATTCTCCGTGTTAAAATGACGGAGAATGACCATTCTCCTGCAGATGCTTTCAATACTGTAAGAAAAGTTGTTTCACTTTTGAAATCAATAAACTACTAATGATCAGAGTTCGACTGAAGAAGAATATGATGATGAACGATGATCGGAGTTCGGAGTTCGACCGAAGAAAAAGTACAATGAACTACGAACAATTTTTGCGATCCCTGCTGAAGATAAGAGCAATGGAATTCAGATCTCTCGTGAAGAAGAAGACGACGAAATCAAAGCGACAAATGGAGAGAGGAGGGGGTCTCGCCACTGCACCCAGTTGTGATTTGCAGTGTAAGGCAAGGCCTGGTTTGAAGTTCCAACCTCCCCATGGGTACTGGATTGACTACCAGAAAGTGCATTGTTTGATAGAATTGCCATTAGACTACCCCCATGCACCCGCCTTTCAGGAACACTCACTGGCTTAGACGGGAATAATACCACAGGATGCATCAACTTCCTCGGCTCCGTAACATTATAAGCCATATAACTGTCCTGTTCTTCGATGACCTAGCTGGAGGGGACGCGAGAGGGGTGGTGGGTTTGGGAATAGTTTTTAGTTTTGAGCAGGTATATTATTGTCCAAAAAAATTCAGAATATCAAATTGTACCAAAAAATAGTTTAGGATATTAAGTTGAAAATTAGAAATAGTTGAGAGTATCAAGTTGCAATTAAGCCTGTAGATTATAAAAGTTCTATTTTAATGTTTCTAAATATAATTGTAACGCTCACTTTCACAAGAATATTGACCAGCTTGTGATAGCTTAATTGGGACAAATTATGGAAATGTTGAACTATGTATACTTTGTATAGTTGTTATTATTACTACATAGATTCTTCTTCTTGTTCTTCTTCTTCTTATTATTATTATTATTATGACCAGTTGCATGACATTCTGCCCATCTCATAATTATTTCAAGCATAGTCAAACTAATAATGTACAAGTAAAAGTAGTAGGAAAAAAAAATTATAGACTTACAAGTAAAACTATATATGAAACAATTATAAGAAGAAAACTTAATTACCAAAAGGAAAACATAAAAATAAAAAAAAACTTGCCATCTTAGTTCTGTACAGTCACACTTATTTTCTGATACATTTGATGTGTCCAATTTTGAAGTGTCTGTAATTTTGGAGTGTCTGTGCTTCTTCTTCGAATACTAGTTAGTTATCTGTTCCGTCTGCAGACGCAACCCGCCCCCTCCTCCCTTCCCCGATCCGCATCTCCTCTTCCACAGGCTGATCGAGCTCCGCTCCCGTACCTCCTCCTTCCGCTCCACGGGCCTAGGCGGATCCATCCCTTCGACGGTCTCCACCCTCGCCAACGTAGAGAACCCCCCCTGGAGCCTCACCAACCTTCCGGTGCTAGCCGGAGGGCTGGCGGTACTCCGGGCCGACTTCAAGGAGGACGACTTCGACCGCACCAGGCCGGGCGCTGCCGCGCCCGGAGGCGGCTTGCACCGCCTTATCTGGCCCATGCAGCCTATCCTGGGGGAGGTAGGCTCCTCGACGGGAACCTTGGGGCTACCGCGAGGGCGACGAGTGGCCGTATTCGTAGTCGTCGTCGTCGTCTTCTTGTTGGCGGGACGATAGGTCACCAAGGGGCCGGTATTGAAGTTGTAACTACGAGGGGGGGTGGCGGCAGCGGCGGCGGCGGCGACTTTGGTCGGGGGAGGCAGCAAGCACCATGCTGGGTTGAGGGAGTTGAGCTTGGCCTGGTGGTACTTGTCTTTCTTCCCCATTAGAAATTATCAAGCAAGCAAGGATGGATATATGTGTTATATATAAGCATTCAAATTTCAAGCATACGTATATATATAAGAAAAGATGGTTAGTCAAACAAGGAAACTTATTGGAAGGAGGGGACCAATTCTACATGTTAGAAAGTCTTTGGGGATTGATATGTAATGTGTGTAATTAGGAAAGGTATGGGTTAGGTCATATGTAATTGAATATACCAATATTTGTTTTGACAATGATGACCTGCGAGATACATGTGTTTTCCGTTTGAAATTTGAGTGTTTGCCCTTCATTTTGGCAAATATCTTAAACCAAAATGACCACTATATATTGGTTTAAGACACACACACACCTAGTGGTTAAGAGAGATGCATGCGGTCCGAGTGGTCAGGAGTTCTAATTCCAGTAAGAGCGATTACAGAAACATATATATATATATATATATATATATATATATATATATATATATATATATGTCGAAAATAAAATATTTAGTGGAAACCTGATTTACAATGTATAAATTATTGAAACATGAACCGAGAAGGGGGGTTGCATGGTGGCCCTCCATTGGACCTAGTCCCTCCCTAACATAGGGGCACACACCCGTCCAATGGAGGGA
This sequence comes from Iris pallida, assembly GCA_029216955.1. Lineage (NCBI taxonomy): Eukaryota > Viridiplantae > Streptophyta > Magnoliopsida > Asparagales > Iridaceae > Iris > Iris pallida. The sequence continues at coordinate 7,080,739 of JANAVB010004600.1, forward strand.
CGTCACGTCAGCCCTCAGGCCGATGTGCGGTCCCCCCTCAATCCCTAAAGAATTGTTGTTATTGAAAATATTGAAACTGAACATTGTGCATTAAAAAAAAAAGTGTGATTTGTTATTAAATTTCCACAGGGTGGAAGGTGGGATTTCACTAAAAAAGGAGGTAAATAGTAGTTATGTATACTTCTTTCTAATTTCACAAGTAACCATTTAGGTCTTAACACATGAGAGAGAGGGACAGAGAGAGAGAGAGTACAGATACTTCGAAAATGTAGGCAGCTGTATCGTATCAGACTTGTATTAGACACAAGAAAAATACTTCAAAATATGCTAAGATAGATCAAAGGGGTGTTATGTCCTTGATTGGTGAGGTATGTTTTCATGCTCATGTAAGTAGGAAAAATACTTGGGGAAATTTAAGTGGCGTTAGCATAGGTGGGAAAGTAGAGTTGGGGACCAAGACTGTGGTGGGTATTGACTATTGATAACGGCTGAACAAATTAATGAACTGGAGAAACATATCACTAATTCATAAAAACACAAAAGGATCACCTCTTCATATTAAGCATTTCTATGTTCATAAAAGTCGTTAGATTTATCTTTTCGACCTACAAATTAGATCTTAAACTATTTAATTTCTTGTGAAATTTTAAACTTTTTTCAACACTTGTTTACACAATATATACAACCTTCTTGAGATTTATTTAGTATCAAAATAAAAATTGGTAACAAGATCTATTAAAAAGATTTCCATTTTTATTTTTATTCACATATCTATTGGTAAGATTGAGCGGGCACGCGCGGACCCCCCACCCCCCCCCCAAATCCGATGATGCGGAGTGGGGGTTTGGGGGAGGGGGGTGTTGGTGGAGACTTTGGCGGAGCTCTGTGGACGGAACTTTTGATCCGCGTCCCCTCTCTCTCTCACTCTCTCTCTCTCTCTCTCTCTCTCTCTCTATATATATATATATATATATATATATATATATATATATAGAGAGAGAGAGAGAGAGAGGGGGGGGGGGGGGGGGGGGGGGGGGGGGGGGGGGGGTTGTAAATATATATATAGAGAGAGGAGAGCTAAATCTAGGTGTATGGTTAAGGGGTAAGATAGAAACTTGTTTGTATCCTTCCATTTAGCATCCAAACACAAAATATAACTGATTCTCGTTATCAAGTCCTGATTCCAAGAACCAAACGTGGGCAAAATGGATAAAGTTGATTTTATTAGAGAATTTGTAACTGTGGAAAAAAAAAACAAGTCAGAAAGTAGAAAGTATTATAATCAGAGGAAAACTTAAAAGTATTGAGATACACAAATAAATTACAATAGACTCGCACACAGACTTTTTATGCATTTAAAGTACAATATTTTCCTTAGATTTTATATTTTTAAAATTTTGAATTTTGCATTTAATGAATAACTCTAGACTGATGCTGATTTGGTATCTCTGCTTCTTTTCCAAGAGGAAAGAAACGAAAGGTCTAGACTGACGATCGCTATCCAGTTTCAAAGTTGAGAAGCTACAGAGAAGGGAATCAAGAAAAGTTCCAAATGTGACAAATCCTTGCGAATTTTTAGTATATTTTGAATAAGTAATGGCTGGAGGCACTGTCATGATGATGACTATCACTAAGTAAAAATCTGGTGTTAGAAAGTAACAAATTCTAGAGTTGACAAATTTTAGGTGCAATGTCATGATGGTCATATCCTTTGTAACAAAAACAAAAAAAAATCATATAAACTCCTATCCACCCATCCTAACATGTGCAGAACTTTTCGTAACATGTATCCAATCCGTAGACAAAGTTTTCTCATCTCGTCCTCAATTGGCTTCAACTTTCGACGTATACTCCAATCATTCATTATTCCACCCTCGCCTTTCAACATATTGTCATATTGCCACCCATTTATCTTTGCATTTCTGTTTCATACTCTCATTTTCTCGACATGTTATCCTTTAATGTTACACTCTGACCCATAAAGCATATATGGCTGAGATATCATTGTATCATCAACAAAATAAAATAATTCAATTTAAGTAGTTATTTTGGATGTCCTACATATTTCAACATCATCAAATTGAATATTTCAACATCATTTATTAACTCAATTTGCCCTGTTATCCATTCTCCTAATTAAAAATTGTAAGATGCTATGTAAGGAACCATAACCTTTGACTAATGCCTAGTATTAATTATAAATTACTGATATCTCTCTCAAGCAGTTACATATGGATCTGGTGGACTTTGCTCTCTCTAAACCCACATGGTAGACTTTGCTCTCTCTAAACCTATAAGCTCACATGGTAGACTTGACTCAGTCAGTCAGTTCAATTAGCATTGAAGGGATCACATATAGATTGAGATTGTCATGATAACTCTTCACAAATTTTGTAACAGGATTATAGTCAGGTCAAGGGGGGAAAAACTCAACTATAGGGAGTTGAATATATTTGTCGGTATAAAAATAGGATCACAAGTTTACAATCACCGACATTTGAAGGACAACCAACTCAAATAATGAAGCCCAAGAATACAATATTTCGTAATTGCTGTTACCCAATGCTAATCCTTACATTTGTAACTATGTTATGGATTCCTTAAAGAGGAAAAGGTCAGAAACTCAGAAAAGTAAATGTCATGCAAGGTGTTTCAAACAATTTATCTACAGATTATATCTGAAAAGAAAATGTCAAATATAATGTCATTAATGGATTATCAAGCTTACGTCGAAATATTACATCGTTACTGATACTAAATATTCGCCTTTCATGTCAAACTTCCACTCTCCTATCTTTTGGAAAGACATGTCAACAGACTTTTGTGGATTCTTGCAAATTAGCATGTGTCTGTCTTTGTTGTTTCTATGCTAAATAATCTTACATGAAAATTACAGGAATGTAATATACAGAAAAGCTGACCTTCTAATAAAGCCAATGAACTCTCGACAGAAATCGGTATACAGAGATTAGAGATACCATCATCAGAATTATGCAAAGCCGCAATGTATGGAGACAGGAACCACCAGTTTCTCTTCAGCTCTAACGCTGCTGTAAACTGGAAACCAACCAATTTACTGTTTAAGAGCTGTAACAAACATGGCATGTCACAATAAAGAGACTCAAGGTGCCTTACATTTGCTCAAAACAATTGAGATATCTCCCTCCAAAACTATGCCTAATCAATATCCTCGACTTTTACTGAACTAACACGAGAAACTGAATCATTTGGCATAACTGTTCCCTCAGCATCATCTGCCAATGAAGACGAAGTATCTAACGCTCTGCTATTTGTTTTAATGACCTCTTTAGACTTCTCATTACCCACTAATTCTTCTGTTGCATCTTCGGAATTCTTAAGGGTATTAGAATCTTCTTTCAGTGTGCTAGGAGTCCGAAAAGATGAACGGCTGCTTGCTGCTTTGGAAAGACTTACATACATGAGAACAAGTTTCTTATAGCTGTTGAGAAGGCCTTCTACATCATCTGTTGTTAGATCACCAGCATTTGCATATAAGTATGGGTACTGTTGAAAATATTTACTCAATTGATCATCCTTTAATAGCTTGGAAGCTCCTTCCTCTTCTAAATCTGAGATGGATGGCAAGTTTCTAACTGGTTGTGCTTGCTCCAGATCCTTACTTCCTTCGTGTACTTCGGATGGTTTCTGATTCCCCACTGTAGACATGTCTTTTCCTCTGTCCCTCACTGTCTCTTTTACTGTATCCACCAGTTCTTGATTGCTTTCATTTCTTTGACTTTCTGATTGAGTTGATAGGCCCAAAAGATGTGCTTTAGCAGATTCCATTTTCTTCTGGAATTCCAGTTCATCCATTGAAAGAGATTCTGCATCAATGTTCCAGATGAAAGATTCTGCTGAGAGAATATTTGTGAAGAAATATGCTGTTTCTGAGACCAATCGTGATTGGCGCCTATACCGTTGTATATATAGCAGATTTGAATGCAACCGTGGAGGGTTCGCCTGCATGACATCATAAATGTTTTAAGTTAAATGGTCCAACATGTATGTAACTAACTGTGGGTCGTGATAATTAAAGTAAATGTACTTGTATCGATTCTGATGTTTCATATGAGTTGAAATTCTACAAGGTAATAAACTAGAAACCACGATAATCTGACGTCAAATTTTTGTATAATATTCATGAGATTGAACTATATACTTATGCACATTAAGTGCCTTTAATAAATATGCATTTAAGATTCGTGTAAAAGATGTTCCTGCAGAAGTATGATTTATGTTCATTGTGGAAAATGTAAGCAGCAGACTAGTCAACGAGTTGTGCTGCTGCTATAACCAGGTCTCTCGGCTAGTCGGCTCCTTGCTGACCTGCTGCTGTAACAACCGGGTCTCTCAGCTAGTGCAGAACAACCAACCATTTGACTAATGTCGCATGTTCGGTTATAAGCTAAGGCCTAGTTTGGCATTGCTGCTGATTCTCAAAAGCAGAAGCAGCTTTTGAAAGCAGCCTCCCCTGCTTTCAGAAGCTTCCCAAAAATGAACTACCTTACCAAACAAATAAGCAAAAGCAGCTATTACCAAACGCTTATGTTGCTGATTTTCCGAAAAAAAGGCTCAGAAGCAGGCTAAATAAGCTATGCTAAAGCAGCTAAACCCAACCTAAATCTATACAAATTGGCCCTCTTAAATCTTTTTTCCAGAAAAGAAAAAAACATTTTACGTCTCTTTGCTTCATACTCAACCTTCCTAAATCCCAGTATTAAGATTAAAGCTCTTCAAAAGAATAAACAAGAATTTCGCCACCTCTCTTCTTTTCATCCTTTACCTTCTTAAACCCAAAATCTATCTATAACCTCATCTTTAAACTTTTGTCATGCTTGATTCTCAGTATATTCTAACAGCATATATCGCTTTGGTTCTTATTGAAATAATAGCTTTTTCACTCCAAAGAAAACCAATCTCATGAGAGGTTCTACACTCAAGAGAGAGCCACTTCTCGAGCGACAGAGTCTATCAAAACCTGTCCCATGTAATGTGCGGGGTACTCTTGTTAGTTAAAATCAAAAGATCTACAATCACAAATCAATCATCATAACAACTTGCTTTGGAAGACTGCAAGTGATGAACATCACAGGAAATTCATTTTCTAGATGGTTATGATTTTCAGTAGGAGTAAAACCTTGTACCTAATTTAAAGTAAAAATATGGAGAAGTAACATCACACAGAGACCAACACATATTCAAACTCAAATAAGCCCCCTACCCTAGCCTTTATTTTATAAAAGAGCCTACCTACTAACTTCCTATTGATAGCCAAATTAGGTTGTGCATAGATACAAATAATACAGTACAAATTCAAATTTCATAGTTAATTCCATGCTCCTTCCAGCTTCCACATCCAACTTCGTATTCCTTATTATCATACAACTTTGCAGATCTGGGTTCGGCTCTATATCCAAACTGATAATTCTATGGACCAAAATCTAGTTGAAGTATGAGAATTATATAAATCTACACTCGTAACCCATTAAGAAAATAAACATCCACATGACGACATATTAATTAAACGGAAATTTTTAGCTAGACTCACTTAGGCCCCTAATTATACTTAAGTTATGATGATATTATTTATTTTGTTAGCTAAACTTTCCCGTTACAACTTACCCTGAGTAATAAAATAGCAAATTTTAGCTACTATGAACCGTCTAGAAAATGAATTACGTTAATAAATACTCCATTGCTTTCATTGATGACCTCCCCATTATCTTCTCTATTTAAGTAAAGAAAAATCTGGTTCTCTTGAAATATTTAAGATTTTCAAACAAGAGTTACTAAGCAACTAGGAAAGTCATAAGATAGTAAGCTCTGAACGTGGTGGTGAGTACTATGGAAAATATGATAATATGTAAAGCTTAAGAGGCTGTTTGCTATGTATGTTTTATATATTACCTTGTTGGACAACATTCCATGCCATGCAATCCTAAGCAGAATGATGTGGCTGAAAGACATAACCACACAGTGAAGGATTTGATGAGTAGGACTAATGAACATCTTTCGGTAAATATAGTACAAGTGTATAATATGTTCTCAATTGAGTTCCTAATAAATTAGTTCCTACACCTTTTGGATTGTCGACTGGGAGACAACCTAGTGTTAACCATTTTCAGGTTTGGGGTTGTCCTGCTGATAGTGAGAATTATAATCCTTTTGATAACAAAACCGACCCTAGATCAACCAGTTGCAATTCTTGGGTTCTGGATCAATATATAAGTTCCGTCGTCCTATTCATGGTTTATGGAACTGTAGTCCCAGACAACAAAGTTAATGAAAATGGAAGATACCAGTCTATAGAAAAAGCAGGGGCTTATCCAAATATTAGTTCTTTTTTGTTAAAAATAGGTAAGAAACTTATAGCATGCCGTTGTTAGTACTAATGAAGAGTCTCTACACATGCACTCAAATTAAACTGACATTTCCAAGCAACGATGTATTAAGTAATTAAGAGCATACTTTATGATGATCAAATTTGCAGGTAGATAATACGTTAGCTTACCTTTATGACAACATATATGAGGACTGGAAGGAAGTCATCCGCTCCAGGAGGGTTGTCATCTGATGCCATAGAAACATTCAGTAGTAAGTTGTTGATGACTTTACAACAATTGAGGATACAAACAAGTTTATCTCTAGGAGCCTTGTACATATTGATCTTTTGCAATTCTTTCTGTGCAAGCTACAGTAATGACAAGAACAAACAAAAAGACGTCAGTGTGTATTAGTGAACAATTAACTTCACTACAATAAAAAAAAATCGAGAACAAATAATTATTGCGTGTAAACGTTAGGTGTTTGGAGCATATTATACTGTCTAACTGGATAAATGTAGAGCACAGAGGTTCAGAATAGCAGAAAATGGAAAGTTAAAAAGATAACCAAATCTTGACATGAATGCAACTCCGTGGTCACCACAATACACTATTCAAGAAATTAATAATACTCGAGGGAATGTAGCACTAGAAGAATGATATACAAATAAGTGTTCATATATATTTGTCAAAAGTAACAATTATGCTATATCTCTAATCCTGGGAAAATGTAAGACTTGACAAATTAATGTACAAAGTGACAGGGAACTCAAATACGACCCAGTAAAAAATTCTCGTGTTTTCCTAAGAAGCAATGAACCGAAGAGCTGAATGCCCACCCTTCTAGTCCCATATTTATGAAGGTCTGCGATGAATTATCTGTGAACTGACTTCATTATTTTTTCCTTGAAGTTCCGCAGTCAGAGGTAAGGTTGATCAACTCATGGTTTCTAAAGAATAACATCAGGAATACTAGCAGTCTAAGTTCCTTATTGTTGATCATGCTATCGTTCTCTGTAACAGAGGAACAATTCGAGAAGCCTCGGACAGGTATCATCAATGAAGTCTCAAATTTGAGTCTTTCATATCCCACAATAAGGATACTGGGTTCCATCATTCACTGGAAGTATTGCTGTTAGCACCTAGAATCTGCAAAATAAAGTAACATCAAACCCAATGTCAAGTTTGCCTTTGGTTGACTCACAAGCTATTCAATAATCAAGAACCAGACAGCAGCCACTGTAATAGCCTCCCTGCATTATCCATCTGCAGAGCTCAGTACTATACCAAGGGACCCATCTGGTAGTGCATCCTTAATGTTAAACATATGAGCATCTAGGCAGAATGAGTGTAGAGAATAATTGTTGTATTTTTATTGATTGGCTACTCCACTACTTATAGAGAGTCTAGCTCCTCTTCATACTACATTTTTCCAATGTGGGACTAAATCCCTTATTAGTTCTCAACACTCCCCCTCAAGATGGGCGATAGATATTAATCATTCCCATCTTGTTACATAGCTTCGACAGACTTAATGAACTAAGACCCTTAGTCAAACAGTCTGCCACTTGTTCTTCTGAGCGAACATGATCAATCTTCAGTATCCATTGTTCCAGCTTCTCTTTGATGAAGAATCGATCGATTTCGATGTGCTTCGTTCTGTCGTGCTGAACTGGATTGTTAGCTATACTTATTGCAGCTTGACTATCGCTCAGAAGACGTAACGGTGCTCCCTTGTCCAGCTTCAATTCTGTCAGCAACGCTTTCACCCACAGCAATTCCGACACTCCTAAGGCCATTGCTCTGTATTCTGCTTCAGCTGTAAATCGTGCTACCACTGACTGTTTCTTGCTTCTCCATGAGACCAAGTTTTCTCCTACAAAGACACAATATCCCGTGGTAGACCTTCTATCGTCTATGCAGCTCGCCCAGTCTGCATCGCAGTATCCCTCAACTTCTATACATCCATTCTTCTTGAACCATAGTCCTTTCCCCGGCGTCCCTTTCAGATATCTCAAGATCTGAAACACTGCATCCATATGACCCGTTCTTTGATCATGCATGTAGCGACTTACTACACTCACCGCAAATGAGATATCAGGACGAGTGTGCCCCAGATAAATTAATCTCCCTACAAGTCGTTGATATCTTTCACGATCAACTGGCTCTCCTGCTTCTGCTCCCAACTTGCACTTCTGGTCAATTGGAGTGACTGCTGCTTTGCATCCCAGCATACCTGTCTCCTTCAGCAGATCTAGTGTGTATTTTCTCTGTAAGAGAACAATTCCTTGTTCGTCGTCACACACCTCGATACCTAGAAAGTACCTCATCGCTCCTAAATCCTTCACTTCAAACTCCTTCGCGAGTTTTGACTTCAGCTTAGCGATCTCGGCTTCATCATTACCTGTGATTACTATATCATCCACGTATACAGCAAGTATAGTGATGTGGCCTCTTGCATGCTGAATAAAGACCATATGATCTGCATTTGCTTGATGGTATCCCATGCCTGTAACAGCCTTTCTGAATCTGTCAAACCAGGCTCGAGGAGATTGCTTGAGCCCATATAGCGACTTCTTTAGTTTGCACACTTTTCCATGCGACGTCCCTCCGTCTGATTCTGTAGCGTAGCACCCTGGCGGGAGTTCCATGTACACTTCTTCTTGTAGGTCCCCATGGAGAAAGACATTCTTCACATCTAATTGGTATAGCTTCCACCCATAGTTTGCTGCAATGGAGACCAGAGTTCTTACGGTACTCATTTTCGCTACTGGAGCAAACGTCTCATCATAGTCGATGCCATATGATTGTGTGTATCCCTTTGCAACCAACATCGCCTTGTATCGTTCCACCTTTCCTTCTGACGTCTCCTTTACTGTGTACACCCATTTGCATCCCACAGTTTTCTTCCCTTTGGGTAATGGAACCAGCTCCCACGTCTTATTTTTCTCCAGTGCCCCAAGTTCTTCCATCATTGCAGCTTTCCACCTTGGATCTTTCTTTACTTTCTGCCAACTTTTGGGCAACGAAGTAGAGTCTAATGATACAATGAAGGCTCGATAATTCGAAGAAATATTAGAATAAGACAGGTAGTTGGCAATATCATGTTCATAATCATCAAAACGACTAGGAGCCTTACCCGCATTGATGCGAGAAGATCTCCTTAAGGAAGCAATAGGTGGTGGAGAGATCATACCATCAGAGTCAGAGAGATCCGCATCAGAATCAGATTGATTCTGTGCGGGGGCAACATCTTCAAGAGTTGGAGCAGGAGTAGACGAGGGACTTGGTACAGTAGGTACAGGGCACGGTACAGGCACAGTACTGGACTTCTGTTGTCTCCTTGTGTAGACTTAGAGCTCATTTTCCATTGTCTGCTGCTCTCCCTGTTTAACATATATATCTTCTTCATCTTCTGTATCGGAGTCACTGCTTTCTCCCCCTTTCGTCCAGTTTTCCACGACCGGGCATGGGACCGATCCGACTACCACAGATGGGCTTATTTTCTTTCCCTCACATCTAACACCCTCTGTGTTAGGTGTGTCACCAAACGCCGAACCGTCATCCGAAGCATAATATGGTTCCAGTTCTCTGAATGTAACGTCCATGCTTACAAACATCTTCCGCTCAACCGGACTCCAACATACGTATCCCTTCTGAGTTGCCGTGTACCCAACAAAGATACATTTAACTGCTCTAGGATCCAGTTTGCCAACACCTGGCCTATTATCTTGGACAAAACATACACACCCAAATACTTTCGGTGGAACAGTGTACGTGGTTGCACCAGTAAGCATCTCCAACGGTGTCTTCCAGTCCAATACCTGAGATGGCATTCTGTTGATGAGATAAGAGGCCGTTAACACCGCCTGCCCCCATAAGTGTTTCGGGACATTCATAGCCAGCATCATCGTCTGTGCGACCTCCAGCAGGTGTCTGTTCTTCCGTTCGGCCACACATTTTGTGCCGGTGTGTAGGCACATGAAATTTTTGGTGTAGTATTCCATGAGTGGATAAATACTCAGCAACCTGCTTATTTGTATACTCCGTCCCATTGTCAGACCGTAAGCACTTAATTTTAGTGCCATATTGTGTTTCAACCCGGCGATAAAAGTCGCGAAACGCCTCAAAGACGTCACTTTTATTCTTCATAAGGTAGATCCATGTCACGCGAGTATGACAATCAATAAAAGTGACGAACCATCGAAAACCATTAATACCGGTTGTAGGACAAGGGCTCCATACGTCCGAATGTATCATATCAAATACAGCTGAACTTCGATGTCCTGAACTCACATACATGCTTCTGGTATGTTTACCCAACTCACATGCATTACAAAATAACTTCTCTTTATTAGCCCTTTGGTATAAGGACGGATACATTCGACTAATAATTTTAAAAGAAGAATGACCGACACGCTGGTGGTGGAGTAGCAATTCATCTTCTACATTGCGCCGTAAATCTTCAGGTGGTGTGTCTGCTACCAGAGATGCCAATGCGTTGTCCAGTCCAGTCCTGTCCAAGTACCACAGCCCCTTATGCCATGTGCCAGTCCCTAGTCGTCGTCCTGTCCCCTTCTCCTGAAAAGTCACCGTAGGAATGTCAAAGGAAACTGTACAGTTAAGATCAAGAATAATGGCACTAATAGAAAGAAGATTGACAGGAAAAGACGGTGCATGTAACACATTGGTGAGAGTGAGAGAAGGGGTGCATGCAACAGTGCCTTTACCCATGACAGGGCTGGAGTTACCATCAGCAGTCTGAATGCTCTCCGGCGTCGGTAGGTAAGTATAGTCCTGGAACTCACCGCGGGACCCCGTAACATGGCTAGATGTCCCAGAGTCCATAATCAAACCTGGTTGGTGGACAGCTGCCGCAAGAGCACGCGCAGGAATACCTGTGCTGGTCTGGGCAAAGCAAGTGATGTGATCCCCCGAGGAAGATGACGCCCCATGACTGCCGTCCGAATCCAGCTTCGTGCTGCGTAACCTCTCGAGGAACTCCTTCTCAAGAGGAGTTAACTCAGCCAGGTGATGTTCGCCCCCTTCTTCCGCCAGATTTGCTTTGTGGCCGCCAGAATAATTTTTTCTTCTTCCAGCATAACCGCCTCTACCACCTCGACGTCCTCCGCGGCCCCGTCCACGATCACTCGACAGGGGTTTTGGACAAAATCTGATGTAATGCCCTGAGTCACCACAGGTGTGGCAAACACCAGCCACAGAGGAAGGCTGATTAAAGACGGCAAGGGCAGACTTGTCAACAGCGACTTGCTCCCCCTGAAAAGAACCCTAGTTGGGCATCAATTTCAATCGAGCCTCTTCTTGTGCCATGGCAGCTATGGCTTCTTCCAAGGTTGGAAGCATGGGCTGTGCTAGAAGTACATTCCTTCTATGCTCAAACGCAGGGTTAAGACCCTTCAAGAACTTCATCATCCGTTGTCGCGAAATATAATCCAAGAACTTTTGAAAATGTTTCGCAAATGCTGGTTCGACTTGTGTATCTTCCATCCCAAGAGGATCATAGTGATCCAGATCAGACCAGTATTTTTTCAACAGTACGACGTACTCAGAGATGGTACGGTCGTCCTGGGCCACCCTATCAAGTTCATCCTGCAGTTGGAAGACCTGCATAGGATTGCCGGAGCCTGAGTACATATCCTTCAAAGTCCGCCATATATCAGCAGCAGCCTCCATTGCCTCTACATTGCCCGACACCTGGTCGGTCAAGGAGGCTGTCAACCATCCAGCCACAACATTGTTGACAATTTTCCAAATAGCAAACTCCTTTGAGGAGGGATCATCTGGCGCCTTGGTTTGGCCATTGACGTAGCCAACCAAGCCTCGTCCCTTGAGCGTCCGCAGTGCCTGCCGTGACCATTTCAAGTAGTTGGACGTGCCTTCCAACTTCGTCTCCAGCTTGTCCAGCTTCCCCATTTTGTAGGGTGACGGATCCACATCAGTATGGATCACACGTGGGGTTGCCTCGGTTAATCTTTTTGATAAAATATCATCAACCAAGGCCTTCATCTCTTCTGCTGTCAGTTTACCACTGATCGAATCCATGGCGTCTTCAACTGTGATTCGTCGTCGTCGTCGTCTTCGTCGGCTTCGTCGTCGTCGTCGGCTTCGCCTTCGTCGGCTTCGTCGTCTTCGTCTTTATGTAAAGTCTCCAACAGAGACCTTACGAATGCGCTGCTAACGTGGCCAACACTGGCGCACGCATGTAGATCCTAATTTGCAGATCGAGAACGAAATACAAATAAAGCATTTGTAGTTCCGGAGGACGTAATCTAGGAACAGAAGGTGCAAATAAAGTATTTGACAGCCATCCGTCTTCGAATAATCGTCCACATAATCGCGCTTGCAAATTAGAATTTGTGGGGGGGGGTCGGCCGCAGATATGGCCGGAAGAGAGAGGGGGGTGGGGGAGAGCCATGACCCCTTCTCCCTTGGCTTCATACATGTATGTATGTATGGTGTGTGTATGAGGGTGTTTCTAGTGTGTTTGTGTGTGTGTTTTGGTTAGTTTAGGTAGTGGTTAGATGTATGTTTTAGGAGGGAAGATACTAGATATATATATGTTATGTATATGTTAGTATGTTTGGATGTTAGTAAGGTAATAGATGTAGAATCCTAAAAGTTAGATATAATGGTGTTAGAGACTTGGTATTAGGATACCAAGTGGTATTTTTGGTTAGGATGTTAGATAGAGTTGAGTTAGAGTGGTATCTTTGGATACCAATACGGTATCTTAAGATTTACCCTTTACCTTAAGGTAATTGAATATTTTACCTTATTAGCAAGTAAGGTATCAAGATACCATGGTACGGTATCGAGATACAAGGGTAAGGGCTAGTTTGCCTTGGTAGAGTAGTGGAGGATACGTAGAGTGAGGGTAAAGTAGGTTGAGGTATTGGTTAGAGGCTACGGTAATGGATTTACCTTGGTAAGGTAATAGGGTAAGAGTTAAGGTAATTGGATAAAACTAAGATATGGGTTTTGGTTTGCAATATTGGCCTAGATATGGGTTGTCTTGGTAGGTAAAGGTTATGAAGGGTATGTTTAGGCTAGTTTTGACCCCGTTGACCCAAAGTTGACTTTTTCACCAAAAGTCAACTACGAGTCAACGTTTTGCCTAGAATTGTCTAAAACTTGACCAGAGTTAATCGGTTGACCAAAAGTCAACTATTAGTCACCAGTGACCTAGGGTTGACCTAGAGTTGACCTAGAGTTGACCAGAGTTGACCCGTTGACCAAAAGTCAACGGTAAGTCAACTTTCGACCTAGTTTGATTCGGATTTATTTCCAATGTTCTTCCATGACCAAGATTGACCAAACTAGACTTGTCTTGACCTAGTATGACTTTGTTAGGCCTAATATGACTTAGATTGACCCTGTACAACCTAGTTTGACCTTGTTGACCTAGATTGACTTAGTTTGACGTGTCTTGACCTATTTTGACTCAGTATGACTTAATTTCACTTCCAAACCATTATATTGATACAGTATTCCATCTATAGGTCCTCGAGGCACTGTTCTTGGACTCAGTCGACTTATCCATCACAGTACAGGCGAGTACATTCTCTGATAATATTTATGTTTTATGATATCGTCTTTGTTTCTAGTATTTAGTGCAGATTATCCTTGTTCTCTTGACACATTGTTCACACGGATTGATATTTGTATGGATCCCGTCATAAGATGTTATTCCTCTTATATATGGTATACAATGGACAAGTCTTCATTGTTTATTGTTCATTGTATAGATACGATTCCTGCGTAGGCTCGCGACCTCCTCAGAGAATACGTATCATGACGTGTCATGACTGGATCCACTATATTGGTCAAGGATGGGGGTGTTAGCGTAGATATGTGATCAATACCCCACAGATATTATTGTATCATCATTGTATAGTGTTAATCATACACTCACGTATGATTAGCCAGGCCAAACATTGTATCAAGTTCTAAGCCGATCACATGTTGAAACTAATACTAAACTCACATAGATATAGTTCCAGATTGTTGTACATGATTTATACTGTTTTTCTGTTCTTACATTCAGATTACAGCCTTGACATGCCTTACCATGATTCATGTACACATTATTTACTTCGTAGATTCTCTCTATTTACTGCTACATTTTCAATATCGTCTAACTAGAACTGTTATTTGAGATTTGTGCTCGTTCCATCCTGACTGGATATGTTGACAAAATTTTACAGATTGTGGCGAAGAGGATTGTCCTACCTACTACGGTCCGGTTGACGTAGTGGGCGTAGACTTGGAGACCTTGGTTCAGCAGGGATTAGCTCCGCCCGACGAGCCTCTAGCTTAGTTTAGTTAGAATAGACATTTTGGACTGGACCTTGTCTCCAGCTTACTACTTGTTATTATATTATATTTTGGGATTGTATTAGAGACTGGGACTTAGACTTGTATATTATTTGAGATGGACTTGACAGGTTATATTTTATAGTCTTGTTGTCTTTATCTTTCAGTCTTACTTATTATCTTAGAGTTGTGATTGAGTTCTCATATATATATTCATTGTTTGTCCTCCGTTCGGAGTTGACCATATTCTCGACAGGTTTTGTTATATATATAAACTGTTGTCAGACTAGAAAATCTACAGCGTTCCACGCCATTTTTCCGGTGAGGGCTGGACGTTGTCGCGTCACGTGCCCTTTTAGCGGGTGCGGGTCGTGACAGGAAGGGCGTCGGGGTCAGCAAGGAGGGGGCGTGGACAGCAGGGGGGAATGAAGGCTTGGGGTTGGGCGTGGACAGCAGGGGCGTGGACAGCAGGGGGGGCGGCGGTGGACAGGGGGTGGACGTCGGGGGCAGGGGTGGCGTCGGTGGGGGGGGGGGGCAGGGGGGCGTCGGCTTGTGGGGGGGGCAGGGGGCGTCGGCTTGGGGGGAGGGGGCGGAGGGGGGGGGGGGGCAGCAAGGGGGGTGTCGTCGTCGGCAGGGGGGCGTCGGCGTCGAGGCCAGGGGGTGGGCGTCGGGGCGGGGGGGTTGGCTTTGGGCGGATTGGGAAAAAAAAATTGTGGTTATGGCTCTGATACTATGTAGAGAATAATTGTTGTATTTTTATTGATTGGCTACTCCACTACTTATAGGGAGTCTAGCTCCTCTTCATACTACATTTTTCCAATGTGGGACTAAATCCCTTATTAGTTCTCAACAATGAGTATATGCTCATCCATTACTTTTGGAGGCTATTGTAGAGATAATTAAAGATTTAACTAGTCCTTCACCAAAAACTTCCATATCTGCTTGCCAATACTCATATAGTCACGCTTACATCTCCCATTTGAATGGTAAATCTCCCATTCCCAATTAACCAAACAGTAAAATCTTGTATCTTGTTAGTATGTTTCTGAAATAAAGTCTCTCTTTAAAATCTCCTTGTAATCAATGCTGGAAAAGAATTTGGCATTTAAATTATAATAAAGCAAAAAACAGGGAGTTCCCCCTCCAACCAAAAAAAGAATAAATATATAAGAAAATAACATTACCACAAAGGCATTTTCCATTCTATAATAACAATCTATTAAACATCTTCCGAGTCATAGAAAGACAATCACATCTTGAGGGCTCAAGAAGTCAAATAGGTATGCCAAGTACTCAATGTTCTAAAAATCCTGATTGGGCGGCGCCTAGACGCCCGGAACCCACCTGGTTCCCGTCTAGTGCCTGCCCGACAACCAGGTTATTTGGGGTTTATGGACAATTTTCAGCAATTCGTTTTTTGGGCTCTTTTTTTGTGTACCACCTTGAATTAGGCGGCACCTAGGCGGGAATATGCGTCCGGTGCCCACCTGACTCCCGCCTATCAACTTTTACAATCTTGCAAATACTTAAATATTAATAATCACCTTGCCATGCTACAGTTGCATTTCTCTGCTAGATAAGTGTAATTAGCCCCCAAATAGATACAGCATAATATAATCTATCCAGGTACCACCTTCAATACAAATCTGACCTTCCCCCTACAGTAAGAAGTAACTTCTTGAATCTTTGAGCAAACACCAGTATTAGATATGTTCTTGATAAGTGCAATCTAAGAAGCATCAACCAGCATGTCCACCTTAAACCTCATCCCATTTGCAAGCATCCAATTACAATCTTCAAGACACAGTTAAGCAAGCTGCTTAGAACTAAATCCAGTAACCTTAGTAGCAGCATTTCACCATGAAGCATATCTTAGAGCTTTTTGTCATATTTTTCATATAGAGAATTTACAATTTAAGTTCCCATGAGAAAAATCTACTTCAACTGTAGGAAATCATTCCAAATAAACATAAAGAACAACGAAAAACAAAAGAGAAAGAAGCTGGTAGAAAGAGCCTATACAATCTACATATCCATGGAGATAGTACTAGGCACTGCTACTTAGAGAACTGTAAATTATTTTTTCCACTTACCAGCCAAGATGTTTCATTTTGAAATATTGGCTTTATATCAAGGTTCTCAGGTTGTATAAATTGTTGTAGAAGAGCCATCTTTTCGGAAAGCTCCTCATCACTTTGTACATCTTCTGGAAGTGATGCAAAGGCCCGATTAAAAAGCTTTGTCATGACATATTTCTCTAGTCCCTGAAGATAATAGGACAAAACACAAACAAGTAACAACCATAACATTCAGAACATATATGAAGGTCAAACATGTTGGACCACGTGACAAGTGATCATAATTTATTTTTATGGGGAACGATCATCTTTAAAAGAAATAAATCAGAAAATATTAAGATGCAATAAGCACTATCACGATCTCTACATGACATGGTTTTCTGTAGCTGGCTTGGGAGCAAAATGATCCACAACTCTACATGCTAGATGCATGGAAAAGGAAAACTAAGATATATATGTACAATAACAGTTCCTATATGGTCAACAATGTTTTCCAATAGTAGACATAAAACATTCAAATTTTCAAAGCTTCCTTATGCAACAATTGAAATTCCATCTTATAATAGGTAACTTAGTGAAGTACTGTAAACTAAAGAATCTTAATCTAGATGCATCATTAACACACTATAACTCTAAGAAGGCATCTACAGTCGTAGTGTTATTTTTTTCATATACCAATACTATTGTCTAGTATGTAAAATGATCAGAGATACAAATATGACACTATTGTTGCAGTAGCGACTGATATAGTATAGGATACAAACTATAAAATGAATAAGCACATAAATTGATATATGCAAGCTGTAGATATCTCTCATATCTCTATTGTGATAAATTAGGATTGCTAATAGTAGAGAAAAGGACTAGAGACCTAAGTAATATTAATTGTATCCAGAGTGAAGACCAAAAGATATTAGTAAAAGAAAATGATATTAAGGAGAGGAAGTTAAGAGTTATTTTCACAAGTTGTTTAACAAGAACACGAAGAAAAATTATACGAAAGCAAATGAGTTAGTTCGGGTTATCCGATATTGCTATTGTCAGATTAGGGCTTCTAAAGTTAAGAAGGCTTTCAAGATAATGAAAAGAGGAAAAACTATAGTAAGATGTTTTTCCTAATGGGAAATGTTTAAGAGAGAAATGTTTGACATGGTTAATTAATATATTGGGCTAATTAGCGTTTAGACCCTGGACTTTATACCAATTTAGAGTTTAACCCCTGACATGTCCAATTGAAAAGTTTAGGCCCTGTGGATTTGATTTTTGGTTTACTTTTTCCCATTACACAGTGAAGTTTCATTGTTATGCATGAGAGGGAGGGTATAATGGGGAAAAAAGACAAAAAATAAAAATTCAGGGTCCAAACTTTCCAATTTGACATGTTAGGGCTTAAACTCTAGAATGGTATAAAATACAGGGTCTAAACACTAATTAGCCCTAAAATCCTAAGGACTAGAAAAATATCGGACGACCAGAGAAGTTGTATTATAGTACCTATATATATAACCAAAGGGAGATATGGAGAGTTTTACTAACCATCAAGAAATCAAGCTTGAGTCATACATAAAACTCTGGGAGAGTACAAAGACTAAGGAAAAACACAAGAACTTCATATAATCAATTTGGTTTTATGTCATGGCGATCTATATGTAAGTCATTTAGTTACTAAGAAGATTAATGAAAAAAATTTAAACACAAGAAAAGTGATGCATATATGTTTTTTTATTGATTTAGAAAGGCTTAAGATAGAATACCTAGGAAATAGTATGTAGATTTTGTAGAAGAAACAAGTTTCTGGTAGTTATATGGAGATCATAAGGGATATGTATTGTAGAATTACAGTTACCATGCAGATCATTAACATCATTTATCATCAGTGTTGGTTTACACCAAGGATCACATAAAGTGCTTACATGTTTGCGCTAGTTATAGATGCAAATACTAGTAGTATCCTAAATGAAGTTTCATATTGTATGTTGTTTGATGGTGATGTTGTATTAGTTCACGAGACTAAAGAAGGATTGAGATTCTAAAATAGGATGTAGAGAAAAAAAAATGGAATCTAAGGAGGGCCAGGCAAAGTGGATCCAAAATCCAAATGATTCGATTTAAAATGTAGTCAACATGGATATAGGAAGTATTCTATAATCGCGCGTTGGTGAACTTAAGAATTTGGATTTGAAAATTCCATAAAGTTGTTATAACCAAGTGATTATAACAATATATGGCACAATTAAGCATTTCCAAAATCTCTCCCAACCCATCTTAAATCCAAAATCCTCTTTATATACCCATAAAGTAGGACTGGCAACTTTGTGGGCAGTTCTACTTTAGGTTAGGACTGTCACTTTGTTGACAGTCCTATCAAAAGCTTCATCAGCTGCTCGTCATGGCCCGTCCTTCATAAGCTTATGATAGGACTGTCACTTTGTTGACAGTCCTATCATAAGCTTCATCAGCTTAAATCCAAAATCCTCTTTATATACCCATTCTAATTAAATCTCGGAAAGTATTTTCTATATTGCACGAACAAGATACGACATGACAAGGACACAAATACAACATCTATTTTGGGGTGTAATGTATTTTGGGGTGTCATGTGTGTCCAATACGTGTCCGACATGATGACCGACAAGACACGACTCCATTTTTTTAGTTTCCGTGCTTCCTAAACTATTTCTAACAAATTTATGTAAAACCAAATGACGACTCCATTTTAAATCTTGTTTTTAACATTTCGGTTTCGGACCCAAGCATTGGAAGAAATATAAATTTTAAATTTTATTAAGTATAAAACTTGAATCGGACCCGAAAATATATTTTTCTTTTATTTGTACTTGGACCCAACACAAAATTAGTTCAGGTTTTCTTTTTCCATCTAAACCTGACTTTTAAACAAAGTCAGGTCGGTTTAAGGTGTTTTCAGTTACCATTGCCATTCCTACATATAATGTTAAATTAATCTAGCACTATCGGATCAAGTGGTATTATCGATGGTCTTACTTTTAATATTATTTATGAACCACTAATTTTAATAACCAACAACTCAATAATCTATAAAATATCTATTAATTATATGAATATATATTTTTAAAATATTTAGTTTAATGAATATACTATGCATTTAATATGTTGAATCAAGTAAATCTGAAATATGAGTAGGACGGATTACAATATAGATTTCATAATCCAACACGAAGTTAATTTTATAATCCAAAATGATCATTATGGTATTATAAAATATTGCTAGAATGACAATCATTTGCATTCTGAAATACATATTGATATGAGATTATAAATGCATGTTGACTAACCCTCCTAAGGATATCAAATTAGTAGGACAAAAACAAAGTATATGAAATGCAACTTAAACCAAAGGTCAAAGAGAGATGAGCTAGCTCATCTATGGTAAGAGATACATAGGAGTGATAGTTTTTGAAATTTAGAATCTACCATTCATCATGATTGAGAGATTAAGAATGATACTATTCATAGAATTAAAATAAGATGGTTGAATGGAAATGCTTCTAGAGTGCTTTGTGATCGTAAAATACTATAAAATTTAAAAGAAAACTCCTACAGGACAGGTACAAATTTACAATACCAAAAAAACTAATGGATCAGAGTCTTCGGCAATTAAAAACATGTCAAAAAATTGAGCGTAGCTGAAATGAGAATGCTAAGATGGATGTATACTAATACGTTGAAACTGAAAGCTAAGTTGTCAACTCCCGATATGGATCGTGTATAGATTTGCTTGTGTATCGTATCATCTATGTCTATCTTATCGTGTATTGTATGATACAATAACTCTAGGAACTTAGGTTTATACTTCTAAATCCATTTAGGAACATAATTTAATATAATTTTCTCATAATTATTTTATTAGTTTCATCTTTATGAATCTATCCAGTTCTAAAATCCATATTTTTAGATATACATTATATGTTTTGAATATAAAAAAAGGTTGTTTACACTAACTACCCCTAAGTTTTGGATTTATAACACGGGGTACCCCTACTTTTAAACTAATTACACTGACCACCCTCCCTTTAGAAAAAAAAAATTAATAGGGGTAGTTAGCGTTATAACTTTTTATTTTTATCTTAAAGTAAGGGCACCCTGTGTAATAAACATAAATCATGGGGGGGTCAGTGTAATTAGTTTAAAAGTAGGGGTACCTCGTGTTATAAACCCAAAACACTTGGGCCTCGTTTGGTTCGCGGAATCATGGAATTTGGAAAGGAAATTGATTACTTTCCTATGTTTGGATGCCAAAGGAATTGAGGAGAAAAGGAAAGTGATTCCCAATGGAAGAAAAATTAGGGAGGAAAATAATTCCATCCATCCAAGCAAGGTATCACTTTCCCACCTTGAAGTATTCACTTTCCTTTCCAAACTCCCTTGGCATTTCCAAACATCGGAAATAAAAATCAATGAAAATTGTAATTTCCCAAAGGAAAGAAAATGTTAAGGAATTGATTTCCTTTCCATTCCTTTCCGCGAACCAAACGAGGCCTTACGGTAGTTAGTGTAATAACCCTAAAAAAATAACTCTACCTATCATCCTATATGTATCATATCGAATCTAACCCGTGCGTAACTAAATGGTAGTATATTCTAGAATCTATATTGTATCATAAGATATATATCATATCTCGTAAGATAGTAACGAGAAAGATTGAAAGATATGATAAAAAATGGAGATATTTGTCAAAAGTTAAGGTGACACCAATTGAGGGTATGAACACAAAAACCATCTCAGTTGGCTTGAATATGTGCATGATAGTAGACGAATAAATACACCGATTAGAAGGAGAGAGAAAATATTAGTCAAAAGAGCTACTAAAAGTAGGGTATGCCTAAACGAACTTGGATTTAGTTCGTTAACAAAGCATATGTTTTTTGCTAATGTTACGACGAACGTCGCCCTTAACCGATCCAAACAGACGAAAATGACACCAAAAATTTGGGGCCGTTATTGTAGATATCTCTCGTATGGAAGCTTAATTCAAGCTAGTGTGGACTTGTACAGCTCAGTTTGGTCCTTTCCATATATTATAGAATTTTAGATAACATACAATAGCTTATAGTGAAGCATGGACAATTAGAGATTATGTAAAATATCACCTTTCAAGTCCACGTTAAAATATTTTAAAGTCACTAATCCTGAACTAACCAAAATGAGAAAAGATCATGATTCTTGTCAGTGTTTATGTTGTCACAAGTTATATGTAAGTGATGTTAGGTATAGAGCTCAGTTCTCGCCACCTATGTTTTAGGACATGAATCCCTTATGCTCGTACATATTTGCTAGAAATTTGGCACTAACATAGAGGGTTGATCTTAGGTCGACAGTCAATCATAAAAACTGTCCATTTTTTTCATGTAGCTTTTGTATGCTCCATAACCAACCCCATTCTTATGGGAGAAAGCTTGGAGGAGGATGATGATGATATGAAAGAAGCATTATCCTCCAATTGTATTGACTTTAGAAATTTTCATAAAACATTTCTTATTTCAAACATATACAAACAGTTTATTTTCTAAATTTTCAATCACATTAGAGGTGAACAGAATAAATGTATTATCTAATAAAGCTCACCTCACCAGCGCTTTCGAGTTCTTCCTCTGAGCTACCAGCCCAAAGTGTATGAGACCTGAAAGCCCCTTCCATTTGGGCAAGAAACTCCTGAACAGCAGCACTGTCCTTTTCCGGGTCAGGAGCTTTATTTGAAAAGGAAACAATGAAGCTGCCATATCAAAGTTTTAATGTTACAAAATTCGTTTTGCATGCCTTGAACAAATTTGGTCAAAGTAAACCTACATAGGAAGCACGAAAATTCAGCCTTTAGAAAAAATATCATAGGTCCTGAGATATGCAGATAAGTATAGAACCATAAAAATCAAGCCTTGTCCCAGCTATCCACAGTCGATCATCCCACTAATGCATGGAACAGCACAAGTTACGTCAATAATAATTTATCAATCACAAAATTGAGAAGTGCTAAAAGGGTCAATTAAATTAAAGTCAAAATAAAAATAGAAAAATAACTAAATAACAAAAGAAGATGAAGCATTAAAATAAGTTCCTTAATTATGATTTATGAGATTGTCCAGTATCAGCGGACTAGAGATTGTACAAAACAAGAGTTATTCCCAAGGTCACCAGGCTTGCTAATCAACTTGCTGATGTCTGGTTCAATTTGTATCCTGAATCCTGACAATGACTTTGAACCTATGATATATTCCAACCGTACGAAGCAGAGTACTGATTGAGGCAAGGATACATTTACCTTTTAGAGAACTGGTGTTGTGTAGAGAAGAAGAAAGAGAACATATGCAGCAAAGATAATCCAAAAGATTAATTCAGGTGAATGATATTGCGTATGTACATTACAACTATTAGACCATGACAAGGTGTTACAAACAAGCATAAACCAAGGTTCGCAACATCAGTATCGGAATCGGACCCTTCCTATGAATATCGGTATCGGCAGTAGTATCGTCAATTTCGGATCGGATTATGAGATTTTTTGTATCAGAAAGCAACTAATTATTAATAAATTATTAAAATTTTAGAAAAGATATTTTGTACATTTAGGCATAATGTTAAGTATTTTATGTGTTGTTTCTTAGTAACTGTTATACATAAGCTTTCTTCTTTTACATTCTTTTACAACCTTACTATGCTTTTACACCCATGTTGATTGGTCTTTTTCGTTCAATTTTCTTTGTTGTGACTGAAAAGAGACCCTCAAATGTTGGTATCGGTCGGTATCGGATTAAGACATGTCAAACTGTATCGGTATCGGCCGTATCGGATCGGTACCGACCGATACTGCAAACTATGGCATAAACACGGAGTCGAAGGTGTGTTGGACCCATAAATAAAGAGAATCTAGGTCACCGATGGATAAGATGCCTTTATTTTTCATTGGCTTGACCGTGAAGGGGGCGGCCTAACGGTCGCCTCGCCTCTTTCTTTGTTTGACTGGACGGCACCCACCTCACCTCACTCCGGCAAGCCTACTCCCAACCAGTCGCCTCACTCAACAATCTGTCGCAATCTCGAACAAAATCTTGCTACCCTTACACCGATCTATCGCTTTCTAACCTCACGATCTTGCGCCCTTGAACTAAATCTAACGCTTGATAACTACACCAATCGGGGCACAACGGGAAGCGAAGGTCAGTGTCGAAGTGGTAAGAGATCCAGGCCAGACGTGGCACGATGGGAGGTGCACTAGCACGGCAAGAGACCTAAACAGAGACACCGCAAAGGGAGTCTAGGGACCTAGGACAGTCAAGGGGGTTTTATGTACATGGTGCGGCTATGGACTTGAAATAATCTTCCGAAATAGGAGGAATCTCAAGATGTAGATCGGATTTTTGTATCAATTATAGAGAGATTCGCCAATATTTTCTATTTTCTATTAATTTTTTTTATGTTCTCCTCTTTTTTTTTCGTAGATTTGTACTAGGATCTTTTGTCTCCTTCATTTTACCACTAAATGAATGGAAAGATCTTTCTCAGCCGTTCCGTTGTAGTGATTTCAGGAAGCACAGATGGGACGACGAACGAAAAATGCCGTGTCCGCATCTGTGTCGGACACGGATCCGGACCGGTCGGAGTAGCAGTTGAGGAGAAATAATTGGGGACGGCGGGACCTACCTCTTGATGGACTTGACGAATTCGGATGCGGAGGGGTGGCTCATGCGCTCCAAGAAGTCGTGCCACGCCGGAGGAGGGGCCGTTGACAAGCCGCCGCTGCTGCCGCCGCCGCCGCCACTGGCCATTCGGAGCTCCCCCGCAAAAGAAGGAAAGAGTTGATGCGAAGGTGAGTCTGCACTCTGCAGGCTTGCGTCTTATATTGGGAGGAATCTATTTGGAAGGCCCATTGGACAGCCCAATTTGGAGTAAAATGTAATGGGCTAGGCTATAGGCCTTTGCTAGCCTGCAAACAAAAATCGACGCCACCTGTACTTTGTAATATTAAAAGACTGCAATTTATATAGTAATGCTAACTGAGAATTGTTGCCTATAAAAGAACAAAATGGAATATATTACGTGATAAATATCTAATTTAAGTTTTAATCTACAAGTAGCAATTTACATTTCTAAAAATTCTAGCATCCTTTAATTAACATGGTTTTGGATCAATTTTAACTTATAGAATAAAATAGATTTTATTTAAAATATTAGAAAAATGGATTATATTAGATTTATTCGCATTCAACGAGTTAAGATATTAACCATATGAAGATCCCATCCTTCACCCATAGATGAGCAAATATATATTTTTAAGCAAGAAAGTGATACAAATAATTAATAATAGGGATAATTTAGCAAATGCCCCCATTCTAAATGTTGAAATTAGCATATACCCCCACTATTTTATTTATCTAACAAATACCCCCATTTTTTGATATAAAATAATAAAAATTTAAGATATACCCCCACTCTTTTACATAGGAGTGGGGGGTATTTGCTAAATAAAATAAATAGTGGGGTTATATGCTAGTTTTAACATTTGGAATGGGGGTATTTGCTAAATTATCCCTTAATAATATCCATACTATTTTGATTATATATATGTGTGTGTGTTGGGCGGAGGGGAGGGGGAGCTACAGTACTTTAATAAATAGTAACTATTCCTATATTTTACACTTATTATAGAAACTACCCCTACTTTGAAACTAATTACGCGGACCACCCCTATAGTTTCTATTTTCTATAAAAATATAACACTAACTACCCCTATGTTTTATAAAATTTCTAAAGGAGATAGGTGGTGAGTGTAATTAGTTTCAAATAGGGGTAGTCTCTGTAATACTCATGAAACATAGGGGGGGTTGGTATATTTATTTCTAATAAATATGTTGTTTTTAACGTATATCTATAGTTTTTTATTTATTCTATGATTTTTTTTTCTATAATGCACGTTTTAGTTTTTATGTTATTATTTTTAATTAGTTTATCTTTTTTTTAGTCCTTTAGTTGTTTTATATTTTATTGTAGCGCGTTGTGTTATCTACTAAATATTTCTGGAGATTGATATTAATTAGTCATAAAGACTATTGTTTATAGTTTATAATAATTGAGTCATGAATCTTGTAGTTAGTTTTAACTACCGAATGTAATCGTGTCAACCAAAACTTTATCTTTTTGGAATATAGTTGTTGACCTCTATATATAACATTACCAAAATAAGTCATATCAGCGACGAATTTAGCGACTTCAAAATAGAACGTCGCTAATTTTTGGGGGTTTAGCGACGTTTTACTAATACGTCGATGTTAGTCGCCAACAGCGACTAATAGCGACATCTAGCGACTACAGTTTATTAAATGGGAACCTGCGTCGCAAGTTCGTCGGTACACGTCGCTGATGTAGCGACGCGTAGCGACGCAATTTAAGCGGCGTCGCCGTTTATAAATGTCAGCGACGTTTAGCGACGTCCTTTTCGGACGTCGCTAAATGTTTCATATAGGCTGCGAGGGTTTCCTTTTCGATCATTCACAAATTTTTTTTCCAATTTTTCGCGCGCTCCTCCGACGATTTTCCTCCTCCGGCCTCCTCCTCCGCGGCGCTCCTCCGGCGATCTCCCTTCTCCGGCCTCCTCCTCCTCCTCCTCCTCAGTAGCTCCCCCATCTCTCTTTCTCTCTCACACACACACACTCCCCTGTCCCCGCCGCCCCGGCTCCTACGCTTCCCAGTTTCTCCTCGTCTTCTAGCTCTCTCTCTCTCTCGCTTCTAGTTCGTGTCCACGAGAGCATGGACTCGCCGCACGAGCAGCAGTGTGACACCTATTTTGTTGGTTTGGACATGTCGTGTCCCACTGTGTGGACACGAGACTCACAGTGTGACACCTATATACTGATACTGGGAGTTTTTTGGACATATCAACTGTCAATTTGTTGTTTTGCTTGGATTCGAATTCCAATTTAGGGTTCGAGCCCTATATACTGATACTAGGAGTTTTTTGGGCATATCAACTGTCAATTTGATGTTTCATTAGGTGACATCGGCAACTGCAGTCGTTTTACGTCGCTGGTAGTCGCTGAATTAGCGACGCGGATGCGTCGCTAAGTGTCGTCGCAATAGCGACGTATTGCGACGTTGTGTTGTTTAGCGACTAGGTAAATCGCGACAACGTCCAAACGTCGCTAATTGAATTTAGCGACGTATTTTTCCTAGTTAGCGACATCCTGCGGCGTCGCTGATTTGACAGATTTTAGTAGTG
The DNA here is from genome assembly GCA_029216955.1 of Iris pallida. Taxonomy (NCBI): domain Eukaryota; kingdom Viridiplantae; phylum Streptophyta; class Magnoliopsida; order Asparagales; family Iridaceae; genus Iris; species Iris pallida. The sequence continues at coordinate 7,107,742 of JANAVB010004600.1, forward strand.
TAACTAACCAAGATGTTTGTAACAAAAATATGTTTCCTTGTATATAAGCAAGCATATCCATATAAACATTAGGGCCTCGTTTGGTTCACGGAATCATCGGATTGAGAAAGAAAAGTGATACTTTTCTATGTTTTGGTGCCAAAGGAATTGAGAAAAAAAGAAAAATAATTTCCAATGGAAGAAAAATTAGGGAAGAAAGTGATTTCATCAATTTAAGTAAGGAATCACCTTTTCACATTGAAGTATTCAGTTTTCTTTCCAAATTTTTTGATATTTCCAAACATCAAAATTTAAATTTAATAAGAATTGTAATTTCCTAACGAAAAAAAAATTCAGAAATTAATTTTCTTTTTCTTCCATTCCGCAAACTAGGCCTACATGTCTCCCTTTCTCTTATCTTCTTTGTAACTGACAAATACCATCTGTTTACATTATTATTATTATTATTTCAACCACGTGTGTTGATTGGTAGGAATGTCTTGACAGGACATTACAATACGTATGTTGCAACGCACAACAAAAATATTGTGGTTGCAACATAGTAACTATTGTTTGTCTGTGTTAGCTTGTGTGGCCCTCTTTCAGTCCGTCGTCGATGGCAAGAATAGTAGTGTTGCCTGGCATTGTTCTTTGTTATTTCTTGCACAATGTCTATACATATGAATAGAAAATTACTATTTGTATCTTCAAGATTGTATCCCTTCGTGTCTTTCCATCACCCTCTCCTATTCATTTATGTCTTCGCGCAACCTCTTTTTCTATTTTCTTCGATCGATAAGAGAGTGTCACGTGACGGAGGAACACATAAGGATAAAATTTTTGGAGGTACATATAGCAAACATCACTCATATGAATAATAAGGTAATGCGCTAGAATCTCGAAAGAATGTACAATTGCTTATATGTTTTAATATTGGACGCTGCTATTTGGCCCGTCCGAAGACGTGACCTCGTTGGTCCGCGTCCACGTGAAAAAATCCTATTGGCCTAGAGCATACATAGATAATTGGGACCCAGAACATGTAGAAAAAGTCAATAGAAGTTCGCCACGTGGATATGGGCCAACTGCGGCAAAACATTATTATTTTTTAGTTGATTACCATGACTTAAACATGACAACGAAGTTCTTCTTGGTGGTATAGGGTGCCCTTAAGTATACTACTATTTTATAAGCATCCAATAGTTGTTGTCTTTAAAGAAGATCCCTACCTATTATACTTTCAGAAATAGATCTGCCAGATGGAGTATGCATATATATGACCAAATTAATACTGCACCCATGTTAGGGTTTGTAGGCGCACACGACGTCAAACACACTGCACTAATATAAATGGCTACAACCACTTCTAATCATATACTATTATATGCAGGGCAGGCACGCGGAGTTGGATTCTCCTAGTCTGAACTATATTTGATTGCCCCCTTGTTCTTCAGCAAAAGAAGATATCAAAAAAAATTGATGACGAGTGAAATTGACAGTAGTATCAAAGTCTTCAGTTCTGACAGCATTGTGGAACTTAGATTCCGAGTTCCTCTCTTTGAGCTACTCCGGATATTCCATTGGAACTTAAAATACAAGTCTGGTGGATTGTTAGTTCAACGGACATAGACGAGTTGGGGTGGACTACAAATGCTCTATTGGTGGAGAGATGGAAAATTAGAGGTCTAGGGGCTTGCCTTGACCAGGGGGTTGCCCAAACCCGATAGCTTGTCCGGGTTACCCACGATCGGCCCTGATTATATGACATATAGATCATAATTGTGTACATAACTACATATCGCATTATATTTCACTAATATATATATATATATATATATATATATATATATATATATATATATATATATATATATATATATATATATATAATGAGACTTCAAAACGGCTCAAAAGTGAGCCATCTAAGTCGTCATTATATCACGGACCATTTTATTTAAAATAAATAAATCATGCAAACAAATGTTGAAAAAAAATTAAATCGTTATATATATTCAACACGGGGAATCAAACTCAACCAAACAAGAAGAATACCTCCCACCTTAACCACATGAATTAGAAGAGATATTTGACTCTAATTGAATAATGTTCTTATTATATATTATTATATATTCAACACGGGGAATCAAACTCAACCAAAAAAATTAAATTGTTTGGAATTGTTGTTGCTTTTAAAAACTGACAACAAATGATATGTTAGTGTCAAAAGTTCATAAAAAAATTGAACTGACATTTTAAATATTTTTAATAAGTTATTGTTACCAACCTAATTCCGTATCCACCAGGCTGAGACTGAGTCTTACATGAATCCCATGAGTATGCCTTATATTCCAATTTCCATCATGTGTTTTATTTTATTTTTTGCATATATATGCCGTCTTGATTAAATCCAAAACCTTCCATATAATCCAAACTAAACATATTCTAAGTATTGTATCATTGCAAGTTTGAGCTTAGTCTTAATTAACAAGGTTTACATTATTTATATGTATGACTTAGTCTAAACTAACAAGGTTTACATTATTTATGTGTATGAATTAGTCAACAGAGTTTTGTAATATTTTTCCTTTTAATATAGTTTTCTATTGTATCAGTTGTTCAATTAGTTTTCTCATGGTGGAATGCTTATCAAAGACGCATAAATTTCTATATATCAGTTGTTTTTGTACGTCATAAAAGACAAATATTATGTTCCAAAAATTTAGATCCGTATAAATTCACCACATGGAGGAATGTTTACCATAGTCGCATAAGTTATTTTTGTTAATTGTACGTCATAAAAGAATTTTTTTTTTTTTTGGACAGGAAAAGAAAATTATTATGTTGCTAAGATCCATATAAATTCACCACATGGAGGAATGTTTACCATAGTCGCATAAGTTATTTTTGTTAATTGTACGTCATAAAAGAAAACTATTATTATGTTGCTCTACTTAGATCCATATAATTTCGCCATTCGGAGGAATGCTTACCCGAGACGCTTTCTATATATTAGTTGTATGTCATAAAACACAACTATTATGTTAAGAAAAAAAATATATCATCCAATTAGCTACTAAACGGTAAGAGTTTTTTGGCCAAAAAAAAAAACACATTAAAACTAGGGCTAATTAGTGTTTAGACCTTCAGATTTGAAGTCCTCGGATGTCTAATTGAAGAATTTAGACCATAATTTTTTTTTTTTAGTTTACTTTTTTTCATTATACTCTCCCTAACCTATATATGGAAATTTTATAATCAAACATGGATGAGGGTATAATAGGAAAAAAAATCTAGGATATAAACTATTCAATTAGACATGTCTCTAAACTAATATAAAACTCAAAGTTTAAACACTATTTAGCCCTTAAAACTATCCAATTTAGAAAAACTAATTGTGTCACAATTCTTAGATAACAATTATAAATAGCAAATAATAATTAAATAATAGACGTTAAGCAAGTATAAAGGATGAATTACACACATAACTATAAGACTAGAAGAATCACAAAGAACAAATAAAGAAAAAAAAAATTCTTATGATCAGACAAATGTATAATATCACGGTCAAATATGACGTATTCTTATATATATATATATATATATATATATATATATATATATATATATATATATATATATATATATATATATAAAGGGATGTGAGATGACTATATGTCACCTCCGTGTTATTATCATACATTTGTACATTTTTCGGTGCATGATGATAACATGGGGGTGACACATAATCACCACCCATAATGTGGCACTTCACCTCCCTTATTCTCTCTCTCTCTCTCTCTCTCTCTCTCTCTATATATATATATATATATATATATATATATATATATATATATAGAGAGAGAGAGAGAGAGAGCAAATGACCTCTAGCCAAGTGGTTAACAGAGATGAATGCGGCCCAAGTGGTTGGGAGTTCGAGCCCCAGTGGAGGCGAATTCACCACAATTACCCACAGCTTCAAAAATAAAATTATATATATATATATATATATATATATATATATATATATATATATATATATATATACGAGCAAGGATAGACATTCTCATATTTTTTTGCATCTCCATGCATCCCCATGTTCACATCAGTTGGATGTGTTTTAAGTCATCTTATCTTAACCATTGGTAAATCAACGATTAAGATTAGATGACTTAAAACACCATTCAGTTAGACATTGTACCGACTTTTTTCCTACAAAAAAAAAATTCAGTTATATCCCGTCGTCTTGTGGTAGAAATTACAAGTAGATTGTTGTTGATCCTCTCGTTAATGGTGTTGGTTGAGTCAATAATGGAGGAGGAGCTATTAGTCAAAATTTTATATGATGATTAGAAGATCCAAGACATTGTTTCCTCCATGGGAAGCGAAGACAATCACTGATATTAATCTTCAAGAGGGCGATGGTCTAGATAAACTCATATTAAGTGGGATAGACTTTGGAATTTGCCAAACATTCCCCCACGGATACTGATGTTCATCTGGAGATTATGGCATTTTGGGCTACCTCTATTGTCTGTTATCAAAAAGAGGAACGATCAGATTAGCCCAATGTGCCCATTTTGCCTCCTCCATGAGGAAAATGAAAACCATCTATTCCTTTATTGTAATGTGGCTAGGGAAGCATGGTTCTCTAGTCCGCTGGGGCTGCGAACAGATGACTGCAGCAACATCCATACTCTATTACACAGTTGGATTGATGATCAACATGCCCATGAAGCTCTCCGGATGGGTGCAGCAATCTTATGGGCTATATGGAAAACCAGAGGCGACTGTGTCTTCCGTCACAAAGACCCATGTCCACAATGCATTGTCAGCTATGCCTTGAGCTCTATCTGCATACAAGAAGGAGACTACCACAGCAGTATGGGAGAGATTTGTGAGCTGCGACGAATGGCCATCAGTGAAACCACTTGGCAGCCCCTATCCTATGGGGGCATCAAGATTAATGTTGATGGGGCGACCTCCTCCTCAGCCTGTGCAGTTGCAGCGGTCGCAAGGTGTCATGACCCGCACCCTAGAGTAAGGGCACGAGAAGTGGGTACGTCCAGCCTACGCCGCAGTATCGGCGGTAGAACGTTGTCCTAGGTCAACATCTAACAATATATAAGGTACCTGTACAGTATATACACTCTGAATGGAGGTGACATAGCAAATACAGTCTCAATCACATCTAAGGTAGAACACGATAAAAAGATAGATAGATATGAAACGAAATGAAATCCACAGAGATACAACCAGATAGAAGTCTAAGTGTCTAAGATAACACAAATCCAGATGACATCTCAAAATCCCAAATACAGTAATCCATAGAGAATGTAAATACAATAGAAGACATCCTAGACTAAAGGAGTGTCATCCACTGCTAAGGGGTCCTGCTGCTGGTCCAGGTCACAACAGTCCTCTAGGGTAGTCCCGTAATATGTGGAACAGAACATCTCGTCCTCGTCCTCTGTAATATTTTTAACAGGTCCAGTCAGGACAGGAGCGAGCACAATACATCTCAACAAATCATAACAGGTTAGAAAATATAAACATGCTAGAGAGTAAGATACAAGAAACTGAAAGAACAACATGATGTAAAAGAGAGACTGTAAGTAAATAGCTACAATATATAAAGAGAACTATCAGTGCTAGTGATTCAGAGTACAAGATGGTTATGTAAACGACATGATGTTGTACACGAGTAATCTACAGAGGTTGTACACGAGTAATCTACAAGATTGAATACATAACCACTTCTACTCTCCCGTCCCAATCAATACACAAGGATCCAGTCAAGTTATGTTATTGCACACGAAGTATAGTTGTACACGATGATCATGTGAGCACATGAGTATACACGATTTCACACGATTTGTACACGAATAATACGAACACGAGGAGTACACGATGCTCATGATAAAGTACACAAATATGAAATATCCGATGTATCCGCTAAGGGGATATCATCGCACGACAAGATCCATATAGTACTAATCCGTGTTACCAACGTATCAGCATCAAGTAAAGTAATCTAAAGCAGAAAATATAATCATAAACAATATATGAAATGATCAGAGAATGTACTCGCCTGGTATCCTGAATATCTGAAGAGAATATACTGTCCGAGGAGTGGTGTCTGTCTCTTATAGAATAGCACAAGTCACTACATGTCTAAAATAGTAAAATAGACTGCTACAATGCATCTACATGGTATTTGGGGTCAATCTAGGCTAAAGTCAACCCTTGGTCAACTCTAGTCAACTACACTAGTTTAACTAGGTCAACTAGGTCAAGCCTAACCCAAACAAGTCTCACTAAGCCTAGCCATGTCTATCCTAGCATCCACACGCAATACAAGGCCACCCAAGTCATACTAGTTTACCAACATACAATCATTGGTGTATACGTGCCATACACATAGGTTATGAGCCATAGGCTATAACACACCTATAGACTATTTCACACATTTCACACATATTGTATATATACACTAAGTTAATATAAATTATCATACACATATACATATAGGCTACATTATTATAACAAGCATATAGATAATATTTATATTAACATATAGTGATGCAGAGAGAGGGGTACATGTGTGTATAGGTATATGTGGACATGTATTCATGTGTGTGTGTGTTTGACAGTTAGGAGATAGGGTTCTCAGATTTTATAGCTTGTGTGTGTGTGTGATATAGTGTAATAGGAAACAGTGATGTGTAGGCATCAATGTGTGTAACAGTAAAAGGAAATCAATGCAAGGTGCCAATGTGATGAACTCAGTTGACAGTTTAGAAGATAGGTTTTAGGCATATGTGAATAATGTGTCAATGGGTGTGTGAGACAATGTGATACAACATGTCAGTAGAGTGTTGTCTTAGCTATGAGAGTGTCAATAGGAATAACAGTAGGGTGTGATAGTGTCAATGACAGTTAGTTAGCAGTGTGGGTCAAATGGATGGGTAATGTGACAGAAATATGTGTGTTACAGGAACTGAATTTGTGATGTGTATATGACAGTGTTTACATGAAAACATGAGCAATATGACAGTGTCAAATGTATTAGGAACTCAGCAAAACAATGAAATGGGTGACTGAACAGTGTATGTGTTAACATGGTGAAGTGTCTAAGGAATATTCAGTGTGTCAATGTGGCATGTGTGGGACACTAACATGTGTTAGCTAATAGTGTACACTAACAGGAAATGACAGTTAACAGAATAACTTAGGGAATTCAATACAATGACAGTTCAGTAAATTCCAGTTTACACACATTCAGTCCTAAAAACCCATTTCAAAAATCCTATCCTTGTTATCCTCAAACCAAATCATGTAACCCATATTTCAGTAATCTAACACATATGTAATGAATTTAACATGGTGATTTAGATCAGGGAATTAAATTAGTTTTGAAAACACATTAATTCCAGAAATTCGAAAACAGGAACACATGTATCAGTCGAATGTGGAATAATGAAAATCGACAGCTAAAACAAGTTAATATCCTAATTAAATGGTTGGTAATTAACCTCCCACCTGTGCTCGTGTCCCAAGAGTCCTATCGTGTCACCCTAGAGCCGGATACGACGTGTCCAAGTCTTAAAACACGCACAGACACGCTGCTCACAGCCTGCGTCGTGCATGCGTGCACGTGTGTCCAGCGTACGACACATGCCACATGGAGACACATGGCCGTGCACACGTGTACGCCAGGGGTAGGGCTAACCCACTGACACCCTGCACCGTATCCTAAACACGTGTCGTGTCGTGTCCAGCCACGTATCAGTGGCTAAAAACGTGCGGGTCAGTCTGTTCGTGCGACCAGTGTGGGGAGGAGAACTCCTCGCACACGCAACCACTCGAGCCCAATTTTTGGGAGACTAATGTCAGTCATTGCCTCGACATTCTCCCCAAAAATGGCGTGTCCTCGTGTCCTGTACAACGAGCACTAGGGCCCGAGTAGCAGGACAGTGCACACGGGTCAGTCACAGCGTGTTCGTGTCCTCATGTGGACACGACACGACTCCAAAATCAATGAGCAAGGACACGAATCAACAAGCAAACCCTAGATCTAGGAATTCATTCAGAAACATTTGCAAAAATAGCAAAAAGAAATGGTTATGGCATTTCTACAAACACCTAGCCTAGCAAATTGATATGTGTCCGATACGGACACGAAACCTAATGCAAACGACACCAAACTTTTACTATAGCTAGGGGACACCTAGATCTAGGCTATCATGCAATAAAATTAGAATTAAAATAGAATTAGAGGGTTTTACCTATAGGTTGCAAGGATCAAGAAAAAGCCCCAAATCAAACGGTTCCTGTTGCTAGCCAAATCCTTCCAATTGCTCTAAGACTGAAATTACTCCTCAAAATCAGCAAGTAGAGGTTGATTAGAATCATATGCAAAAGATTTGGGTCAAAAAGGATTAAAAATGGATTTACTATGAATTTTGGAAAGTGAAAATTTACCTTTCCTTCTAAGAACTTGGTTGAGCACAAAAGAGGTAAGAACAAGGAGAGGGGACATTAAATAGGGGTGGGAAACCCTAGGTGTGGCTGGCCACTAATGGGTTGGTTAGGGTTAGGGCTTCTAGTTATGGGCCAATGGGCTTAAGTCACAAGTCATGAAATGAAATCACAAGTCATTGCACCTATTCTTAATTCTTTCTATTGAAACTAGATTCTAGTGACTAAAAATAGGTTTGACTTAAGCTAGACTAGGGTCACACCATAGCTAGGGTTAACTTCTAGGCTAGTCTACAAAGTCTCAATAAGTCAAATCAAAGATAGCAATCACCAATTCAATAAATTAAATAAAATTCACCAAATGACCAAAATACCCTCAAGCTAAAATGTGGTAGTGACACGAGCTTTATAGCAGCTGAAACAAAATACTTTGACTGCTTGAGTTCTCCTGATCAAAGCCTCCAAGCAGAGTTAGAAGCTATCCAAGTTGGGATTGGGCTTGGCCAAAGTTTGAATGCCAGTAATATCAGTATTGAAGGAGATTCTTTGATAGCCATCAGGATCTTCAAAGGGGATTCTAAACTCATTCCATGGAGACTCTCGGACTTGATAAACTCTATCAAACGCGAGTTATCTGCATATCAACAAATCAGCTTACTATTCGTAAGAAGACCATGCAACAAAGTTGCCCATGACTTAGCTGTGCACGCTATCTTGAATAAGTCTACTGCTAGGTTCTTTTCTTCCCCTTCTTGTATTGACCAGGCCCTATTTGAGGACTGTTCTTCGGTTGTTACCACTCCAGTTTGAGTTTTTTTAATAAAGGCCTTTTCCCTCAAAAAAAAAAACTTTTTCTACATTTTTTTTACAATAGGCAGAGTCAGTAATTTAAATTCTCCCGACTAAGTCTATTCTAGTGGACATATTTAATTAAAAAATTTCACATCGGACTACTAATAGATATATCTAATAAAAATATTCAGTAATTTCTCTTTTACCAACCCACTTTATCCTCTGTCAGTGAATGTCCCTTCTTATCTTCTACTATATAATGAGACTTCAATACGGCTAAAAAGTTAGCTGACTAAGCCGTATAAATATCATGGTCCATTTATTTAAAAAATAAATTATACAAAAAATTGTTTAAAAATTTAAATTTGTTATATATATATACAACATTGAAAATCGAACTCAACCAAACAAGAAAAATACCTCACAGTTTAATCACATGAGTTACAAGAGGTATTTGACTATAATCGGATAATATTTTTATTATACGTATACGTGCAAAGTACGTGCATTTACTAGTTGCAATTAATAGTGCCAAGTTATTGTTCTTGTTGTATATTGGGACGCTCCGATCTTTGAAATTGTTATTACCTTCTTAATTATCCAATGATGTAGGAAAGACAAATTTTTGATACATTATACCAAATACAATATTAGACCAAAGGAATGCCTATTAGACCAAATGTAAGAATATTATTAGATGCTCGATAGAGAGTTTTTGAAAAGAAAAGAAGAAGGTTATACAGTGGTACGAAAGTAATTTTTGGCTTACAAGCAATTGAAGCACTAATTAATTAACATTTGAATGATGGTTACTTAGTGTACGCTTAATTGCACTTTGAGGAACTGTTAATTTCAAAGTTATGGTCAAACTAGATGTAATGTAATTGGCATTACGTTGTCAATCTAACTCGGATGTTTAGTTGGACAAAAAAAATTAGATGTAATGTAATCGCGATTACAAGTTTGATTACATTACATCAGTTTCTTCTAAACTCAATTACATCATAAAACCTATGTAATCGCAATTACATTACAACTTAAGCGGAAGGTTGGTATGCTATAATTTGGTCTTTTTGTTCGTTTTTTGTCATTTTTTGTTGTTTTTGTTTGTTTTTTGTCGTTTTTGGTCATTTTTGTTCATTTTGGTCGTTTTTGTTCTTTTTTGTCATTTTTGTTCGTTTTTTTTTGTCATTTTGTGTTGTTTTTGTTTGTTTTTTTTTGTCGTTTTTGGTCGTTTTTGTTTGTTTTTTGTCGTTTTTGTTCGTTTTTTTGTTATTTTTGTTCGTTTTTGGTTGTTTTTGTTTGCTTTTTGTTCGTTTTTTGTCCTTTTTTGTTGTTTTTGTCCGTTTTTTTGTAGTTTTTGTTCGTTTTTTGTCATTTTTGTTCGTTTTTGTTTTCTTTTTTTGTTTTTTGTCGTTTTTGTCCTTTTTTTGTTGTTTTTGTCCGTTTTTTTGTCGTTTTTGTTCGTTTTTTGTCCTTTTTGTTCGTTTTTTCGTTGTTCTTGTTTGTTTTTTTTGTCGTTTTTGTTGTTTTTGGTCCTTTTTTGTTTTTTTTGGTCGTTTTTGTCGTTTTTGTTCGTTTTTTGTAATTTTTTTCGTATTTTGTCATTTTTGTTTGGTTTTTTTGTCGTTTTTGTCCTTTTTTTTTTGTTCGTTTTTTGTCGTTTTTGTTCATTTTTTTGTCATTTTGTTAGTTTTTGGTTGTTTTTATTTTTTTTGTCGTTTTTGTCCTTTTTTTGTTGTTTTTGTCCGTTTTTTGTCGTTTTTGTTCGTTTTTTTCGTCATTTTTGTTCGTTTTTTGTTGTTTTTGTTTTTTTTTGTCGTTTTGTCTTTTTTTTGTTGTTTTTGGTCTTTTTTGTTCGTTTTTGGTCGTTTTTGTTCGTTTTTTGTAATTTTTGTTTGTTTTTTGTCATTTTTGTTCGATTTTCTATCGTTTTGTCTTTTTTGGTTCGTTTTGTCGTTTTTGTTCTTTTTTTGTCATTTTTGTTCGTTTTTGGTTGTTTTGTTTTTTTTTTGTCGTTTTTGTCCTTTTTTTGTTGTTTTTGTCCGTTTTTTGTCGTTTTTGTTCTTTTTTTGTCATTTTTTTTCGTTTTTGGTTATTTTTGTTTGTTTTTTTGTCGTTTTTTGTCCCTTTTTTTTGGCCCTCTTTTGTCGTTTTTGTTCATTTTTTGCCTTTTTTTTATCGTTTTTTTAATTTTTTACGTTTTTTTTTATCGTTTTTTTGTCGATTTTGCACATTTTTTTTCATTTCTGCATGTTATTTATCGATTTTTGTCGACCTTGTACGTTTTTTGTTCATTTTTTAATCTTTTTGTCGTTTTTTTTCTCGTTTTAATTTCCTCTTGTTTTTTGTCTTTTTTCGTATTTTCGTTTTTTGTCATTTCTGTTCCTTTTTATCGTTTTATATTTTTTTTTGCTCTATTTTATCGTTTTTTTTGTCATTTTTTCTTTTTTTGTCATTTTTGTTCATTTTTTTGTCCTTTTTTTTTTGTTTTTGGTCTTTTTCGTCTTTTTTTCCCTTTCATTTATTGTTGTTTTTTGTCATTTTTCTTTTGTTTTTAGTCAATTTTTTTAATCATTATTGGTCACTTTTTATGGTTTTCACATTTTTGATCTTTTTTTTTGTCGTTTTTCTTTTTTATCGCTTTTTCATTTTTGGTTTTTTTTTTCCTTCTGTTTTGTTCGTTTGTCATTTTTTGTATTTTTTATTTTTTGTCGTTTTTTTTTCATTTTTGGTCTTTTTAGCAGAAAACAAACCATTTTTCCCTTATTTATTTTTAGTTTTTTTCTTTTTAAATTTTTTAAAAAAATTTAGTGATCCAATTTTTAAATTTTATGTTGTATTTAAAAAAAATATTAAATTAGAAACTTAATTACATTACATGGTAAACCAAACATATGAATGCAATTGGCATTACATTATATGATTTGATTACATGCTTCAACCAAACATAGTAATGTAATTGTAATTCCATTACATTACAAACCCAATTACATTACAAATCCAATTCCATTACGATTACGATTACATTACAATGAACCAAACGCAACCTAGGTTTACTATTGGATTGAGAGTCCATTTATGTGTTCACCCATCAAATTTAGGGTATTTATTCATCTCTAATAAAAGATTGATATGTGTCAATTTTTTTAGTAAAAACCATTTTAAATGTTTACAAAATCACTTCCAAAGTAATTTATGTTGATTCAATTTGACATGTGTTATTTTTTTTTTGAGGGTGAACAAACATCCGAGGTTTGGTAGGTGAACAAAAATGGACTCGGATTTATTTTTACTTGGTCCGCTTTAGCTGGATTCTAAGTCTTGTATGGTTAGATAAATTTGGCGGTTTTCAAATAGAAGAAGCAAAAGTAGAAAAAAAAAGAAAAAAGAAACAACATTTAAAAGCTTAAAAAAATACCAAGAGACGAAGCAAAAAAGGTTTTTTTTTTTTTTTTTTTTGCTTTTAAATAATAAAAAATAACACATATAAGATACAATTTGGATGTTATTGCTTTTCAAAAACTAATAGCAAAATTAATTTTTGATAGCGAACGAAGGATATTGTTAAGGGTAATTTTAAAAATTAATTTTCTTTCGAAAGAAAAATAATAATTTATTGATACCATATAGTTTTGGATTTCTTTCTAAGATTTTTTTTTTTTTTTTTTTTTTTTTTAAAGAAATAACCTCCAATAACAATACCAAACCCAACTTAAAGACTATATTTGCAATTGCTGCTCCACAAAGTTGTCCTCAAAATAAATGAATTCATTAGAAACAGAAAATAGGAAGGTACAAAAGATTCTTGCTACCTTTTGAAAGAAAAAAAAGTTGAGCAAAAGTAAACAAAAGAACTAAATACTCCCAACCTAGCTTGTCCGAAAATCCAGCTTAACAAATTATACTTAATAAATTAAGACTTAGATTTGGGATTCTTATTGTTTTCAAAGAGTATAAAATAAAATCTCCATCTAATTTTTAAAAAAAAATTTTAGGGGCACCACAACTTCTACTAGGGGGCAGCCCAAAAAGTGGAGATTTTACTAGGGGGCAGCTCACATTTTACTAGGGGGCAGCCCAACCCCCCAAACTCTCATTTCCTCCCCAAACCCCAATTTCCTCTCTCTCTCCTCCAAAAGAAAAAAAAAAAAAAAGAAGAGCTCTCTCTCCCTCTCCCAAAACCCTAGTCTCTTCTCCTCCACCACTATAATCCTAATTTCTCCACCAAATTTCTTTCAAGAACACTCCTACATTCGACGAGATGACACGCAAGTCGAAGAAATCGGATTCTAGGTACGTCCTTCCCTAATTTTTTCTATAATTTTCTACATTCTATTTGAAACCCTGGAATAGTTTTAATTATCTAAAAACTTTTGATAATTTAGGGTTAGAATGTCTTTAGGGTTTATGAATGGCATTTTCGAACACGACAAACCCACAATTTTTCTTCAAATCCTAACCCTAGAAAACGATAAACTAGCGAGTCGTTTGTCTGTTGGCCCTGAGTACAATAGGACTGCCAAGCATGTGGCAGTCCACATGTAAACAAGGACTGCCAGAGTCCTGGCAGTCCTCTTTCAATAGAGGACTGCCAGGACTGTGGCAGTCCTTGTGTGCAATTGGACTGCCACATGCCTGGCAGTCCTACTGTACTCAGTTTTAGTTGTGGTCTGGGGGTGGGGGATAGGGGGTAACAGTTCTATTTTAGTTTGCATTATTTATTAACTATACGGTCGCACAATCCATTGTTCTATAGGGATAACAGTCCTCCGGACGCACCAAAAAGAATACGTCCCACCGCGTCAAAGCGGAAGGAACGCGCGGAACGTCCTCTTGAGCGTCCGATTACAAACCCAGATGGCCGACTGCAGCGAGGACTACATGCCGTACTTCCGGCGGATCGGACATCCTAAGTTGTTGAACCCTACAAACCCGGGTCCCGAGGCCGTAGTAGCTGTTGGAAATCTTCCTTCGAAAAACATCTTGTATGTTTCATTGGTGAAGATGGTGAGTTCCGCATTAGTAATTAGTTTGAGATTTTCATGTTTGTAGACTAAATTCAATTATACTTTCATTTACAGTCTAGAAGGGCGAAGGAATTGGCCAAGACACTTCGGAGCGCTTGCCAAAGTGACACTAGTGTCTTGGTCGACACTAGTGCCTTGGTCGCCAACGAGCTTGAGCGCATCGACGATGAGGTTGAGTTCCCATTCATGCGTAATGCGGAGTCTCGTTCGAAGGCCCGCCATGATATGTAGTATGATTGTCTGATTGTCTGAAGTTGGCTATTTTGGATGTTGATATTTTTGGGTGTCGAACATGTTGTTGGATAGTTGTGTTGAAATATTTTTTTATGTTGATATTTTTGGGTGTCGAACATGTTGTTGGATACTTGTGTTGAAATACTTGTGTTGGTTATGTGTTGGATACTTGTGTTGAAATACTTCTGTTGGATATGTGTTGGATACTTGTGTTAAATATGTGTTGGATATGTATTGAATACTTGTGTTGGATACTTGTGTTGAATATGTGTTGGATACTTGTGTTGGACTTGTGTTGGATATGTGTTGGATACTTGTGTTGGATATGTGTTGGATACTTGTGTTGAAATGTTCTGTGATCAAGTCACATAACAATTCATCTAGGATTGCCACACCCATGACAGTCCTTCACATGTGTTGGACTGCCCTGGGTGTGTGTCACGCCCCAGAACCAGAATACTGGAGAGCGGGAGCAGACATAGCCAGCTACGTATATTGAAGTGCAACCCACCTCGCTATACGGTCACGGCTGTCTAGATACATGAGGGTTTAACTACAAGCCAACAGTCTCTTATGGTCAGGAACCATCCTAGTGTCTCAATCACAAGCAAGTAAGTAAGTGTTACAAGATGTAAGATCACCAAATATACAATAGTAAGGCGTCCCAAACATTACATATTCAGCTGATCATGAAGCTAGTCATTACAAAATGTCAGGACTAGCAAGAGTTTAGTCATACATGATCAACCCTAGGATCCGTCAATCATGTTACAGCCCGTAGGCAGACAGCAAATAAGGTACAATACGAGCTAACACGTGCTCGCCGGCTAAACGCCTCAAAAGAATAATTTTACAATAAAGTGGGAGAACAAAAACAAACCCACTCGTTGCCAGGGTTACGCCTGGTGGTCACCATCTGGCTGGAAGACAGGTGGATCCTCTGGTGCTGCTCCAATATCTGGCCATACAAAACCAGCTGGGTCAGACCCCAGAAAGAGCAAGTGCCACAAAGGAGGTTTCACTTAGGAACTAAAACCAGCATATCACAATAGAATATTAAAGATAATAAATAAAGAACTGATAATAATAGAGATAACAACAGTAAACTGAGTACGAAGAAACCATTCAAGTAGCCAGGTCACAACCCTTAAACCAAACAAGGACCGGGGTTGTAACCCTTCACCTGAATAGAAACTCGTCTCAAATACTATTGGTATAGTGGAGACAATAAACGAAGAGAGAACACAGAACTGCTCCGGGAGCCAGGTTACAACCCTTAAACCAAACAATGACCGGGATTGTAACCCTTCGCCTGAACAGAACTGGACCCCTGATCTTTATTGCTAAGGCCAGTATAAATAATCATGGTATTGAAATAAGGTAAAAGAACATGACGAGCATGGCATGGGGTTGCAATAAGACAATAAACGAAGAGAGGACACAGAACTGCTCCGGGAGCCAGGTTACAACCCTTAAACCAAACAAGGACCGGGGTTGTAATCCTTCGCCTGAACAGAACTGGACCCCTGATCGTTATTGTTAAGGCAAGCATCAATAATCATGTCATGTCCCAATCTTGCACAGGACCAGGATAAGACTAAGCTGGAATAAACTTCATCCAATCAATCACGGCCAATCAAGAGTACGGCTTGATACTTTTAACTAACTAGGGTTATCACAGCCTAGTTACTAGCAAGATGAAATGAGATTATCCCAACAGCCACAAGCCCTGCAGACCATCCGGTTATCCGGGTCGAATGTCCGTTTATGAAGGGTGCACCACATGACTGTGTGCTGGAAATGTGCCCTACTCGTCGGTAGGCTACAAGTCCACTTAATGCGTCCAGATAACGGGATTGCCTGTAGCTGGAAATCTCTTCATGACTACTGAATCATTCTAGTTAATTAGCCTTAGTCAATTTCAGTTGGTACCCCTGACCGTGGTACTCAGGGATCCCCATCCTAGACATGATGCAAGACAGTATCAATTTATTTGTACAAACACAATCGTCCACGGTGTCCAGGTCTTTCATACTTGTCATGCCGTGCTAGCTGTCGTAACAGCATATCGAGGTGTATCATGTCAGGGTTACTTGTCAAGAGTGCGCCATGACGAGCCACTATCGTGTTCTAACATTATAAATGAGAAAAATTGCATAAATAGTTAATAACATATTCTGGAAGCCAAGGAAAAGATCTACAATTTTTTTAAGTTGGGAGTTGGAAGAAATTCTGACCATAAATTAGCCAAATAGGACAAGAAAAACAATCAAATTAGGTATTATACGGCCAAGGGTGAATTGGGGTTCATGCGGCAGTAGATGGGTACCCATCTATGCGGCTGAGTAAGTGGGTACCCATCTATGCGGCTGAGTAAAATGAATCTCATGCGGCTAAGTGAATGAATCTCATACGGCTGGGTAAGTGGGTACCCATCTATGCGGCTAAGTAAGTGGGTACCCATGCGGCTGAGCAAGTAAATGAATCTCATGCGGCTAAGTGAATGAATCTCATGCGGCTGGGTAAGTGGGTACCCATCTATGCGGCTAAGTAAGTGGGTACCCATGCGGCTGAGCAAGTAAATCTTATGCGGCTAAGTGAATGAATCTCATGCGGCTGGGTAAGTGGGTACCCATCTATGTGGCTAAGTAAGTGGGTACCCATGCGGCTGAGCAAGTAAATGAATCTCATGCGGCTAAGTGAATGAATCTCATGCGGCTGGGTAAGTGGGTTGTCACGTCCCGCTTCCCAGATGGAAGGGTGACGTCAGGAACACATCTCCGGGCTACGCACCGAAATTGCGATTGTCGCCCGTAATATCAGCAAAAATGGAAAATACCAGAAATTTCATAATATTAAGCATATTATACAGGGAACTTTTCTTATACAGATTTATTACAAAGCAAGTTGCAAACTGACTGAGAAGTACTCGTCCTAGCTATAAGCAATGGTTCACTCCTCGAGGTATTGCGGCGATACTTCAGCAGAGACGTCTTCTTCTTCACCTAGTGAACAAAACTAGGTCGTTTAGAAACGACAAGCAAGTCCTCGGTCAAGGGCGATGAATCATAAATAAATAAAATGGAAATATGCGAATTTCTTTAAAAGACTTGTGCAACTGCATATATGCATGTATATAAATATATATATATATATATCCTTAATTTGACTAAATGACATATGTAACCTATCATCCTACTCCAGGGATTGTGAGATTTCCGAGCTTCCCTTGAGCTTTCTGTAAGATTTGCTTCCCTTGAGCAAACTGCCTACCCAAGGTAGGTAATGAGTTACCCTTGGAGTAAGATGAAATGCAATTGAGAACAATAATCCGAATAATTCTCTAGATGCTTCCCGTGAACAATCCCGTTAACCTGGGATCAGGCTGTGATTTCGGAGCCTCCCTTGGGCTAGTACTCTCTATTGAAAATAGAAGTACGGACATCTATTGATGTTACTGTCGAATAGATGTAGTAATTTCGGAGCCTCCCTTGGGCTAGTACTCTCTATTGCAATTAGAAGTACGGACATCTAAAAAGATGTAGAATGCTGATCAGCTTTTTATGGTTATTATGTTACGGGATATCTAGGAATATTCAGTTGTTCTCCCCGCCCAATGCTTCCTATATATGAAACTTTCTAAAAATTTCCGAAGGTCAGAAATTTGACTATCTTTAGAATTTCTCAAAAATTTGGGCAGAGTCTCCTTTGTATTTAGGAGCCCCGGAAATTTACAGAAAACATATATAAATGATAAGAAAAATATGGGCTCGCCGACCCCTTCGGCGGAGCAACTCTCGACGCCGGAACCACGCAAGTAATAAAGGGTTCGCCGACCCCTCGGTGGAGACAACCTCAACACCGGACCACGCAGTTTATATATATATAATAAGAAAACAAAAAAGAGGAAAAGGATAGAAAATTGAACTTTTTTACCTTAGCACGTGAGCATTTGCAATTTACCTTTAGCAATGAATGGTGATTTGCAGATTTATCAGAGCAGAATAATAACGTGAGCTTGCTTCCAAAAATTTAAAGTATGTATATATATTATATAGGTATCGTATATGTATACAATATAGATAGTGTTATATACTTGTATATACATATATATATATAAACATATACATATGATATATATGTATCATATAGATAATATGTATATAGATAGCATATATCATGTATATATTATAGATATATTTATATTAGTATGTATATATATATACAGTATGTATAATATATACCATATATATATATATATATATATAGTAGTATGTAAGCATATACTCATATATAGATAATATGCATATATATACATAGATGATAGGTAGGTAATATATATACATATATGAATAAATGAAAAATTACAGCTTCTACGATAACGTCCTCATACTTTACCTCCCTGGAGAGTGGGTTCAATTGTTCTGTCCATACATGTGTATGACAACTTACCCTGGAAGAGTCCATATGTTCACAGGTGTTTGTTTGCTCATGACGAGTCCCAATGTTCATGTCCAACATTGCAAGTCCAGAGTCCGTGTTCAAATCAATTCCTCTATTTGTGACTATTCGAGTTCCACTTGTTTGGAATATTACCATAAATGTATAACACTTTTGTTTATATCCATCAATTAAACATTCACTAGATTTTAGAATTTGCTTCATTTTAATATATATCATGACTTGTTTTAAATACTATCAATTAAGAATTTAATTAAACAAAATTCAGGAATATTATCTTAACTAATTCATATTCCATACTTATGATATGAAATTTCATATTTTTGAAGATTAAACCTTACAATTTAAATTTTCCGGTATTACCCAAAATTATTCATGAAGCTATAATTTCAGAATTTTATCATGATAATAAAAGAATAAATATGATTTCCAATAACCTAGATGGAAATATTGAGAAGGAGAAAGAGAGGAGGACTTGCCTTGGGTTGGGAATGTCCTAGACTCCTTCACAAGCCCTAATTAGAATCCAATAGCAATTAACAACCTTGTTACTAATCTAGCCTAGTTAGAATTGAAAGAAAATAAGGATTGGAAAAAGGAGAAGAAGCTTACCTAGGTCTTCTTTTTCCTTTTGGAAAATGAAGTGGAAGAAGAGGATGCTGAAGAAGACGGGGTTGGTGGAGATGGCCGGAGAGGGGCGGCTGGGCGCCGGCGGCGGGCGGCGGGCGCCGGAGGCCGGCGGCAGCAGCAGCAGATCAGCGGCAGCAGCGGCAGCAAAGCAGCAGCAGCAGCGGCAGCAAAGCAGCAGCAGCAGCGGCAGCAGCAGCAGCAGCAGCAGCAGCAGTAGCAGCAGCAGCAGCAGATGAAGAAGAAGAAGAAGAAAAGAAGAAGAAGAAGAAGAAGAAGAAGAAGAGGAGAGGAAGAGGAGAGGGAGAGAGAGAGGGTCGGTGAGTGAAGGGGGGGGGAGTGTTCTGGTGGTGTGTGGGGTTTGTGTGTGTGTGTGTATAAAGGGGGGGAGTTATATAGAGTAGTGAGATGGTGAGGTGTCCCCCCCCATTAAATACATGGGGGACACCTCTCCTTCTCAAATCTTCCTTATTTCTATTTTTTTTTTTTTTCAAACAATAATAATAATAATAATGATAATAATAATAATAATAATAATAATAATAATAATAATAAAATGAAGAGTATGACAAGTCTACCCCCCTTAGAAAAATTCCGTCCTCGGAATTTGAAATAATCAGTACAACGATTGATTGCTAACCTGGATTAGGAAATAGATACGGATATTGCTTCCGCATGTCTTCTTCTTTTTCCCAAGTTGAATCTCCAGGCGAATCCTTGCTCCACGCGACTCGTACTAGTGGAATGATCCGATTACGAAGTACCTTCTCCCTTCGATCCAGGATCCCAACAGGTTTCTGTTCGATCCGTAGTGTGGGTCCAACGGTGATTTCTGAATGATCGAGTATGTGGCTTGGATCAGATACATATCTTCGTAACTGGGAAACATGGAATACATTGTGGACTCCCTCTAGTGTTGGTGGTAAGGCAAGCCGATATGATACATTTCCTACTTTCTCCAATATGTCAAATGGTCCAATGTATCTCGGACTCAGTTTTCCTCTGGTCCCAAATCTGATTGTTCCCTTGGTTGGTGAAATTTTCAGAAAGACATGATCTCCGGGTTGAAATTCCAGTATTCTTCGATGCTTATCAGCCCACATCTTCTGTCTATCCTGGGCTGCTTGCAAGTGACTTCTTATTGTCTTGACTATATCCACTGTTTGTGTTACCAGTTCTGGTCCCAATAATTGTCTTTCTCCTACGTCGGTCCAGCATATCGGCGATCTGCACTTCCTACCATACAGTGCTTCAAAAGGAGCCATTTTGATACTATCATGATAACTGTTGTTATATGAGAATTCCACCAGATGTAGATGATTATCCCATGCTCCTCCAAAATCAATAGTACAAGCTCTCAACATGTCTTCTAGTGTTTGAATGGTTCTTTCAGACTGGCCGTCTGTTTGGGGGTGATAGGCAGAACTAAATTTCAATTGAGTACCAAGGTTTTCCTGCAGGCTTTTCCAGAAGTGTGAAGTAAACCGGGTATCCCTATCTGACACTATACTTACGGGTACTCCATGCTGACTGACAATCTGTTTCATGTACATCTCTGCCAGTATTTCTGTTGACTGTCCAACTCGAAAAGGAAGAAAACGAGCGGACTTAGTGAGTCTATCTACAATGACCCAAATAGCATTATTTCCTCTTTGGGTCCTAGGCAGTCCTGTCACAAAATCCATGGTAAGATGCTCCCATTTCCACTCGGGGATAGGTAATGGTTGGAGAAGTCCCGCTGTCCTCTGATGTTCTGCTTTCACTTGTTGGCACACGAGACATTTAGATACAAACTTGGCGATTTCTCTCTTCATTCCATGCCACCAAAACGTCTGTCTCAAATCTTTATACATCTTGGTGCTGCCCGGATGAATAGAATATTGTGAGTTATGGGCTTCTGTCATGACCTCCATTCTCAAATCTCCACTGGGTACACATAACCGATCTCCGAATCTTAGTGATCCGTCCGGATGCCTCCTTATACCAGTCTGGAGTCCTGCTTCTGTTTGTTTCCAAAGTTTTTGCAATTTTGAATCATTTTGCTGTCCTTCTTTAATTCTATCTATTAAGGAGGATTGTATTTGTAAATTTTGCCATATCCCATCAGTTACCGGGCATACTATTTCAATTCCCATTTTTCTTAGATCCTCGAGGATTTCCTTAGGTATATTCATAAGGAAAGCTTCGGGTCTTCGACTCAGAGCATCAGCCACCTTATTGGCTTTTCCTGGATGATATTCTAACTCCATATCAAAGTCTTTTAGCAATTCTAGCCATCGTCTTTGTCTCATATTGATTTCTTTTTGTGTGAAGACATATTTTAAGCTTTTGTGGTCTGTATATATTTTAATTCTCTCCCCATATAAATAATGTCTCCATAGCTTAAGGGCAAATACCACAGCAGCAAGTTCAAGGTCATGTGTTGGATAATTTCTTTCATGTGTCTTCAGCTGTCGAGATGCATATGCTATGACTTTTCCATGTTGCATTAGTACACACCCCAGGCCTTTGCCTGATGCATCACTATATATTTCATATCCACCTGAACCAGATGGTAATGCTAGTATTGGGGCTGTAATTAACCTTTCCTTTAACTCATCAAATGCTGCTTGACATTTTTCCGTCCAGGTAAATTTTTCTTCCTTCCGGGTAAGACGGGTTAAAGGTTCTGCAATCCTTGAAAAATTCTCCACGAATCTTCGATAGTAACCAGCTAGTCCTAAAAAGCTTCTAACTTCTGCTACGGACTTTGGTGTTGGCCAAGATTTAACTGCTTCTATCTTCTTCGGATCTACCGAAATCCCTTTTCCGCTGACAATATGTCCTAGAAATGGTATTTGGTCCAGCCAAAATTCACATTTGCTAAGCTTGGCATATAACTGTTCCTCCCGCAAGGTTTGCAGTACAATCCTCAAATGTTTCTCATGTTCTTCTTCACTTTTGGAGTATATAAGAATATCATCAATGAATACAATTACAAATTTATCCAGATATTGGTAAAATATTCGATTCATCAGGTCCATAAATATAGCTGGTGCATTTGTTAACCCGAATGGCATAACTAAGAATTCGTAATGCCCATACCGAGTCCTAAATGCAGTTTTTGGAATGTCTTCTTTTTTCACCTTTACCTGATGGTATCCAGATCTTAAATCAATTTTTGAAAATACCCTTGCCTCTCCTAACTGATCAAACAGTTGATCAATCCTAGGTAAGGGATATTTATTCTTGATGGTAACCTCATTTAAGGCCCTATAATCAATCACCAGGCGTAAGGTACCATCTTTCTTTTTCACAAATAATACTGGTGCACCCCATGGCGAAGCACTAGGCTGAATAAATCCCTTTGATAACAATTCCTTTATTTGTTTATTTAACTCAGCTAGCTCCTCTTTGTTCATTGGATATATTTTCTTGGCTATGGGTGCAGCCCCGGGTATTAGATCTATAGAGAATTTTACGGCTCTATCTGGGGGTAACCCTGGCAATTCATCTGGAAACACATCCTTGAATTCTTCTACTACTCTTGGGAATATCTGCTCTGTTGATTCATGTAACATTACGGGTAACTCAAATTTTACTAATTCATCCGTATTGAATTCATTCTGGTCCCTTACAAACTCATATGACTCTCCGTTAGGGAGTTGGAATGAAATTTTTCCCTGTCCACAGTCTATATTAGCTAAGGTTGCAGTCAGCCAATCCATACCCAATATTACATCATAATTGCTTGTCGGAAAGACAAGTAACCGGGTACGAAAAGCTCCTCCACCCAGTTTTACGGGGCATTTACTACATACTCGACTAACTTCTACCACCCCATTTCCCGTGAGGACCCTTAATGGTTTAGTTAGAGGTTGCATTCTAACTATATTCAAAGCATACATATCAGGTATTTACATATCATTTATAAGTTCATACTCCTTCCTAACTACTTGCACTCTTTATATACTTACATTCATACATTAATTATACTTAGTGATCTTAAATCCACATCTTCCTTATATTGTGAATCTTCACGTCGGGGTGAGTCTGCAGCCATTCTTCTAAGGTGCCGTTACGGTCAGTTTCCGGGTCTCCAGAGGGTTCCGCCTTGATCAGGATGTAGTAGTGCACTGAGTTATAGTACTCCTTTCTTTCGTCGTCTATGTCTGTCACTACTGGATATTTCAACTCATAGTGGATCCCATAGGCTTCTATCATCCCCTTTGGCGCTACGTGCCACATTTTTCTTACAAATGCATAATACTCGTCTAGGCAATGGATGCCATTTCCTAACCTTGCAAAGGGTACGAACCGTGACATGATCTACACCAGGAATTTCTTAGATTAGTATCTCTAAGACTAAGAATTTAGAGAGGAAACTGTAAAGGAAGAGGCTACTAACTACTTATACTGTCTTCTTAATAACTCCTAAGGCATGGTGGTTATGTAAGTCTAGAACTTATGTCTATGTATACCTAGGTTCCATTTCTCGTATTTTCTATTTTGCTGGACCTGCATGGGCCACCACTAAAAGACGTGTCACGTCCCGCTTCCCAGATGGAAGGGTGACGTCAGGAACACATCTCCGGGCTACGCACCGAAATTGCGATTGTCGCCCGTAATATCAGCAAAAATGGAAAATACCAGAAATTTCATAATATTAAGCATATTATACAGGGAACTTTTCTTATACAGATTTATTACAAAGCAAGTTGCAAACTGACTGAGAAGTACTCGTCCTAGCTATAAGCAATGGTTCACTCCTCGAGGTATTGCGGCGATACTTCAGCAGAGACGTCTTCTTCTTCACCTAGTGAACAAAACTAGGTCGTTTAGAAACGACAAGCAAGTCCTCGGTCAAGGGCGATGAATCGTAAATAAATAAAATGGAAATATGCGAATTTCTTTAAAAGACTTGTGCAACTGCATATATGCATGTATATAAATATATATATATATATATATCCTTAATTTGACTAAATGACATATGTAACCTATCATCCTACTCCAGGGATTGTGAGATTTCCGAGCTTCCCTTGAGCTTTCTGTAAGATTTGCTTCCCTTGAGCAAACTGCCTACCCAAGGTAGGTAATGAGTTACCCTTGGAGTAAGATGAAATGCAATTGAGAACAATAATCCGAATAATTCTCTAGATGCTTCCCGTGAACAATCCCGTTAACCTGGGATCAGGCTGTGATTTCGGAGCCTCCCTTGGGCTAGTACTCTCTATTGAAAATAGAAGTACGGACATCTATTGATGTTACTGTCGAATAGATGTAGTAATTTCGGAGCCTCCCTTGGGCTAGTACTCTCTATTGCAATTAGAAGTACGGACATCTAAAAAGATGTAGAATGCTGATCAGCTTTTTATGGTTATTATGTTACGGGATATCTAGGAATATTCAGTTGTTCTCCCCGCCCAATGCTTCCTATATATGAAACTTTCTAAAAATTTCCGAAGGTCAGAAATTTGACTATCTTTAGAATTTCTCAAAAATTTGGGCAGAGTCTCCTTTGTATTTAGGAGCCCCGGAAATTTACAGAAAACATATATAAATGATAAGAAAAATATGGGCTCGCCGACCCCTTCGGCGGAGCAACTCTCGACGCCGGAACCACGCAAGTAATAAAGGGTTCGCCGACCCCTCGGTGGAGACAACCTCAACACCGGACCACGCAGTTTATATATATATAATAAGAAAACAAAAAAGAGGAAAAGGATAGAAAATTGAACTTTTTTACCTTAGCACGTGAGCATTTGCAATTTACCTTTAGCAATGAATGGTGATTTGCAGATTTATCAGAGCAGAATAATAACGTGAGCTTGCTTCCAAAAATTTAAAGTATGTATATATATTATATAGGTATCGTATATGTATACAATATAGATAGTGTTATATACTTGTATATACATATATATATATATAAACATATACATATGATATATATGTATCATATAGATAATATGTATATAGATAGCATATATCATGTATATATTATAGATATATTTATATTAGTATGTATATATATATACAGTATGTATAATATATACCATATATATATATATATAGTAGTATGTAAGCATATACTCATATATAGATAATATGCATATATATACATAGATGATAGGTAGGTAATATATATACATATATGAATAAATGAAAAATTACAGCTTCTACGATAACGTCCTCATACTTTACCTCCCTGGAGAGTGGGTTCAATTGTTCTGTCCATACATGTGTATGACAACTTACCCTGGAAGAGTCCATATGTTCACAGGTGTTTGTTTGCTCATGACGAGTCCCAATGTTCATGTCCAACATTGCAAGTCCAGAGTCCGTGTTCAAATCAATTCCTCTATTTGTGACTATTCGAGTTCCACTTGTTTGGAATATTACCATAAATGTATAACACTTTTGTTTATATCCATCAATTAAACATTCACTAGATTTTAGAATTTGCTTCATTTTAATATATATCATGACTTGTTTTAAATACTATCAATTAAGAATTTAATTAAACAAAATTCAGGAATATTATCTTAACTAATTCATATTCCATACTTATGATATGAAATTTCATATTTTTGAAGATTAAACCTTACAATTTAAATTTTCCGGTATTACCCAAAATTATTCATGAAGCTATAATTTCAGAATTTTATCATGATAATAAAAGAATAAATATGATTTCCAATAACCTAGATGGAAATATTGAGAAGGAGAAAGAGAGGAGGACTTGCCTTGGGTTGGGAATGTCCTAGACTCCTTCACAAGCCCTAATTAGAATCCAATAGCAATTAACAACCTTGTTACTAATCTAGCCTAGTTAGAATTGAAAGAAAATAAGGATTGGGAAAAGGAGAAGAAGCTTACCTAGGTCTTCTTTTTCCTTTTGGAAAATGAAGTGGAAGAAGAGGATGCTGAAGAAGACGGGGTTGGTGGAGATGGCCGGAGAGGGGCGGCTGGGCGCCGGCGGCGGGCGGCGGGCGCCGGAGGCCGGTGGCAGCAGCAGCAGATCAGCGGCAGCAGCGGCAGCAAAGCAGCAGCAGCAGCGGCAGCAAAGCAGCAGCAGCAGCGGCAGCAGCAGCAGCAGCAGCAGCAGCAGCAGTAGCAGCAGCAGCAGCAGATGAAGAAGAAGAAGAAGAAAAGAAGAAGAAGAAGAAGAAGAAGAAGAAGAAGAGGAGAGGAAGAGGAGAGGGAGAGAGAGAGGGTCGGTGAGTGAAGGGGGGGGGGAGTGTTCTGGTGGTGTGTGGGGTTTGTGTGTGTGTGTGTATAAAGGGGGGGAGTTATATAGAGTAGTGAGATGGTGAGGTGTCCCCCCCCCCCCCATTAAATACATGGGGGACACCTCTCCTTCTCAAATCTTCCTTATTTCTATTTTTTTTTTTTTTTTCAAACAATAATAATAATAATAATGATAATAATAATAATAATAATAATAATAATAATAAAATGAAGAGTATGACATGGGTACCCATCTATGCGGCTAAGTAAGTGGGTACCCATCTATGCGGCTGAGTAAAATGAATCTCATGCGGCTAAGTGAATGAATCTCATGCGGCTAAGTGAATGAATCTCATGCGGCTGGGTAAGTGGGTACCCATCTATGCGGCTAAGTAAGTGGGTACCCATCTTCTCAGAAAGTCTGAGAAGGATGGCCATGGAACCCATAGCTTCCAACCTCCATTAAAACCTTCATCGTGAGTCCAAATTTGGACTTCCATAGGTCAAAATGGGGTAGAACGAAATTCTCTACAACATGGAACCATCAAAACTTAGAAATAATAAAGTTAAATAGATCAAAACCCAAGAAATCCGAAAATACTATAATCTTAGATCTAGAAGAATTTAGCCATGGAAATTGAAAATGCCAAGCACTAAAGTGTCTTAGAATATTGCAAGGAAGAAAATGGAACAATAAATCTTTAGTTCCTCCATGAAGCAAGATGCACTTGCCTAAGCTCTCTCTCTCTCACTCTCCTGGTGGTTGAAGAAGTAATGGTGGGAGAAGAAGAAGTAAATGAAGAGAGAGAATAAAGGAATGGGTTAATAAAGGTTGATGGTGGTGGTAGGTAGGGGTTCTCCCCTTGGTTCATGATGAACCAAGGCAATCCAAGTCTAGCCGAACCAACCCAAAATAAACCGGGCCAAGCTAAGAGATATGCAATACAAGAACAAATACGTACACGTATTCCAAGATACGTAATACGAACTACAGGCATTACAACTCTACCCACCTTAAAAGAATTCCGTCCTCGGAATTTAATCAAGAGGCTAGAGTGGCAAGGACAAGCTATACTAATCACAAGCAAGTTATAACTAGACAAACAATCAATCATGCAAGCAAAGAATCGATGGCATGAGGCATAAGAAAGACATTATACCTCATGAGTCAAACAGGTCGGGATATCGCGATCGGATGTCATCTTCACGCTCCCACGTTGACTCACCCAAAGAGTGATGACCCCAAGCAACTCGAACTAACTTGATAGTCTTGTTCTTGAGTGTCTTCTCTCTTCGGTCTAATATAGACACGGGCCTCTCCTCATACGAAAGGTTGGTACCAACAACCAATTCCGAATGATCCAGGATGTGGCTCGGGTCCGGGATATACCGTCGCAGTTGGGATACATGGAATACGTCATGCACCTCACGTAGCGATGGTGGAAGAGTGAGACGATAGGATACATCTCCTACTCGCTCCAGAATGTCAAACGGTCCTATATACCTAGGACTAAGCTTGCCCCGTACGCCGAAACGAATGACACCACGGGTAGGCAAGATCC
The DNA here is from genome assembly GCA_029216955.1 of Iris pallida. Taxonomy (NCBI): domain Eukaryota; kingdom Viridiplantae; phylum Streptophyta; class Magnoliopsida; order Asparagales; family Iridaceae; genus Iris; species Iris pallida. The sequence continues at coordinate 7,136,117 of JANAVB010004600.1, forward strand.
TAAGGAATACATGATCGCCGACAGAAAATTCAAGGGGTCGTCGATGAGAATCGGCCCAATGACGCTGGCGATCTTGTGCTACTCGAAGATAATCTCGGACTCTTCTGACCACCTCAACTGTCTGAGCAATTATTTCTGGACCGAGCATCTGTCTCTCTCCGACATCGTCCCATGCTAGCGGGGATCGGTACTTCCTACCATACAGCGCCTCGAACGGGGCCATCTGGATACTGGCCTGGAAACTGTTATTGTACGAGAACTCTACTAGGTGCAGGTGATCTTCCCACGAACCACCGAAGTCGAGCGTACATGATCTCAACATATCTTCGAGAGTCTGGATCGTACGTTCTGACTGGCCATCTGTCTGCGGGTGATACGCTGAGCTGAACTGGAGGCGAGTCCCCAAACTCTCTTGCAAGCTGCGCCAAAAGTGCGACGTGAATCTTGAATCTCTGTCCGAGGTGATACTGACTGGTACTCCGTGCAATCTAATAATCTGCCGAAGATACATCTCCGCTAGCTGAGCCGTCGACTGACCTACTCTGAACGGGAGAAAGTGAGCCACCTTCGTAAGCCGATCAACTATAACCCAGATAGCATCTCTACCAGCTGGGGATCTAGGCAATCCGGTCACAAAATCCATGGTCACATGCTCCCACTTCCATTCCGGGATCGGCAAGGGCTGAAGAAGTCCAGCCGACCTCTGATGTTCAGCTTTAACTTGTTGGCAAACCAAACACCGAGAGGCAAACCGAGCTATCTCCCTCTTCATGCCATTCCACCAAAAGTGCTGGCGGATATCACGGTACATCTTCGTGCCACCGGGATGGATGGAATACTGTGAACTGTGAGCCTCGGTCATGATCTCCTGTTTGATATCTCCACTGGATACACAAAGACGCCTTCCATGTCGAAGGGTACCGTCTTCATGGATACATAACTCTGGTCTTCGCCCAGCCTCGCACTCTGCTCTGAGTCGCTGAAGCTTGGAATCTGCTGACTGCGCCATCTGGATCCTCTCGACTATAGTAGACTGAACTTACATGCTGGCCATTAATGCCATACTGGAAGGGAGGACAACTTCTATTCCCATCTTCTGAAGATCGGCTAACAGCTCTGGTTGTGCTGTTAGAAAATAAACTCCGGCTCTCCTGCTCAATGCATCTGCAACAACGTTGGCCTTTCCTGGGTGATACTGCAGGTTGACATCATAATCCACAAGTAGCTCCAGCCACCTCCTCTGACGCATGTTAAGATCCTTCTGGGTGAAAACATACTTCAGGCTCTTGTGGTCGGTAAAAATCTCTACCCTGTCTCCATACAGGTAGTGTCTCCACAACTTAAGTGCAAACACTACAGCTGCCAGCTCTAAGTCATGGGTTGGGTAATTCCTCTCATGATCACGAAGTTGTCGTGACGCATAAGCTATTACCTTCCATGCTGCATCAGAACACATCCTAAGCCTCTGCCTGAAGCATCACAATACACTGAGAATCCTCCGGTTCCATCTGGAAGCGTGAGAATAGGAGCCGTCATCAAGCCTCGCTTCAACTTCTCAAAAGAATCCTGGCACTCTGTTGTCCAAACAAACTGCACATCCTTACGGGTCAACTGGGTCAATGGCGCTGAGATCCGAGCAAAGTCTGAAATAAATCGCCGGTAGTAACCGGCCAATCCAAGAAAACTGCGAACTTCTGCAACTGTGCTAGGTACCGGCCACGTTTCAATGGCTACGATCTTCTGGGGATCCACTTCAACTCCTCCTCTGGTGATGATATGACCCAAGTATGAAATGCGATCGAGCCAGAACTCGCATTTACTAAACTTGGCATATAACTGGTGCTCTCGAAGAATCTGGAGGACAATTCTGAGATGCTGCTCATGCTCCGCCTCGCTCTTGCTGTAGACCAGGATGTCATCTAGGAACACAATCACGAACTGATCCAAATAAGGCATAAAGATACGATTCATGAGGTCCATGAATACTGCCGGCGCATTGGTTGCTCCAAATGGCATCACAAGGAACTCCCAATGCCCATATCTCGATCTGAACGCTGTCTTCGGGATGTCCTGCTCTCTGACTCTGATCTGGTGGTATCCTGATCGTAAGTCGATCTTCGAGAACACTGCTGCCCCTTGGAGTTGATCAAACAAGTCATCTATCATCGAGAGAGGATATCTGTTCTTGATTGTCACTGAGTTCAAGGTACGATAATCTACACATAACCTGGACGTACCATCCTTCTTTTTCACAAGAAGCATCGGAGCTCCCCAAGGCGATCCACTAGCACGAATGAATCCCTTGGTTCTGAGTTCTTCAATCATCTTGTACAATATCTCTAACTCTGACGGCGCCATCCTGTAGACTCTCTCCGACACTGGAGCTGTCCCAGGAATCAAGTCTATGGTGAACTCGATCTCTCGCTCTGGCGGCATCCCTGGAAGCTCTTCTGGGAAAACATCTGGAAACTCTTCTACTATTCGGGATAACTGCACTGCTGCTACTGCCATCCGCAATACTGGAGTAGAATGTTCAACTTCGCCTCGGGAGAAGGAAAACTCCGGCTCGCCTGGAATGCTAAAAATAACCCTGCCAATGTGGCAGTCTATCCTAGCATACTGGTCCCTCAACCAATCCATCCCTAAGACCACATCATAATCGGCCATCGGGAACTCTATTAATCTAGCGGGGAATTCTCTACCGCTAACTACGATCCGACTCGAGGAAAATACCCTATCTACTCCCACAAGTCCGTTACCAGTAAGTATATTGAGCCTTACTGATAATGACTCGGGCTTCAGTCCTACCCGTGTCGCGAATCGTGCAGACATAAATGAATGCGAGGCACCAGAATCAAATAATACTGAAGCTGGAAAGGTGTTGACGAGAATAGTACCTGCCACCACTTCACCTGGTGCTATTCCTTCCTCTCCCATGGTCAAAGCCAGCACTTGACCATGTCCTCTGGGTGCGGGTCCCCTCTGCTGAAAATTTCTCTGCCTACTCTGGATTAGGGCTTGGGCTTGGGCATACTGCTGCGGTCTCTGCTGCTGGAACGCCTGGGCCTGCGTTGGCAACGGCCTCGAGAACGGGTACTGCAGCTGCTGCTGCTGCTGGACTGGTACTGGTCCTCTCACCGAAGGACTAGTGAGGGCTGAGGACGAACTCCCCCTGTTCGGGCAGTTCCCAATCCTGTGGTCTGGGGCACCACAAGCCAAGCACAAACCCTGTGCTCTGCGACACTCGGACACCACATGCCCTGGCTTCCCGCAGTGTGAACATCCCACTGCGGAAGACTGCTTCTGCTTCTGCTGCTGAGGGTACGTCGGGGTTGAATGTTGAACCGACGTCACTGAGGTCGCCCGCCTCGGGGCTCCAATGGTCAAAGCCCTGGCTGCCGGGACTGGTGCTGATGACTGATTTATCTGACCGTGAGATCGCTTCCGACCTCCGGTCCTATCCACGATCCTCTGGGAGGTGTACTCATGCCTCCTAGCTGCTCTCAAGACTGCATCAAAAGTCTGATGCTCAAACTGTTCAACTGCCAATAGAATCTCCAGGTGGAGCCCCTGCTGGAATCGCTGGGCTCTATCATACTCGGTTGCCACCAAGGTGGAGCAAACCGACTGAGTCTGGAAAACTCGGCCGCATATCCATCGACTGTCCTGCCCATCTGCTTCAGATTGGTGAACCTCGTCTGTAGATCATACCGAGCTACAGCATCAAAATACTTGGTCTGGAATCTCTCTCTGAATACTGCCCATGAAATAGGGGCCACTAATCCTTCGGTCTGTGCTGCCCACCAGCTACGGGCAAGATCTAGTAACTGCAGGCGCACCACGGCCACCTTCTCGTTCTCTGGAGTCCTGGCTGCTTCTAGAATCATCTCTGTGTCCTGAAGCCATGCATCTGCAGCGATCGCATCTTCACTGCCGTCGAAGAAGGGAGGGTTCAAGCGCTTGAAGCTGTTGGCCGCGCTATTACCCTGATGACCGCCTCTGGTCAAAGCATCTGCCACCCGCCTGGTGCAAGGCATCTCCACGACGATCCTGGGAATCTAATAGGGACCTGATGAGACCCACCAAAGTGCCATCATCAGGCTCTGCAGGCTGGACGGGCTGAATTGGTGGCTCTCCTCCGGTAGGCATGACTCTGGAGGCTACTCCTGAATGCTGGGCTTGATCCCCAGGTTGCTGCTGGTCCACGGGAGGTGCCCCGTCTTGCTGATCGGCAGCTCCAGGAACAATGCCGCTGAAGAAGACGACATAGGGAACAATAAGGAGGGACCAGGACAGATCAACGATACAAGCACATGATCAGGACAAGAATCCAGGGATTCAGAAGATACGAGCAGAGATCAAGGACAAATACTGATTGAGACATCTATTCGGTAAACCCTCACATATCTTGATTTACAAGACCTGCATGGGCCACCACTTAAACCATGTCACGCCCCAGAACCAGAATACTGGAGAGCGGGAGCAGACATAGCCAGCTACGTATATTGAAGTGCAACCCACCTCGCTATACGGTCACGGCTGTCTAGATACATGAGGGTTTAACTACAAGTCAACAGTCTCTTATGGTCAGGAACAATCCTAGTGTCTCAATCACAAGCAAGTAAGTAAGTGTTACAAGATGTAAGATCACCAAATATACAATAGTAAGGCGTCCCAAACATTACATATTCAGCTGATCATGAAGCTAGTCATTACAAAATGTCAGGACTAGCAAGAGTTTAGTCATACATGATCAACCCTAGGATCCGTCAATCATGTTACAGCCCGTAGGCAGACAGCAAATAAGGTACAATACGAGCTAACATGTGCTCGCCGGCTAAACGCCTCAAAAGAATAATTTTACAATAAAGTGGGAGAACAAAAAGAAACCCACTCGTTGCCAGGGTTACGCCTGGTGGTCACTATCTGGCTGGAAGACAGGTGGATCCTCTGGTGCTGCTCCGATATCTGGCCATACAAAACCAGCTGGGTCAGACCCCAGAAAGAGCAAGTGCCACAAAGGAGGCTTCACTTAGGAACTAAAACCAGCATATCACAATAGAATATTAAAGATAATAAATAAAGAACTGATAATAATAGAGATAACAACAGTAAACTGAGTACGAAGAAACCATTCAAGTAGCCAGGTCACAACCCTTAAACCAAACAAGGACCGGGATTGTAACCCTTCACCTGAATAGAAACTCGTCTCAAATACTATTGGTATAGTGGAGACAATAAACGAAGAGAGGACACAGAACTGCTCCGGGAGCCAGGTTACAACCCTTAAACCAAACAAGGACCGGGGTTGTAACCCTTCGCCTGAACAGAACTGGACCCCTGATCTTTATTGCTAAGGCCAGTATAAATAATCATGGTATTGAAATAAGGTAAAAGAACATGACGAGCATGGCATGGGGTTGCAATAAGACAATAAACGAAGAGAGAACACAGAACTGCTCCGGGAGCCAGGTTACAACCCTTAAACCAAATAAGGACCGGGGTTGTAACCCTTCGCCTGAACAGAACTGGACCCCTGATCGTTATTGTTAAGGCAAGCATCAATAATCATGTCATGTCCCAATCTTGCACAGGATCAGGATAAGACTAAGCTGGAATAAACTTCATCCAATCAATCACGGCCAATCAAGAGTACGGCTTGATACTTTTAACTAACTAGGGTTATCACAGCCTAGTTACTAGCAAGATGAAATGAGATTATCCCAACAGCCACAAGCCCTGCAGACCATCCGGTTATCCGGGTCGAATGTCCGTTTATGAAGGGTGCACCACATGACTGTGTGCTGGAAATGTGCCCTACTCGTCGGTAGGCTACAAGTCCACTTAATGCGCCCAGATAACGGGATTGCCTGTAGTTGGGAATCTCTTCATGACTACTGAATCATTCTAGTTAATTAGCCTTAGTCAATTTCAGTTGGTACCCCTGACCGTGGTACTCAGGGATCCCCATCCTAGACATGATGCAAGACAGTATCAATTTATTTGTACAAACACAATCGCCCACGGTGTCCAGGTCTTTCATACTTGTCATGCCGTGCTAGCTGTCGTAACAGCATATCGAGGTGTATCATGTCAGGGTTACTTGTCAAGAGTGCGCCATGACGAGCCACTATCGTGTTCTAACATTATAAATGAGAAAAGTTGCATAAATAGTTAATAACATATTCGGAAAGCCAAGGAAAAGATCTACAATTTTTTTAAGTTGGGAGTTGGAAGAAATTCTGACCATAAATTAGCCAAATAGGACAAGAAAAACAATCAAATTAGGTATTATACGGCCAAGGGTGAATTGGGGTTCATGCGGCAGTAGATGGGTACCCATCTATGCGGCTGAGTAAGTGGGTACCCATCTATGCGGCTGAGTAAAATAAATCTCATGCGGCTAAGTGAATGAATCTCATGCGGCTAAGTGAATGAATCTCATGCGGCTGGGTAAGTGGGTACCCATCTATGCGGCTAAGTAAGTGGGTACCCATGCGGCTGAGCAAGTAAATGAATCTCATGCGGCTAAATGAATGAATCTCATGCGACTGGGTAAGTGGGTACCCATCTATGCGGCTAAGTAAGTGGGTACCCATGCGGCTGAGCAAGTAAATCTCATGCGGCTAAGTGAATGAATTTCATGCGGCTGGGTAAGTGGGTACCCATCTATGCGGCTAAGTAAGTGGGTACCCATGCGGCTGAGCAAGTAAATGAATCTCATGCGGCTAAGTGAATGAATCTCATGCGGCTGGGTAAGTGGGTACCCATCTATGCGGCTAAGTAAGTGGGTACCCATCTATGCGGCTGAGTAAAATGAATCTCATGCGGCTAAGTGAATGAATCTCATGCGGCTAAGTGAATGAATCTCATGCGGCTGGGTAAGTGGGTACCCATCTATGCGGCTAAGTAAGTAGGTACCCATCTTCTCAGAAAGTCTGAGAAGGATGGCCATGGAACCCATAGCTTTCAAGCTCCATTAAAACCTTCATCGTGAGTCCAAATTTGGACTTCCATAGGTCAAAATGGGGTAGAACGAAATTCTCTACAACATGGAACCATCAAAACTTAGAAATAATAAAGTTAAATAGATCAAAACTCAAGAAATCCAAAAATACTATAATCTTAGATCTAGAAGAATTTAGCCATGGAAATTGAAAATGCCAAGCACTAAAGTGTCTTAGAATGTTGCAAGGAAGACAATGGAACAATAAATCTTTAGTTCCTCCATGAAGCAAGATGCACTTGCCTAAGCTCTCTCTCTCTCTCACTCTCCTGGTGGTTGAAGAAGTAATGGTGGGAGAAGAAGAAGTAAATGAAGAGAGAGAATAAAGGAATGGGTTAATAAAGGTTGATGGTGGTGGTAGGTAGGGGTTCTCCCCTTGGTTCATGATGAACCAAGGCAATCCAAGTCTAGCCGAACCAACCCAAAATAAACCGGGCCAAGCTAAGAGATATGCAATACAAGAACAAATACGTACACGTATTCCAAGATACGTAATACGAACTACAGGCATTACAGTGTGGCAGTTCTATTTGTAAGTCATTGAATTAATATTTGTTTGCGATTCTAAAATTTTGGCAAAAGTGCTAAAACGGAGGTCCAAACATCATTTTTTTGCGATTCTAAAATTTCGAAAGGTCGTCTAACAATAAAATTGTTAATCTCAGGCTCCTCGAAAATACGCTCATTTTGCGACAAACCGGGCCTCGTTTCGACCTCCCAGTCAAAAGTTATGGCCCTCCAAAGTTTCAACTGGCCATAAAATGCAGGAGAATGACCATTCTTCGTGTAAATTAACACGGAGAATGGCCATTCTCCGTGTAATTTAGCACGGAGAATGGTCATTCCAGTGTTAAAACGAAGGAGAATGACCATTCTCCGTCTTAATTTACACGAAGAATGGCCATTCTCCGTGTAATTTAGCACGGAGAATGGTCATTCTCCGTGTAATTTTCACGGAGAATGGCCATTCTCCGTGTAAATTAAGACGAAGAATGGTCATTCTTCGTGTTAATTTACACGGAGAATGGTCATTCTCCTGCGTTTTAACACTGGAATGACCATTCTCCGTGCTAAATTACACGGAGAATGACCATTCTCCGTGCTAAAACACAGGAGAATGGTCATTTATATAACAGCAAGTTTCAATTAGGACTGCCAGCACCCTGGCAGTCCTCCTCTTGTGTAGGACTGCCAGGGGTGTGACAGTCCTAATTGAAACTCTCTGTGATAGAGAGTTTCAAAACTCTCATCACAGAGACTTACAAATAGGACTGCCACCCTCCTGGCAGTCCTACATTAAATTAGGGCTGTCAGGGTGCTGGCAGTCCTAATTGATACTTGCTGTAACAGCAAGTTTCAATTAGGACTGCCAGCACCCTGGCAGTCCTAATTTAATGTAGGACTGCCACGGGGGTGGCAGTCCTGATACTGGATCGGATAGCCATTCTCCGTGAAAATTACACGGAGAATGGCCATTCTTCGTGAAAATTACACGAAGAATGGCCATTCTCCGTGCTAAATTACACGGAGAATGGCCATTCTCCGTGCTAAAACACATGAGAATGGCCATTTATATAACAACAAGTTTCAATTAGGACTGCCAGCACCCTGGCAGTCCTAATTCAATGTAGGACTGCCAGGGGGGGTGGCGGTCCTGGTACTGGATCTGATACTTTAACAAATTGGTATATTTTGCCACACATACTTGCACACAGGTAAACACATATAACACAGATAACACACATGTAAACACATAAATAGCACACAGGTAGACATATAACACAGATAGCACACAGGTAAACACGTATAACATACTGAACTTCATATTTTACTGTATACAAAATTTACTCCATATAGATTAGTGGACTTCATATTTCACTATATACAAAAGTGGTCCTCCATATACAAAATGTCAAACTGTAAATATATCCATACTTAGTCGATTTCGACGTCGTAGTAGTCAGCAGGTAAGTCTCTTGGCTCCTCAAACTTCAACAACTTCTTACAATGGTTGATCTGATCAACGAAAAGTGTGGTCTAAGCGATGGCTTCGACCGGTGCTCTTTTGTACCAAACTGTTGAAGGTGGAGGAATCGGAGAATGAGCGATCATCTTTAGTATAACGAAGTGATCCCCGATCAAACCTATAGTACATAGGTTAGACACTCCGTGGTCCGTCGGAGGAGCGCATATCGGAAAGAATGTATTGTTAATATCCGGCGAGATAAGTACAACAGGTATCATGTACCTATTGGCAAATAAATAGCTGGCAGATGGGACTAACATGTAGTGGTCTGTCCCGGTAACACTGTCGGTGCAAGGGATACTTAACAACAAACTTGCAACGGTTTCTTCGCTTAGGATGCGGGAGTAGAATGGAAGACGAGTCTCTAACTCCTCGCACAGCTCCTGCCTACTTCGCTTGATTGAAACGAAAGATCGGTCCAAAATAAATGCCCTACATCGATTGCAATTGGAGCATGTACCGCAACATCGAAAGATCGCAACTCCTACAATAGAAGTTAAAAGTCAAAACTAAACAACTACATAAAGCCAAAATGTAAGCATATGAAATTAAAAAGGACTGCCAGAGATGTGGCAGTCCCTCACATATATAGGACTGCCACATCCCTGGCAGTCATAATCCATGAGAGGGAGTGCCAGAGAAGTGGCAGTCCTCTGTGTCAAAGTCCGATTGTTCATCCGAAATAAAGTTAAAGTATAGTTACCACGAGGCCTTCCGATGCATCAAAGTGTTCTTCGGACGTTGCGGGAGGAGAGTATCCAGCATTTGATGGTCCGGGTTGTTCCATTTTCTATTTCTTTCTACATTAAACACAAAATTCAACTTTTATATGTAAAATTTAGGTTAAAACATTACACAAAAATAAATTCGACGACTTACAAATAAATGGGAGAAGTGATTGACACTATTACTAGATATTTCACCAAAAATCTTTAAAAAATTTAGGTGGGGGGACAATTTCACCTAGGTTAGGTTAATTCTAGGTTTCTATGAGGAGGAGAAAAAAAGAGTGGAGGAAGAGAAGTAATAGAGGAAGAAAGAGAGAAGAAATAAAACATGTTTGGCTTTTATAGTCAATTTTGGGCTGCCCCCTAGTAACAAAAACCTATGGCAAACTTGTAATTTTTTCAAAAAAATTTGGGTTGCCCCCTAGTAGAAGTGGTGGTGCCCCTAAAAAAAACCTTTTAAAAATGGTTCCAAAATTAAACTAAGTTTCTGAATTTGTTTTAGACTCAGTCTGAAATTACCATTATTATTTTCTTAAAAAGTACCAACAAAAATGAATCTTTAAGAAACAGCTTTCCATATGTTTAATAGTTGTTTTAAAATCAAAATAGTTTTTCAAGAGTGTCACTAATTTAAGTTAAGTAATAACATAGTAATTTATGTTGTTTCTCAATAATCAAAACGATGCAAATTGTACTAAAGTGACGGTCTTCCACTCGAATGTAGGACCTGTGCTAAGAGGATGACTGGAGTCAAGGAGACTGCCACTAGATTATGCATTTTTTCTTTCTTAGTAATTACCGGAGTATTAATTAAGAAAAAATTGAAAAAAAAGTCTCTAATGGTCATAATGGAGCCTCTCCTCTCTCTCTCTCTCTCTCTTTTCCGTATCTCTTCCTCCTCTGCGGCGTAACGCTGCGACTGTCCAATTGTCGTCTTCTTCTTCATCCCCACCAATCTCTCTACAGCAGAGGCTCCACCTCTCTCTCTCTCTCTCTATATATATATACACCACCCAAATAGTTCTTTACTACACACACACAGAGAGAGAGAGAGAGAGAGAGAGAGAGTGCTGTGAGGATGACGAAAGGAGGAAGAAGCAGCGAGAAGAGGTTCTCGTCGGCAAGATGGATTGTATTCTTTGCATGTCCAGCTTTGCTCTCGGGCTGCTCTTCACCAACAGGTGCTTACTTATCCTCCTCGTCCTTGCTTGCTTGAGTTGTTTTACCGCTGTCGGAACCCTCAGATTGATTGAATTTGTGGTTGCTTGAGAAAATTGAGGTATGGGTCCGTCTAAAGGTCCGATTTTGATACGTGGGTAATTGTCGAATGTCGATTGGGAGAATTAATGTGTGTCCGTGTCGCCGTGGCCGGTCCGTGCTAGTTCTTGCCCGGTGCAACGTAAGCTGCAACATTTTGGTTCCTCGAACTATCCAAATTTTCATATGGGTATTTCTTGTTTGGTAAATTTAGATTTTTTTTTTCTCTTCTTCCGCTGACATGTTATAGCTCAGTTTTGATGAATAAATTTTTAACTCCACGATCTTGTTAAATCGTTATTAAAAGAACGATACTGCAAAAATTATCCCTTTCTCTTTTAGGCCTCGTTTGGTTCACGGAAAGGAAATCAATTCCCATGTATTTTCCATGGGGATGGGAAAGTAAAATTCCTATCAAATTTCCTTTCCAGTGTTTGGTTGGTGTAGGAAAGGAAAGGAAAAAAATATATCATTATTCCAATAATATCCAATGTCAACATAATTATAATCAACAGAATACGAAGAGTTAATTGGTAAAATAGATAATAAATTAAGGCTATTTTTGTCATGTTGGGAAAGGAGGAGGGAAAATGAATCCCATGGGTCATGAGAGGAATCATTTTCCCTCCTATTTTCCTCCATGTTAGGAAAGTGTTTCCCAAATTTGTGGCTACCAAACAAAGGAAAGGAACAAGTTTCCTTTCCGGATTCCTTGAATCCGTGAACCAAACGAGGCCTTAATGTATAGATTGCCAATTTGAAGAATTTATCATGGCAATTTCTAAGGGCACCCTCAAAGTTACTTGAGGGTAGCCCTTACTTGGGGGCAGCCAAGAAGGTGGAACTTTTACTGAAGACAGTCAAAAAAATTACTTGGGGCTAGCCCACCCCCAAAGAATTAGGGTTTCCAGAGGTGGCGGGGGTAAGGCGGCAACGGCGAGGGCGGGGGAGTTTCCAGAGGCAGCGAGGGAGGTGGAGGGCGACGGAGGTCGAGGAGGAGGAGGTAGAGGGCGACGGCGAGGGGGAGGACGGAGCGGAGGGGGAGGGATCCGAATGGTTGGGGGATGGCTCCGGTCGCGCTCCTCCTCCTCCTCCTCCTCTTCCTCCTCGTCTTCGTCGTCGTCGTCGTCGTGGGGCTTCTGTCGAGTGCAAGGGGTCCTCGGATGGGAGGGGCCGCCGCCACCGTGCTGCGCTGTGTCTTCGTCGATGCGGACTGCAACTAAGTTGGCAGTCCTCCTTTATGTTAGGACTGCAACTAAGTTGACAGTCCTACTTTATGTTAAGACTGCCAACAAATTGGCAGTCCTAAGACTGCAACTAAGTTGATAGTCCTACTTGCTGAAGAAAAATTTGACCAGCCCCAAGTAAAATTTGAATGGCAAACTTGTAAATAATTTTGGAAAAAATTGGACTAGCCCCAAGTAAATTTGGTAGTGCCCTTAGAAAAAGCCTTTATCATTGATATTTATCTGTTGAATTACTGATTCTTTGGTTTCCTAGATTATGGACTGTCCCAGAATCCAATACTCAGTTCATCTCGAGACGGCGGCAGGACCAAGAACTTCAAGTCCTCTCCGAAGGCTGCATTACCAAAAGGGTCAGTTGGCCTTAATTCTCTGCCAATGCAACTAAATGTTTTATATGTAGTTTTTTTATTTTCTATTGATCGTAACTTTACTTGTTGGTACAGAAGCTTGGCCAAGATAAAGATGTATTGGATGAGGTGACGAAGACCCATGAAGCCATACAGTGCGTACACCAGACCTTACTAATCTTCTTCTGATGTATTAACTTTCGATTTTGTAAAACTGACATTTATGCGTCCTTTTTTGGGAATTTGATTGGCCTCAGATCGTTGGATAAGACGATATCTACGCTGCAGATGGAGCTTGCAGCCACTCGTAGCTCTCAAGAGCTTACGGGCCTGGAGGGGGTCAAGCGACCGTGGGATCGAATCAACAGAAGAAGAAGGCTTTTGTTGTTATCGGGATCAACACTGCATTTAGTAGCAGGAAGAGGCGGGACTCCGTGAGGGAGACCTGGATGCCTCAAGGTCTTCTTCTACCCCTTGGCAATTGCTTAAAAATTGCATAGAATTTGTGATTGTAGCTTCCTGTCTCACTGTCTGCCATTCTATATGTTAGATGTTCTGCATTCTCTCTCTCAATTATTGAGTCAAGGGTGAATAAGACCTCTTCGGCTCTTCTTGTAGTTGATTCTGCTTAATTAGGTTATCAGAGAAGAAGATACAGTTTCCTTAGCTTTATTGGTTTGCTATGCCGTCACTTAAGGTAATCGTTATATAGTTTTGATGTAATAACTAGGGAGACAGATATATGAGGAAGCTACTGGATTTTAGTTTATAAGGCCGGTTGCAAATTGGCATGGTATGGCCATTCCGGGACATATCATATTTCACGAAAATTACAGTAATAATTGGTGTAGTTCATCTGCACATTCATCTTTATTTTATATCCTTAGTCTATAATCAGTTTGTGTCTGCATCTTGGCAGATAAATACTACCTCAAATTTATTGTAGGTTGTAAAAATATTACTTCTCGTAGAAAAATGTTTACGTTGGGACACCAACAAAAACTTCTGTTTACACTTCCAGTTACTAGTGAGAATCATGTTCATGGTCCATGAATTATATGTGGGTTCTGATGTCCTAAAAGGTGCAAGTTTTATTGGTTCTATCTTTATAATTTTGTTCTTATATATCAAATCATCACTTTTTTTTGTCTACCTCTCTGAAGTGTTTGGAATCATACAATATGACATGTCTTACTCTTCTATGTTTAAATAGGTGATGCTCTCCAAAAATTAGAGCATGAGAAGGGAATTGTTATTCGCTTCATGATTGGCCACAGGTATTGCAACAATTAAGCATCTAGCAATCACACCTTCACCTTTATATGCATCCTTATCCTTTCTTTCAACTTGTAATGTTTGCTTCAACTACTAATAGTCTACTATTCCCTGCCCCCCCCCCCCCCCCCCCCCCCCCCCCCTCTGCTATCCTGAATGTTCACTTTCCTACCATGAACTTTATTAACTAAGCATCTCAGTAATGCTATTAACTGACCTGGTTCAAAGACAAAATTACCCCCCAACTTTATATGCCACCTAATGACGAAGAATTCATCATTTACCAAAAAGAAAAAACTAAATAGGTAGGTAGAAACTACTCAACTAGAGAGAAATAATTCTCTTTCTCCCTAAAGTTAGGACTTGGACTGAAATTGGCTTCCTCGAAAAGGGTTTCTATTGGCATTTGCTCCCCAAATCTCATAGGGAAGAATGCTTATTTCTAAGTTTTCGAATTTGATCATGATTTTGTGCTAGTTAGAAATTGATGAATAAATTGTTCTCAGATTAATGAGTAAACTGCTCAGATTGACGAGTGTTTGTATATGCACATATTGTTGCGAGATTGTCTAATTTCCTTATTTGTTAATTTTCATGTGAACAGGATATGGACTCCTCGGTTTTTACATATTTTCAATTGGTTTGAATGATTTTATAGATTCACATTGTATACATGGAGCTATCAGTTGAATTCATTCATATGGTGCTATCAATTTTTTTATTTCAGCTTTCATAAAATTTCCAGATATATAACTTCAACTTACATAAGTTTTGCACAGAAATATCCTAATCTCATGTTAGTTGACTACATTTTGCCTTGTTTTGCAACAATATAGACCCATTTTTTTACATAAATCACAAAATATGGATTGCCTTCATCCAAGTTGCTGGAAGTTGATGGAGCAAACATTTTGGGTTGTCTGCAAAAAAATGGTTAGTAACAAAAGGAATGATGGAAGAACACAAATTAGAGGGAGGAGGGAGGGGGATATTAGGTTTAGGGATTACATATTAACTTTATTTAGGGTTCTATGGACGAATCAAATTTAACTTTGTTTGGAGGAAATTCTGATTATGTAGAGGAAATTAGGGTTCTAAGGAAGAAATTAGGGTTCTGTGGAAGATGTCAAATTTTAACTTTTATTTTATGGATTTGGACCATGTAGTCATATGATATGTTATCAAGGGTAAAGATGTCCAAAATGTATCAGGTTGATATGCATGTGAAGGACTTTTTGGACGACAAGTTAATAGAAGGTCGCGAAGTGAACAATAGCCAAAGTTCAGGGTGTTTTAGTGCAAATTGGCCTCTCTATTTTGCAGCAGATATAGTCTCTATTATGTTTTTATGCTAATATAGAGGTTGTCTTTTGGAACATTAAGATGATTTTTTCTTTTTTCTTTTTAATAGTGCTATATCCAATAGCATCCTCGATCGGGCTATCGATTCGGAAGAGGCTCAGCACAATGACTTTCTTAGGCTGGTGAGATATAGCTTCTTCCTCAAACACTTTGAGCTCACACTTTTATTGATGTATTTACATATCTTCCATCCAACTTCAGGAGCATGTTGAAGGGTATCATGAACTATCTGCCAAAACAAAGATATTCTTTGCCACTGCAGTTGCCAAATGGGATGCTGAGTTCTATGTTAAGGTGGATGATGACGTACATGTAAACTTAGGTATGCCTTTGGACTTGATTTAGCTTTTCAATAAAAAGTATAGGTGGGGTTAATTTTCACTTAAATACATTGCAATGTCTCCATTTGCACAGTTGCACTTAAATGTCTTGTACTATTTTTATTGGCAAGTTCATACCGTGAACTTTGATATTTTCAATTTGGTACCTTGAAGGCATGAACTATTTTGCAAGTTGGTACATGACAGCGACGTGGTTAACTGCAGCCACAGAAATCAAGTGAAAATTATCTTTAAAATGGCCATATTTTACCTTTTAGTCTAGTGCAAGTTGAGCATAATAAATTCCTCTTAAATTTTTATATATCTACTCAGTGATCCTTGGTTAATGCATTTTATGGAACCTAATATAGTTTAGTATTATATTTTGATGTGTTCCATTGGAGTGTATTTGTTTTTCCAAAACCATGTTACATTAAAATATGGATTATGGGAAATAAAGACCTGTCAGCCTAGAAACCATGAATCAATTTCTCCATCCAGTATCTTTATTATTGGAGCATCCAACTTTTGGTTCATTTAGGATTTCAAATAGTGTCATTTATGATCATTCAGACCTGAATTTCAGTTTAAGCAATAGTTGCTTTTAACTTTTTGAGTTTCAGTACAGCTGTCTTCAATAAGAAAAAGATTGATCGCAGTTCAATATTTATGTTAGATTTGGCATTACTTTTCACTCACCGAGTTTCCAGATGTTTCTTTATCCACTAAACTTTGAGCAGAATTATCTGAGTATTGGCTTCTCATGTGTAGTTAATTTTTGTGTTCAGGGTTGTTAGTTAGAAGGTAGGTGTACCTATGCTCAAACTGGCCTTCTAGGTTATATAGCAAACCCAGCCCTCTCCTAGCTACCTTCGCTAGGAATTTGGCACTGGCGTAGAGGTTGCCCCAGGTTGACAGCTGGCTGTAAAAACTTTGCAAATTCTTTTGCGTAGATATCTCATGCTCCATAACCAAACCTATTTTGGTTGGAGAATGCTTGGACGATGATGATAATTATATGATTATAAGAGATTGCAACTTGAATCAGGAAAAAGAGGAATTACATTAAATGTGACGTGTGCATTAAAGTTGTGGTCAACCCAAGGACAAGTTGATCACTCTTTAAATGTCAGCATAATCCATACTTGATAATAATTTTTGATATTGATAACATCACATTGACAGGTATGCTAGCTGCAACTCTTGCACGACATAGATCAAAGCCCAGAGTCTACATGGGTTGTATGAAGTCCGGTCCAGTTCTTTCGAACAAGTAATGGTTCTCTTCCCTTTTACCCAAGGCGGCTCATCTTCGTGAACTGGTTTTGTTGTGTATTTTATAACCTTTTGTGTGTCCTTAGGAATGTGAAGTACCATGAGCCTGAATTCTGGAAATTTGGGGAGGAGGGAAACAAATACTTCCGTCATGCAACTGGGCAGATTTATGCACTCTCAAAAGATCTGGCCACATATATCTCAATAAACCAGTAAGCTACAATCATATAATGGCTTGAACTATTCATAAATATAGTACTAGATTTCAGCTAATTTGAGCTATCATGTGTGTCAGGCCTATATTGCACAAGTTTGCTAATGAAGATGTATCACTTGGTGCTTGGTTTATTGGACTTGAAGTCGAACACATTGATGACCACAACATGTGTTGTGGAACTCCGCCAGGCAAGCTTTCTTATTGCTTTCAATTAGAAATGACCGTATATTTTGTTCGCCAGCTTATCTTCTGGTGAAGGTATATGGTGATTTCATCTAGCCCGAACCTGAACTATAACCCATTGATGTGCATGTCTATAACCAGTTGATTTGATCATCAGACATGAAAACTAACACTCACATATTTCCCTACCAGTGATCAGGTTGGGCTGAGTCTTGTGTTGGTAGACTGTCACACAATTCACAGGCCTATATGTTTTCTGAAAGAGCACCCAATTGTGCACAGGCTGTATATGATTTCTGAAATAGCATATAATCCCCTAAATGAGAAACAAGGTGAGGGTTATGTATCGAATTGTATGTGACCATCACCGAGTTCCATGCATCGTGGCAAGTTCTTAACTGTTGGATCCTATTACTAGGATAACAAGGATAGAGAGTGTTGAGGAATATATTGGTCATTTTATTTTCAGCATATTTATTATGTATTTTTCTAGGATTAGTGATGTCTTTTCATATGCTTTGTATTTCTATAATATTGGCCAAGAGTTATAATAAAATTTTATGTCATTCTATTCACAATGTAGCCTCCACTTTCGACATGGTATCAACTATCAAAGCTCTAGGTTCTCTTTCTTGGCTTTCTCCCTTCTCTTCCTCCTCCGTCGTGTAAATATGTTGCGATTTTCAAACTTGACGGCTACTTCTTTGGTGATGCTGTCAGTTGTATCTTTAACGTCTACTTGGGGCCTTGGGCACATATTTTGGAATTTCTTCGGGAGTCGAAGTCCCGACTTTCTTTCCGGACTTCTCTGATACGTGAAGTTCTGTTCTTCCAATGGTCTATTCTAGAATTTCTCCAGTATTCGGAGCTCCAATGTACTTTGGTATTCTTCTAGATTTTGTCATTTCGAGCCCCAACGTATTTCAAATATTTTCTTCCATAATTTTTCAATTTTTCAAGCCCAACAAATTTTAGATATTTTCTTTCGGAATTTTTGTCCTAATGAGCTCCAACCTACTAAATATGTTTTCTTTAAGGATTTCTCCTTTCAGAGCCCCGACATACTCTAGATGTTTTCTTCCGTGATTTCTCGTTTTGGAGTCCAAACCTACTTTGTATATTAATTTTGGGATTTCTTCTATTGTGAAGTTCCAACTATCAAAAGACTTCTTCGGGGATTTCTTTGCTTGTGCAACCCCAATTTTTTATGCATTATTTTTGGAATCTCTTTGGTTTTGGAGCCCCAACCTTCTTCAGATGGTTTTTTGTGAAATTGTTTTTGGTGACAAAGCTCCGACCTACTTTTTCATATGGTTTCCAATTTTTCTTTTTCTTGCATTCTCTAAGCAGCACTTGCTTCTAGTTTTTTATTTTTCCTCGTGTTCTCCAAGCTGAACTTGCTTTCACAAAGCTCGTGTTTGCGGGGACGTGTTGAAGAATGGATTAGTTATATTATGTTCAGCACATTTATTATATTTTTTTTAGGATTACTGATGTATTTCCATATGCTTTGTATTTCCTATAAACAAGATCCTAATAAAATTTTATGTCATTCTAATTACAATGTAGCCTCCATCTTCAAAACATCTCTCTCTGACACAGAATTATCTCCATCATGTATAATCGTCCATAATAACTTCAAAATTTCTCAAAGCAGACCCCAAACGTGGCAAGATGCTCGTTAACCATCTCTCAACCATCTGCAATTTGTGCATAAACCCTTTCAAGTTTTATGAGGCAGAAGACAAAATTGTCTGTATGTTTTGGTTCTCAAACTTGTATATTTAATGCAGAAACACGGGGAGGTTTCTGAAAATTGAAAAAAAACTCCAAAACCGGGTTAGAGTTATTTTTCAACTATTAAATTCCTTACATAGGCCTTAACTTTTATAACAAACAAATAAACCATTTCAAGGTCTGTCACTATCTCATAATCGCCATACAATCACTATCTTTTAATCATTCATCCACAAAGACACAATCACTTAAATTTCTTGAACTTGGCAGAGAGGGTTTGGGTTATCTTTTATCCATTTGCTAAATTAAGTTCAATGAGACAAATAAGACGACGAGTAATTCAACAATTTATATTAACATATAATGATTAGTAAATTTTACTAGTTACTACTTAACTGTGTAAAAATTAAAAAAAATCAGATGACTCGGCATCCAGAGTATGAACATGTCCGAGTCGTTATTGTGCCAATCCAACAGGGATCTTAAATGGGCCGCCAGGTAAAACTTGATTAGGATTTCCAAACCACATATGCCATTATATATCTACAGGTTATGGAGTTCAGTTTGATCGTGACCAAAACATGGTCGTCTCCAATCACGTTTTCATGAACTTTTAGGTCGTGTTCAAATGCACTGCCCAAAACTTGCCCTAATGTATTTCTATCTAATTTAATTTCCTTCTTCGTTACATCTTCAGACTGTGAATGGAAGGCGCAAGCAGGAAACGTGTGCATTGCATCCTTCGACTGGAGTTGCAGCGGGATCTGCAAGTCGGTAGAGAAGATTAAGGATGTCCACGAAAGGTGCGGGGAAGGAGATGGGGCTGTCTGGAGCCATCTCTTTTAAGAAGAGGTTTATAAACGACCCGCGGCAAGTCATTTTTCTTCAAACTGGTATACAGAAAATTTACCCAGTAAAGATTACAGATTGAAATACCTTGTAAATGGAGTAGCATGCCTGCTTGTTTAGGAGAAAGACTTCCTCTGTATATTTATTTTATTTTATTTTTGACTTCCTCTATATATACGTTCTGACAGCAAAAAATGTTTGAAGATCAGAAGGAAGAGAGAGAACAGGGTTGATTTATGAGTTTTTTTTTTTTTTTTTTAGAGGTTTAGATGTTGATACAAGTGTAACTGTGACTTTTACATATCAAATGTGATATAGGGGTCCTAGAGGCTGGGCAAATTTGTATTAAAGATATTACTTGAAATATTAATATATACATTGGTATTTCCTAGTATTCTCCGAGTTCTCTCATAATACTCATTTTTATTTTATCCTTTCTTAGGGAGGGAGCCTATGATTTCGATTTCCAACTGACACCTGATTAAAAAAAAAACATTTGTCATTCCTGCTGGATGGTAACTTTGTTGTTCTATTTGATGAATTCATTTTTTTAAACCAATGTTACTCTTGAGGACATTGTCGTTTCTGAGTATGTGTGCAAGTTGTACGATCACATATGATTTGCAAAACGGGGATACGCCAATTTTTTAAACTTTTGTATATATTTCTAATGTGAAATCTCTATTTCTAGATTTAGGTCTCCATATTTTTTAAAAAAAATGTTGTAACATGACCCTTAGAATGTTGACTATAAAAAGAGGGTACATTATTTTTTCTTCTCGTGGTTGAAGGCCACCTTTATTGTAAAATTCTATTTTTAAAATTTCAATGCTTCTACGTACTCCCAAATTGTATTAACAAGAGATAAATAATTTATGTCAGAAAAAAGATAATAAATTATTTATTTCTAACACCAAAACCTTTTCTTCATTCTCATTGTAATGCCATATGTTAGTCCCGGGGCTTGATCAAAGATGAAAAACAGAAGCAATCGAGATCTGAGATGTCACACAAAACTTTGCAGTGATCAAACTCAAGATCTACGATGATACAAAAACCAAATAACCAAATTACAATCTGAAGGAGGGAAATAGTAAAGAGAAGATCTCTCGTTCTTCCTTGCAAATATGTTGCAATTGGGACAGAACAAGTTACAATAAACTAGAGAGAGATGAGAAGAAGAACAATGCTGGGGTGTCAAAACACCGTTGCTCAAAGCAAGATTCGCCCCACACGATCTGCTTCCAGGAACCAGCAAGTTTGAAGAACTTGTGGAACGCTCGATGTCACCTCTGTTCTGACTCCTCGGATGGACTTGCAATGGCGACAGCAGCTCTCTCTCTCTTTCTACTTCTCTGACTTGTATTTTTCGTAGTAGTCACAAAGGAGGCCAGAAGAGAGTATATATAGAGAGAGTGTGGAAACCCTAGCCGCCTCTTCAGTTATGGTAAGATTGAATCAAATCACAAAAAGATAGCAACGAATTAATTCAAATCCCACAAAGATAGGAACTAAATTAATTCAAATCCCACAAAGATAGGAACGAAATTAATTCAAATCCCACAAAGATACGATCTGAATTAATTGCATTGATTCATCCTTTCCATAACCGATTTGAAATCTACACAGTCAGCGTAGCCCTCCATGCGGCAGCAGCAGCCTGGCCGCATGGACCGCTTGGGCCGCATGGACCACATGAGCCGCATGAGCCGCATGACTGCTGACGTGCTAAGTGCAAAGTGCGCCAACAAAACGCCACATTACGCCTCATGAGCCCATGAGCCCGAGTCCGAGTCGCTAAGCCCCGTTGGGGCTTAGCTCCAAGTGGAATAAATCCAAGAGAATGACAAAAGCATTAATGCTTAATCCTTGGAGCCTTATTCTTACCTCCTAGTAAAATCACCCACATGGTTCCCTCCTTAGGGTCACCACCCCATGTGCATCTCTCAACAACACACCCAAGTATATATGTTGAGATAACTCATGGTGCATTTCCGATGTGGGACTAAAATTTACAAGGCATGTTGAGAGCAAGCTCTCTTCTTGTAAAGAAAGCACCAAAGAAAGCACCAACAATCCCCCACATATCACAACATATATATGTGTCCAGGGTTGAGCGTTCCCCACAGTAACTGTCCATTTTGCATTAGGATAGATGTCGCTGACGACTTGAATCTTCCCGCATGGGTAAATAACAATGTGATACAAGAATGGACTACGCCTTGAATTCTGCACCACAATTGTAATTCTTCCCACTCACAAAGTGTAGTTACGTGTACTTCTGGCTGCACATTAAAGGCCCTGTGCCAGCCTGGTTTCAGTGTATAATTTTGGGCGTCTACAAGTTTACCCTCAAGAGACGGCCTGATATCTCTTTCCATACACTATAGGTGAGTTCTTTATTAAAGAGATATGGCATGAAGCCTTGCGCTTCCACTACTAGGATAAGGACTTTAGGCGACCAGTGATTTTTGGTCGCCTAAACACAAAATTAGTTGCCTATGGTTTATCGCCACCAAATTTCTTGGTCGCAAGTATCGTCGCCTAAGGCTCCTGGCCCAAAGTTAGGGACGACTAACTAAGCATTTTAGTCGCAAAATATTTTTGGCTACTGCATTGTTACGAGAAAATATATTAGTCATTACAAAGTTTTGGCCAAGAATGCTTTATCGTCTTAGGTGGGTAGACTTTTTGGAGGAAGAAATGTGCCAATAATTTTGGCGACTAAAATAGTTGACATAGTTAGTTTATGTCGACTACATTTGGTTACAATAGTAGTATGCGGCTACTATCATTGGTGCTCAAAGGTTGTATCTAGTGTCTATGATTGGTCGTAATAGTTAGTGTGCGGCGACTATCATTTGTCGCCTAAACCACTCTGTGACAACTAAGATTGGTCGCAATAGGTAGTGTCTGGAGACTATTATTGACCGCCAAATGTAATCTACGATGACTATCATTGGTCTCTTAAGACACTTTATGGTGACTATGATTGGTCGCAATAGGTAGTGTGTGGAGACTACTATTGACTGCCAAAGGTAATTTCTGGCAACTATCGTTGGTTGTCTAAGCCACTCTGTGACAACTATGATTAGTCGCAACATGTAGTGTGTGAAGATTACTATTAACCAACAAAGGTAGTTTGTGACAACTATTATTGGTCGCCTAATACATTCTTCGGTGACCATGTTTTGTAGTAATAGGTAGTATGTAGAAACTATTGTTAACCACCGTAGGTAGTCTGTGGTGACTATTATTGATCGTTTGGTCACCTTAGGTAATCTTTGGCTACTAGTTTATTGTTGTAATAGAATTTACATGGTGACAATATGTACATGCCATATCTAAGGTGACCAAACAACTAGTCATACAAAATAGTTTATAGGAACCACACATTTAAGTAGCCATTCTAAGTATATACCATGAGATTTTATTCTAGATAAATTGAAGTAAATTAAACATAATCAAATATGAATATGCTCAAATTATATTTATTGTAAACCAAAACAACAAATATTTAGTCCACAAAAAGAAACAAATTGTCGACAAAAGTATTTAGAAAAATACAACCACAAGATATCTAATCTAAGTAAGAGATAGGTTGTGGCCACTCTCATCACAATCTTCATCGTCTTCTTCATCGTCTTCTTCATGAGATAAAGTAGTGGATTTTGGAATTGAGAATCCAAGAAACAAGTACTTGTAGTTGTTGCATAACAAAGCTCCATTGAGCCTTTTGTTCCTCGTGTTCAGCAACAACTCTCATCCTAGCTTTCTTTTCTATCTGATGCTGGGCCTGCAACTCTTACACATTTTTATTTAAGGCAGTTGAAGATGTATGATATGAAGATGACGAACTATCTTTTAATTCGGCCATTTCCAACTCCACGAATCGCCTACCATACCCATGCCCAATCATATCTTCTATAATCTCAGTGCGCCTACATTTGGGGGTACAATATGTCGTCCATCAGGGTTCCCTCAGGATGCAACTCAACAATATTCTCAAGATAATCATTCTTTTTTTCATTATCTCATCCTATAAAAATAGTATTTGATTAGTTAAAAGCAAAACAATATTACTATAGTATACAATAGAAACAATTTCTTTAACCAAGTAAAATGTATACTTACGTGTGCATCCTTTGCTGCATCATTAACCCAATCTTTCTTATTTTTGGACATGAGTTAGTACCTCATGTATCAATGTTAGGAAATTCCGAACAACCCTAACAATAGCATCATACACATATAATAATCCAAATGCTAATATTGGTATTCATGAACTCCAAAAATCAAAATAATTATGTTATTACCTCAACATGATCATGGTAATACAATGAGAATATCGTGAACCACCACAATGATTCCATGGTTCCTTTGATGGTTAATCGAATTGATTTCAGATCTTGTCTGCAGAAAACAAAGACTTTTTTAGTATAATTACGTTAGAATTAAAATTGTACTTAAATTACAAGAGCAACTTTAACTATAAGATACAAACTATTTAAGTATTGAATAATATTTGCCATCAACCATCTAAGTACTAAGTAATAAATAAATTTACTATGTGGTTGATGAACAAATTAGCCAAATTAAGATAAAAATGGGGTCAATTCCCATATAGGCTGCACGTGGATACTTCATGATTATCATAACTTTGTAAATATTAGGAACTATTTCATTACATATGCAGGTCCTAAACAAGGACAAATGCATTTTTTTTACAATACCAAAATGTGAAGTTATCATAAAGAAGGAAAAATGCAGGTCATAAACAAGGACAATCAATTCACTAGAGTATCAGAACTTTCTAAATATTAGTACACTTGTATCAAAACTAGAGTATCAGAACTTTGTATATATTAGTATACTTGTGTCATAACTAGAGCATCAGAACTAATGACATCAAGCGAAAAAAAATGACATCAACTTTCTAAAAGTTACCCTTACTGTACGCTGCTATACTAAGCACCTTCTAATAGATTGTTCAAGGAGAAAACAAGCAATATGAATTGGAAGGTAAAGAACAATTTATATCGGACTCGCAAACCAAATAGTAAGTTGAACATACAGGTTACATATGATGAAATAGTCCTACTGAACCCTTTCGAGGAGCCTGATAGAGTGTCGTATCTAATACATATGGTTTGCAGGACCTATCAGATTAACTCCATATTACTACCTCCAGCTGCAAGCAATATCATGAATGTCTTAAAGCAAAAAGTATAACTTGAATTTTTTTTTCAAAGGTACATATCAAAAAAATTATGGAACCAACTCCCTTCTCCACAATTGTTACAAAGTAAAAGGAAAATAAATAGAACTTATAATCTAAGCAGTAGATAGTTGCTTATTAGTATATATGAAAGGGCGAGACATGTCAACTAAGATAGTGAGTGGTTGACACGAAGGCCAATAATGGTTGCCTTGCTGGTTTGGGCTTGCAGGTGGACTAGCAGGCAAGCCTCATATCTCGAGCTGTTAGGCCTTAGCTGGGCGTGTATCAGGTTGTCTACAGGTGAAGCTGGGTGCATATCAGGTTTTGTGTAGGTGAAGCTTGGGCGTGTATCATGTGGATCAATTCTTGTCCACACATACAAATAGATTTGATTCCTTTGCACACTATGAAGCATAGATACTCCAAATTTGGTTCCATATCATACAGATCAGTTTCAGATATGTATTAGATACTACACTCTGAAATACAGTTGGCCAAATCAAACCAGTGCCATATCCACATGTACTATTAGATACTCCTTAGTGTCCATTAAACTCCGCCCTTGTTAGTATGGTGGACCTTAGTCCTCCAAAAACACAACATGCATTTAACAATCTGTTAGACCTGATTTAACCTTTCAAATAAAGACTTGAAAATGTTAGATCTCCTCTACTTCAAAGTCATATATGTGGTCGCCATCTAGTTGGTAACTTCGAAGTCATGCCATCACCATCTGTAAGCTAATCAAGGATATCATACTCCATACAAACTATGTTATTGGTCACAACATAAGAAATCATCTCCGTTGCCCTTAACTAGGGGTGAGCATTAGTCGGTTTTGGACCTAAAACCGAACCGATCTGAATCGAATAAGAGATTCAGTTCAGTTTTAGAAAAATTCGGTTCGGTTTCGGTTTTGAAAATACTAAATTTTTTTATTTGGTTTTGGTTTTGGTTTTGGTTTTTGTTTCGGGTTTCGGTCCAAAACCAAAACCTAATAAAAAAATTAGTTAGAAGATATATATATATATATAAAATATATATATATATATATAAATATATATATATATATATATATATTTATATATATATATATATATATATTTTATATATATATATATATATATATATATATATATATATATATATATATATACACCATAGGTATATACTAAATAAATACATGTATATTTAGTTACTTTATATATTAACAAAAAAGCGTAAATAAACCAAAAAAATCGAATAAACCGAACCGATTAAATTCGGTTCAGTTTGATTCGGTTATGGGCCAATTCGGTTCGGTAATGATTTTTCTTATTCGGTTTTCGGTCGAATTCAGTTTTCGGTTATTTGGTTTGGTTGGAACCGAATTAACCGAATTCTCATCCCTACCCTTAAGGTCGGCAACCAAGTCTTGTTATGAACCAAATTCTAGACATCTAGTAGTGCTATCGTTCCTACATATTTCCTTAACACTTTATTCAATTCTCCAACGTATATGTTTCAACACACCTTTCTAAGATTACTCGAAATTATGGTAGAAGAACCCAGGTAACTAATCCTTAAAATTATGAACCATATATTTTGTAAGCCTTTGCCTATAAAAACACACTATTAATGTCCTCTAAATCAAGAAAAACCTACAGTTTTTTTTTCAAAAAGAAACTTGATGCCCTTTATTTGCCTAACCAACAAAGAGACAATAATGTAGGAGAATGTATAGTACAAAGAGAATGGTTCACTTCAGAAAAGGCTCCTTTTAGCTCCTAACCTTATTTCTAATTTCGATAAGAAGAAACAAATCCTCCATGTGGAGTATTCCTGTCATAACGAAAAAAATCAGAAAGCCCGATATATGAAGGCATCATGAAAAATCTCAATGCCTCCAACTTATTGTGGATGTATTTCCTTGTACCCTTCCAAACACAGTAGAAATTCAAAAGCCAATAATAATCTAGAAGAACTGAAGGTCTGTTAAAGATGCTCCACAAAATGTTATATCAGTTCGGAGAAGTCATCATTTCTATCCACCGCTAGGCTCCAACAATCAAATGAAACATAAAATAGGCACACAAAAAATTGAAGAACACAATTCAATTTAGAATGAAGCAGGATGCACTTTTACCATACTCTAAAGACGAGAAGCAGATGATGAGTTTTTACCATAACTCCAATATAATATTTAGTGCTGCTAAGAACTTTAACATCACAAACACTATGATTTAAGTAAAATTTTAAATAATTGAACTAATCGATAACACAGATTTTGATGGTAAAGAAGGTGATATACTAGAAAGTTGGTAGAACACATGAATTGGAAGCAGTCTTCCTACAATCAGAAATGGATACTGACAACTATCTTATGTGGAGTTTCTTATATGAATGAGAAACATAACATACTTAACTCTTGCCCATCAGCAATAAGTCCAACTCTGGTGCGTATCAGATCATAAGCTGAAAATAGCTATGACCCATTAACCCCCATTTCCCATTTCTTGTGTTTGAGTCTTGAAGTTATCATCTCGGTAGAACATATTTAACCACTTCTCTCAACACCACTTTGCATAATTTGCTTTTATATGATATTGCAAGTTAGCAATCTAGCTCATGCATGTGACTTTTGCTAGGTAATGAAGTCAATGGCAAAGTCTGGAATTATTGTGTTACAAAATGAACGGTTGACAGTATTTTTTTCACGTTTGGAGTTTGGATGAAGGTAAAGAGTTTTCACTTCCTTAATCTTAAACATGGCTATAGCTTTGCTAATCAAGTTACTGACTTTATAAGACTACAAGCAAACAATTTAACACAGAGGATGGAGGCCACAATGCTTATGGTTATCATTCTCACATTATATTGTTTGATTATAAGAGTTTAAAAAAATTCAAGATTTTTCCTTGTAGCTAAATGGTCCTCAGTTACTTCATCAAAAGATTGTCATAAGACACTGCAAATTTAGGAACTATTTAACCTTGAAGTTATCATAAACAAGGACAAATGCAGTTCCTAAACAAGGACACATTCAGGTTAGTATGGACAAGACCGAAAAATGCAAAAACTATCCAAAATGGTGCATCATAGTACCAACCCAAATTTCATTGACCCACTAATGTCAGCATTCAGAACAGTCAAAAGAGTATTAGTATACAGAGCAGTGTTTTAGAATACTATACAAAGGCAACAACAATATAGTTAAGATAAAAACATAATGCAGTAGGCATATACTAAGAGTACCAGTATTAGAACTTCTAATCTGAAACAGAATGCAGTGTGCAAGAGTGAAGATATGTAAAGGCAACAACAGATATGGACATTTAATCTGAAATACTATACAACGACAATAGCAGTTGCAACAGATTTGCAAGACAGTGAACCAATGGTTTTCATTTCTTACCAATATATGATGCCCTTTCTAATGCACTTACCCATGACACTCATGTATCATATTGTTACCACTCATCACTTGACACTCACCTACCTGTACTTCCACGTACACTTGTACACAACTGTGTACACATCAATGCGCTGCTCCTACACCTACTCTGCAGTGCATTTTTTCCACAACTCCGTTTGGATATGAAAATTCTTTTGGGGCAATTTTCCAAACACTAGGTGGACATAGACACAAGTCTCCATAAATTCTACATAAACATGAAATACTAAGCATTGGAAATTAGTTTCTTCTAATCAAAATTCTATTTTTCCTAATAAAAGATTTTGTATTTGTTGATTCCTATATATTTTAGTTAGAAATTAAAGCAAGGTTTAAAAGAAACAAGGACTATCAATTGGAAGTTGGTTTCCAATGAAGAACCAATGAAGTTTGACACAAGGAGGAAGCCAAATCTTCTCCACCAAATTCGAGTTCCTCTCCTAATAATAATATGCAATTTTGAACATAAAACAACAAAATGTTTATGAGTTTGTACCAAAACATAATAATACTATAATTCAAGCATTTACTTTCTAAAAAAAAAATCAAAATCAAGGTGAAAAAACAACTACATTGTTTAAAATCACTAAAGCAAGGTGAAAGAACATGTACATTATTTTGTTCTGAATCTAAACTTTGCGAAAAAGAACCTCACCTTTGCGAAAAAGTAATAGAAGGCTCTTAGATTGAGAAGAACGACGTACGGCTTTCCTAGGAGCTTGGTTGCCCTAGTTTTTTTTTTGCAGCTCTTCTTCTCAATTGTTGAGTATATGATTTTAGACCTAGCGCGCGCTTGGCCAAAAAATTTCTCGCGCCTCTTTTCCCATTTGCGTGATTGCCCTCATTTTTGTTCCCGTGGCTGTTCTTCTCAAGTTTTATATATATATATATATACACACACATTAAGTTTTAAATATGGGAACAAGATTGTGCCCACCTAAACGAAAAGGATATTTATATATTATGTACTATATTTTTTTCTTTTCAATTTTTAGTTTAAATAAATATATTTTTCGGTTGGCGGCTGATTAATTTTCATGAAACTAGACTCGAAATTTTGATGGAAAATTTACTATTTCTAGAACATATTTTTAGTCGTCCTAAATTTAGTATTCCCCTTACTTTAGAGGAGAAACCCCTACTTTAGGCAAGAAATTTTGGTGAAAATTTTACTATTCCTCGATACTATAGGCGAGAACATATTTTTAGTCGTCTTAGATTTAGTATTCCTCTACTTTATAGGAGAAACCCCTACTTTAGGGGAGATAATTTTTTAGTGGTCTTAAATTTAGTATTTTTCTCGCTTAGACGAGAATAATTTTTAGTCATCTTAAATCTAGTACCTACTTTAGGTGAGAACCTGCAAATTTAGGTGAGGATATTTTGGTTAGTCGTCTTAAATTTAGTACTCCCCTCTACTTTAGGCAAGAATATTTGTTATAGTCGTCATAGTTTTCTTTTGTAAAAAAATTTTGGTTGTCCAAACTAATTAGTAGTCGCTAGAGAGTTCACAATCATTTTTTAAAATTTGGAGGACTTTAAACGACAACAATAAATTTTTTGGTCACTAAAGATTAGTTTGGACGACTAAATTTTTTTGATCGCTCCAGATTTTGTGGCCTAAAGCCTCTATCCTTGTAGTGTTCCTTGCGGTGCTACGCCGTTATGACATGGCCTGAAGCCGAGGCATTACCCCTACTTGGGAACCTCATCGTAGTGTCATACTACTGTAGTATGAGGTCACAAGCCTCTTTGTAGTGCCAAACTACCCAGCATGAAGCCTAAGGCTTCCTTGCGGTGTTACGTCGCAACGACATGGCTTGCAATGCCGAGGCTTTACCCCTACCTGGGTACCTCATCGTGGTGTCGTGCCACTGTAACATGGGGCCATCCTCCCCTTTGTAGTGCTGTCTACAACTCTTTAATTACGTCATACAGCATTAGGCTACCTGCCTATTTGCGGTGCTACGCCGCTATGACTTGGCTTGCAAAGCCGAGGCATTACCCCTACCTGGGAACCTCATGGTGGAGTCATCCCACTGTAGCATGGAGTTTCACTCCTTGTAGTGCTGCTCTACCGTGCTTCCTGTAAAGCACACCAGACATTCATTCTGCCTGAGAACTCATTAAGGCGTTTAAGCCAACCTTCCACAGGATCTGTTTTTTCGCAGAAAAATACATAGTAGACAATAGTGGTTATGGGTCCGTATCCCTTCCATGTTCCATAGAACAAGTACCCAC
This sequence comes from Iris pallida, assembly GCA_029216955.1. Lineage (NCBI taxonomy): Eukaryota > Viridiplantae > Streptophyta > Magnoliopsida > Asparagales > Iridaceae > Iris > Iris pallida. Next base: position 7,166,841 of record JANAVB010004600.1, read on the forward strand.
CGTTACCTGATAGTTTTCCAGTCAGTGATCCTCCTTTGAACCAAAAGTTAGATGCCTAGTAGATTTCTCTTTGAACTAATAGCATAAAATTTTTATGGTAGGATTACAAAGACACACTATCAGAATGCCTTCAAGCCCATTTTACAAGCTGTGTCATCGACCAACTGGCGCTTGAGACCCTTTGTGAACGGATCTGCCAGGTTCTCCTGACTCCGAACATCAACCACTGCAATTACACCTCTTTTGATAAGATCGTGTACTGCCCTGTGCTTCAACCGCACAGTCCTCTTCTTCCCGTTGAAGAGGTCATTTTATGCCACCGCCGCAGTCGCCTGGTTGTCACAGTATATCGGTATCGCCGGTATCTGAGCTCCAACCACTGGAAGATCATACATGAGCTCCCAAAGCCATTCTGCTTCATCTGCTGCAGTTTCGAGTGCATAGAATTCAGATTCCATGGAGAAACGAGAGAGTATTGTCTGCTTCTTCGACTTCCACGATATAGCAGCTCCACCCAAGGAAAAAACATATCCACCTGTGGATCTCTCGCTTTCCACTTCTGAACACCAGCTAGCATCACTGAAGCCTTCCACTACTGTCGGATATCCGTTGTAGTGCAGTGCATATGTCTGAGTCTTCTTGAGATATCTCATAACCCGTTTCACAGCTTTCCAGTGCTCAATGCCTGGATTGCTCGTGAAACGACTCAGCATTCCCACGGCGAAAACTATGTCAGGCCTTGTGGCAGTAGTAGCATACATCAAACTCCCGATTACGCTTGCATACTCCAGCTGCATGACGCTTTCCCTCGAGTTTGGATTCAGCTTCTGATCACACCTGTATGGCATATCGATCCCTGGAAGATCCTTATACCCATATCGTGTGAGCATCTTCTCAATGTAGTGAGATTGTGACAGCGCTACTCCAGTGTCTGTCCGGATGATCTTTATTCCCAAGATGACATCTACATCCCCCAAGTCCTTCATACTGAACTTGGTTGAGAGGAACTTCTTTGTCTCTGTGACACAGCCTATATCCGTACCTAGGATTAGCATGTCGTCCACGTACAGACAAACGATGACTCCTCGTCCATTAGCGAACTTTGTGTAAACACATTTGTCCGTCTCGCTGACTCTGTAGCCGTTTGACCTAATAACTTTGTCAAACTTCTCATGCCACATCTTGGGAGCTTGCTTCAAACCATATAATGATTTCACCAACTTGCAGACTTTGTCTTCAAGACCTTTGACGACAAATCCATCTGGCTGTTGCATGTAAATCTCTTCGGTCAGCTCCCCATTCAGGAATGCTGTCTTTACATCCATCTGATGTATCACCAACTTATGTATGGCTGCTAGAGCGATTAACATCCTGATGGTGGTCATCCGAGCTACTGGAGCGTACGTGTCAAAGTAGTCTATCCCCTGTTTCTGAGAAAATCCCTTGGCGACCAGCCTGGCCTTGAACTTGTCGATAGTTCCATCTGCCTTCATCTTCTTCTTGAAGATCCATTTACATCCAATAGGCTTTTCTCCTTCAGGTAGATCTACCAACACCCATGTGTTATTGGAGGTGATAGAGTCAAACTCGTCATTCACTGCCTCCTTCCAGAAGATAGCATCTCTGGTCTTCATCGCCTCATCATAGGTAAGCGGATCTGCTTCCACATGATAGGTGACAAAGTCATCTCCGAAATCTTTCGGTCTCCTAGCTCGCTTAGCTGACGGCTCTGCGAGTTCTGGTACAAGAGTTGTTTCATCAACAACAGCTTCTTCTTGGACTATTGGCTCGTATGAGATTTCAGTCTCATTTGCACCTACATCATTTTCCGGAATGTCCGAAAGAACAATGTTTTTGTCTTTTGCAAACTTGTCTTCAAAGTATTCAGCATCGCGAGATTCGATGATATGATTTGATTCAATATCAAGAAATCTCCGAGCATCACTCTTCTCGGCATACCCCAAGAAGATCGCCTTCGTAGTCCTTGTCCCCAGCTTCCGAATCTTCAGATCTAGAAGCTTCACATACGCCAGACACCCCCACACTCGAATGACATTCAAGTTTGGTCTGACTTTGAACCAGAGTTCATGAGGAGTTACGTCCGAAGTTGCATATGGTACTCTATTCAGAATGAAAGTGGCCGTTAATGCAGCTTCTCCCCAGTAGCATTTTGGAAGACCTGCAGTGAGCAGCATAGAATTCATCATTTCTGTTAATGTTCTGTTCTTCCTCTCTGCTACTTCCGTTGGATTGAGGAGAATATGGAGCAGTAGTCTCGCATATGATTCCATGTTCTTTGCAGAATGATGTGAATTCATGAGACCTGTACTCCCCACCTCGATCACTTCTCAACCTCTTGAGTTGTTGTCCGGTCTGCCGTTCAGCTTCGGCCCTGAACTCTCTGAACTTCTCGAAAGCTTCGTCTTTGGACTTGAGCAAGTAGACGAACGCGTATTTTGAGAAGTCGTCGATGAAGGTTATTAAATACTTCATCCCGGCCTTCGTGGAGAAATGTTTGAAGTCACAGATATCGGAGTGCACCAACTCCAGAAGATCTGTGCTTCGATTGACCCGATGAAAGGGTTTCCTTGTGATCTTCGTCTGAGCACACACTTCACACTTCTCCACCTTACCCCCACATTTGGAGATAAGTCCTAGACTAGATATTTTATTGATTCTTTTATAATGAACATGTCTTAGTCTATTATGCCACAACTCAAGAGAATAATCAGAAAATGCAACTGCATTAATGTCTTCAAACTGGTTAACAAGCTGAATTTTAAACATGCCTTCGGTTTGATAAGCCTTCCCGAAGTATGTTCCTTTCTTGGACATCACCATCTGACCAGCATTGATGTCCATCCTCAAGCCTGCGTTGCAGAGCAGGCTCCCAGAGATCAGGTTCTTGGCAATCGCCGGAACATGCTTCACACCTTGAAGCGTCAGAGTATTCCCAGAAGTGAGTTTCAGTTCCACGGTCCCGATCCCCAGAACTTCAGCTTGGGCCTGGTTCGCCATGACAACCTTCTCAGATATCGGCTGGTACGTGACGAACCATTCCTTGCCTGAACAGACATGGCAAGTCGCTCCAGTGTCTATCCACCAGTCAGAGTCAACCCCCACAGTTGTGACCTGTCCGATCATAGCAACAACGTTAGAAACCAATGAAATCTTATTAGGCTCACCTTTCTCTGATTGTTTAGGCTTAGATCTGCATTCACTCTTGTAGTGGCCTTTCTTGCCACAATTGTAACAAGTCACGTGGGACTTAGTCTTCTGTTGCTTGAAAGAAGGACCCTTCACTTTTAGATTAGCGAAGTCCTTCTTCTTGGGATGAGAAGCCGCCTGCTTCCCCTTGGAATCTCTCGTCTGCACAAGATTGGCTTTAGCCAACTGTTTGGACAGAGTGTCCACCTTCTGTTGAGAACGTATCTCGTCCTCAACATGGATCTCTTGAAGTAGATCTCCCAAGCTAATGTCTAGCTTCTTTCTGTGCATCCTTGCATAGAAGGTACTCCATCCAGCAGGAAGTTTTGAGACGATCCCTCCGACGACAAACTTGTCGGGAAGGGGCATCTCTTCGTCTTCCAGTTTCTGACGCAGCTTCAGAAATTCTTTCACCTGTGGTAACATGGACTTTTCGTCCTCAAAGAGCAATTTGTGATATTTTTCAACCACAAACATTTTGCTTCTGTTCTTGTCTTCTTCATACAGATTTTCCACAGACTCCCATATGTCTCTGGCAAGTTCCTTCTTTGAATAGGATTCTGCCAGGGAATCCTCCATAGCATTCAGGATGAGAAGCCTGCAGATGCTATTTTCCTTTCTCCACTTGGCCTGGAGTTTGGTAGCCGCGTTGATGGCGGCAGTAGATCCAGTGTCTGGAACAGAGGGTTCTTCCTCCAACAGAACATGATCAACGTCTTTTAGTTGAAGAGTTAGGTACACCTTTCTCTTCCAGACTTGATAGTGCTCTCCATCGAACTTTTCCAACTTGCAGAAGTCCGATTGGAGGAGCGAAGCATTAATGTTTTCCATCTATACGGATCTTGCTTTGAGATTGTTAGTCCCGGGGCTTGATCAAAGATGGAAAACAGAAGCAATCGAGATCTGAGATGTCACACAAAACTTTGCAGTGATCAAACTCAAGATCTACGATGGTACAAAAACCAAATAACCAAATTACAATCTGAAGGAGGGAAATAGTAAAGAGAAGATCTCTCGTTCTTTCTTGCAAACGTGTTACAATTGGGACAGAACAAGTTACAATAAACTAGAGAGAGATGAGAAGAAGAACAATGCTGGGGTGTCAAAACACCGTTGCTCAAAGCAAGATTCGCCCCACACGATCTGCTTCCAGGAACCAGCAAGTTTGAAGAACTTGTGGAACGCTCGATGTCACCTCTGTTCTGACTCCTCGGATGGACTTGCAATGGCGGCAGCAGCTCTCTCTCTCTTTCTACTTCTCTGACTTGTATTTTTCGTAGTAGTCACAAAGGAGGCCAGAAGAGAGTATATATAGAGAGAGAGTGGAAAACCTAGCCGCATCTTCAGTTATGGTAAGATTGAATCAAATCACAAAAAGATAGCAACGAATTAATTCAAATCCCACAAAGATAGGAATTAAATTAATTCAAATCCCACAAAGATAGGAACGAAATTAATTCAAATCCCACAAAGATAGGATCTGAATTAATTGCATTGATTCATCCTTTCCATAACTGATTTGAAATCTACACAGTCAGCGTAGCCCTCCATGAGGTCGCATAAGACCGTATGGCCGCATGAAGCCGCATGAGGCCGCATATGAGCCGCATGCCGCATAAGACCGCATGGCCGCTGACGTGCTAAGTGCAAAGTACGCCAACAAAATGCCACATTACGCCTCATGAGCCCGAGCCCGAGTCCGAGTCCGAGTCGCTAAGCCCCGTTGGGGCTTAGCTCCAAGTGGAATAAATCTAAGAGAATGACAAAAGCATTAATGCTTAATCCTTGGAGCCTTATTCTTACCTCCTAGTAAAATCACCCACATGGTTCCCTCCTTAGGGTCACCACCCCATGTGCATCTCTCAACAACACACCCAAGTATATATGTTGAGATAACTCATGGTGCATTTTTGATGTGGGACTAAAATTTACAAGGCATGTTGAGAGCAAGCTCTCTTCTTGTAAAGAAAGCACCAAAGAAAGCACCAACACCATAGACAGGCGGGGATTAGATGCTAGGCTGTCACCCCCAGTTTTTAGAAACAGGGATATTTTTGTCATTTTGTACTTTTGAATATTTTTGAAATTTATTTTATAATTTATGATATTATTTTGAGATTATTTGAGTCGGGTTCGAATTTCAGCTCATTCCGGCTTGTATCGGGGACCCGGGGTAGCTTAGACTCTGATCGGGACCCAACTGGAACCGACCAACTTGTCATGACCAAACCCAGATATTTATATTTGACTAATTCCATTTGATTTTAGTGGGATTAGGGATTAGAATTAGATTTAGAACTTGAAATTAGGAGTTTTCAAGTTACCATTTTGACCCCAACTCAAACCACTCATTTCTTTGACTTGGAGGGCATTTTGGTAAATTGCCAAATGTCCCAACCCTCTAGGATGTGGCCGGCTATGTATGGAGCACCCCCTCTCCTTTGCTTCACTCCAAAGCAACCTCTCTCTCTCCATTTTATTTCTATCTACAACTTTCTCTCTCTTGTTCTTCCCCAAAATTTAGAGAGCCACTCCATTGATTTCATCTCCAAATCCACCATTTCTTCCACCAAATATTCTTCTTTTCTCTTCTACTCCATGAAAGGAAGGAGCTAGCCAAGTTTGGGAGGATTCGGAGCTCGTTCGTGTCCTTTTGGAATCTCTACGTGTCGGTGTCGAGTCGGAAAGCTTTTTCATTTGAATCTCTCTCCCGAAAGGTATAATCTCTCTTCTAAATCACCCCAACATATATATAGGATTATTTTTGACCCATAGGAATAACCCCCATGGTTGTGTCTCCATTTGTGTCTGTTTCGTGTCCTTTTGGAGACTTTTAGGAGTGTCCTATGTGTAGGTTTGTGTCCTAGTAGAAAATTCCTATTTGACTCTTATTTTTAATATATATATTGTGTGATTAATTATTAGATATTTAAATTCCAGATTTTATATTGTTTAGAGAAGGTATTTTCAATGTATCATATTGTATCATATTTGTTATATATATATATTTACATTGTGTCATGAGAATAGTGGTAGTGGTGTTGAGAGTGTGTATTTATATATATATGTGGTGTATGTATGTATATATATATATATATATATATATGTGTGTGTGTGTGTGTGTGTGTCTGTATATATATATAGATATGTGTGTGTGTATGTAGATATGTATGTAGGAGAATGAGGAGGAGAATGAGGAGGAGAATAGAGAGGAGAATGAGAAGGAGGAGAATAGAGAGGAGAATAGAGAGGAGAATGAGGAGGAGAATGGGACGGAGAATGGGACGGAGAATGAGGAGGAGAAAGGGACGGAGAATGGGAAGGAGAATGGGAAGGAGAATGAGGAGGAGAATGGGACGGAGAATGAGGAGGAGAATGGGACGGAGAATGGGACAGAGAATGAGGAGGAGAATAGAGAGGAGAATGAGAAGGAGGAGAATAGAGAGGAGAATGAGAAGGAGGAGAATGATGAGGAGAATGAGGAGGAGAATAAGGAGGAGAATGAGAAGGAGAATGAGGAGGAGAATAGAGAGGAGAATGAGAAGGAGGAGAATGAGGAGGATGATGAGGAGGAGAATAGAGAGGAGAATGAGAAGGAGAATGAGGAGGAGAATAGAGAGGAGAATGAGAAGGAGGAGAATGAGAAGGAGAATATGCCACAGGAGCAGCAATAGCAGTAGCAAGAGCAGCAGTAGCATGAGGAGGAGAATGAGAAGGAGGAGAATAGAGAGGAGAATAAGGAGGAGAATGAGAAGGAGAATAGAGAGGAGAATAAGGAGGAGAATGAGAAAGAGAATGAGAAGGATAAATGTAAGAAATAGGGTATTGATGAGATATTGAGTTTAACTTCTAAGATGGGATTAGAAATAAGTTGTTTTGTTAGGTAATGACTATATGAGGGTAGTTTAGGCTAGTCTTGACCTCCGTTGACCAAGAGTGGACTTTTTGACCAAAAGTCAACTTCAAGTCAACACTTGACTTAGAATTGACCAAAACCAAACTAGAGTTGACCAGTTGACTGAAAATCAACTGTTAGTCAACATTTGACTTGTTTGACCTAGGGTTGACTCAGTGTTGACCAGAGTTGACCAGAGTTGACTTTTTGACCAAAAGTCAACTGTAAGTCAACCTTGACCCAAATTGACCTAGTTTGACTTGGATTGACTTCTCGTGACCGTGTTTGACCTTGGTTGTCCTAGTGTGACCTAGTTTAGCTTGGTGTAACTTAGTTTGACCTAGTTTTGACTTAGACTTGCATATCATGATTAGATTAGCTTTTCTTTCATTATTAAACCATGTTTTGACTTGTAGTATCTCATCTTTAGGTCTGTGATTACTCTGAGCGTCTGTTCACCTTATCAGCTCAGGACCACAGGCGAGTACATTCACTGATAGTTTTCATTGTCTTGATATCTACTATATCCGATTCAGTTGTAGTGTCTTACTTGATTCTTAGTCACGATAGTTCACGGACTAGTATATACCGGATTCCTGTCATGAGATATCATTCTTGGATTTTCTTGGGATACTGGTACTTGCTCGATCTTGTTCTTGTACTTGTATTGACACTGATTCCTGAAAAGGAGTAGCTACCTTCTTAGGGAATCCCGTGCCATGACGTGTTATGTCTGGATCCGTATACTATTCGGAGATGGAGGAATTATTAGAGGTTATGTGATCAAGCCCATCTTGTACAATCTTGCGATACTAGCGCCACCCTCACCTCACGTAGGGTGTAGCAGATACCTCTTGCCGGGTTATCCAGGTTGGCCGGCATGACCCTTTCTAGAGATTTTTCTGTGATTGTCGGGCCAAGTGGATAACCCTATCTTGACTCCCTAGCCGATCACATATCGCTCTAATAATTCAAATCATATTTTACATTTATTGTTGTATCATATATCCAGTTCAGTTTTACTTTCTGTACTTCTCACCATGCTATGATTTCATTTACTCACATGCTCTACATGCCTTTACATTGTACCCTGATTGGAGACTAAGTTCTGCTCGGGAGAAGAGTTACAATCCCGGTCCTTGTTTGGTTTAAGGGTTGTAACTCGGCTTTCGAATGGTTCCCAAGTCGCCTATATCTTTGTCTTGTATTTCATTATACTGTCTCTTATAGTATTTGTCAATTCACATGGAACTGTTGTTGGTGTTTGTACTTACTCATTTTCCTGACAGGATACCGTTATGAAATTTTACAGATGTTTCTGAGACAGATGGAGACTCAGGCCAGGGCAGTGGCCTGATAGATTGGTCACTAGATTTTATACTCCCTGAGTAGTTAGCACTTGTTAGGCTTGACTGGACTGCGATCCAGCTTTGGATTTTAGAATGTAGTATTATATATTATTCTGTGATGTTATGTTTAGTTTTGGACTTGTGTGGATCTCGAACTTATTTCCTGCTTTCATCTATCATATTTCCTTTCCATGCTATCTACCTTAGTTTTATATTTGTGATTGAGACTGTATTGCTATGTCACCTCCATTCGGAGTGTATATACTGTACAGGTACCTTTATCTGTTTAGTTGTAGTATTTCTAGATGACCTAGACAGCGTTCTACCGCCGATGCTGCGGCGTAGGCTGGACGTACCCACTTCTCGTGCCCCTAATCAGGGTGCGGGTCGTGACACATTTTTGTGGCGGCCCATGCAGGTCAGTGTCGCAATTAGTGCGATCTCATAATAGTGCTCGACTTAGAGTACTAATTACGAGCCTGTGACTAGGACATAGGATCTAGAATATGATAGGAGTTACTCAATCACATTTTAGGAAAATTCTGATCTTTTCATTACCATGACAACTTTTCTTGCATTTGAATTCAATTGTCCTCCTTTGATAATATCTTATCTTGTGCCATATTGATCTCTTGGGTTCAATTCATCCTCAGGAAGGCGATTACTCGCAGTCAGGCAGTAGCAGAGCAGAGTGCAGGTTCCAATCTTTCGATCTTATTTCCGCATTTGCTTCCTTAATTATAAACTGTTTGAAATTCGATTCCATCTGTTCCTTGATTGTTTAATGAAAGGATGTCTTGTGATGTGATATTTTTCTGAGATAAGTCGTATGGGCTAGGTCGCCTCGATTATGAGATTTTAGAATCCTCTAGGGTCATGCTAGCAGGCAGAGTGAGGACATATAGTCGGACTATGGACGTATTTCTCGGGTGTGGGAATTTAAGATTTTCGCTGCCAAGCTAGCGGCAATGCGAAAATTTTAAATACCATAATACTAGAGGTATGTACCGTAGTTGAGGACTCTGTGAGTATCGTAGCCTTGCTCACTGGCATGACGGAGATTCTGAGTATCATGATGATTGGACAGACACATACGATTATCGATCTGCATGATTTTCATGTGTTTATTTTGTTTTAAAATTTTGAGGATGATTTTTTAAGGTGGATAGACTTATAGCACCCAGTTTCTATTTAAGAGTAATTTTAAATTTTATAATTTTAGTCATTTAATTCATGCTTTGATTTTTGAGATTTTAAATCATTTTAAATTTTAAGCCATGATTTGTGATTTTAATGATTTGCTAGTGAAACCTTAGAGACTGTTTGACCTAGAGCCTAACCATGTGATTAGGATATTTTCAGTATCATTTCTGGCCCAAGGGTATTTTGGTCATTGGACATCTTTGATTTTTTTTGATATTTTGCATTGGTGATTGTTGATTTGGCTTTTGATAGGTGAGATTTTGTGATGGTTCGTGTCCGTGTCGGACACGTAACAGTTTTTATTGTAAGTGTTGTTGTGTCTTAAGAGATTTTTATTCTGCAAATTTTTTTTTCTTTCTTTTCTCTTTTTTCTTTGGAAGTATTCGAGAGGGATTGTTTTCTGCGTGTGTTTTTCTGTGATTGCTTTGTATTAATTTTGAGGACGAAATTTTTTTAAGGTGGATAGATTTGTCACCCCCAGTTTTTAGAAACAAGGGTATTTTTGTCATTTTGTACTTTTGAATATTTTTGAAATTTATTTTATAATTTATGATATTGTTTTGGGATTATTTGAGTCAGGTTCGAATTTTAGTTCATTCCGACTTGTATCGGGGACCCGGGGTAGCTTAGACTCTGATCGGGACCCAACTGGAACCGACCAACTTGTCATGACCAAACCCAGATATTTATATTTGACTAATCCCATTTGATTTTAGTGGGATTAGGGATTAGAATTAGATTTAGAACTTGAAATTAGGAATTTTCAAGTTACCATTTTGACCCCAACTCAAACCACTCATTTCTTTGACTTGGAGGGCATTTTGGTAAATTGCCAAATGTCCCAACCCTCTAGGATGTGGCCGGCTATGTATGGAGCACCCCCTCTCCTTTGCTTCACTCCAAAGCAACCTCTCTCTCTCCATTTCATTTCTATCTACAACTTTCTCTCTCTTGTTCTTCCCCAAAATTTAGAGAGCCACTCCATTGATTTCATCTCCAAATCCACCATTTCTTCCACCAAATATTCTTCTTTTCTCTTCTACTCCATGAAAGGAAGGAGCTAGCCAAGTTTGGGAGGATTCGGAGCTCGTTCGTGTCCTTTTGGAATCTCTACGTGTCGGTGTCGAGTCGAAAAGCTTTTTCATTTGAATCTCTCTCCCGGAAGGTATAATCTCTCTTCTAAATTACCCCAACATACATATAGGATTATTTTTGACCCATAGGAATAACCCCCATGGTTGTGTCTCCATTTGTGTCCGTTTTGTGTCCTTTTGGAGACTTTTAGGAGTGTCCTATGTGTAGGTTTGTGTCCTAGTAGAAAATTCCTATTGGACTCTTGTTTTTAATATATATATTGTGTGATTAATTATTAGATATTTAAATTCCAGATTTTATATTGTTTAGAGAAGGTGTTTTCAATGTATCATATTGTATCATATTTGTTATATATATATATTTACATTGTGTCATGAGAATAGTGGTAGTGGTGTTGAGAGTGTATATTTATATATATATGTGGTGTATGTATGTATATATATATGTGTGTGTGTGTGTGTGTGTCTGTATATATATATAGATATGTGTGTGTGTATGTAGATATGTATGTAGGAGAATGAGAAGGAGGAGAATGAGGAGGAGAATAGAGAGGAGAATGAGAAGGAGGAGAATAGAGAGGAGAATAGAGAGGAGAATGAGGAGGAGAATGGGACGGTGAATGGGACGGAGAATGAGGAGGAGAATGGGACGGAGAATAGGAAGGAGAATGGGAAGGAGAATGAGGAGGAGAATGGGACGGAGAATGGGACGGAGAATGAGGAGGAGAATGGGACGGAGAATGAGGAGGAGAATAGAGAGGAGAATGAGAATGAGGAGAATAGAGAGGAGAATGAGAAGGAGGAGAATGAGGAAGAGAATGAGGAGGGGAATAAGGAGGAGAATGAGAAGGAGAATGAGGAGGAGAATAGAGAGGAGAATGAGAAGGAGGAGAATGAGGAGGATGATGAGGAGGAGAATAGAGAGGAGAATGAGAAGGAGAATGAGGAGGAGAATAGAGAGGAGAATGAGAAGGAGGAGAATGAGAAGGAGAATATGCCACAGGAGCAGCAATAGCACTAGCAGGAGCAGCAGTAGCATGAGGAGGAGAATGAGAAGGAGGAGAATAGAGAGGAGAATAAGGAGGAGAATGAGAAGGAGAATAGAGAGGAGAATAAGGAGGAGAATGAGAAGGAGAATGAGAAGGGTAAATGTAGGAAATAGGGTATTGATGAGATATTGAGTTTAACTTCTAAGATGGGATTAGAAATAAGTTGTTTTGGTAGGTAATGACTATATGAGGGTAGTTTAGGCTAGTCTTGACCTCCGTTGACCAAGAGTGGACTTTTTGACCAAAAGTCAACTTCAAGTCAACACTTGACTTAGAATTGACCAAAACCAAACCAGAGTTGACCAGTTGACTGAAAATCAACTGTTAGTCAACATTTGACTTGTTTGACCTAGGATTGACTCAGTGTTGACCAGAGTTGACCAGAGTTGACTTTTTGACCAAAAGTCAACTGTAAGTCAACCTTGACCCAAATTGACCTAGTTTGACTTGGATTGACTTCTCGTGATCGTGTTTGACCTTGGTTGTCCTAGTGTGACCTAGTTTAGCTTGGTGTAACTTAATTTGACCTAGTTTTGACTTAGACTTGCATATCATGATTAAATTAGCTTTTCTTTCATTATTAAACCATGTTTTGACTTGTAGTATCTCATCTTTAGGTCTGTGATTACTCTGAGCATCTGTTCACCTTATCAGCTCAGGACCACAGGCGAGTACATTCACTGATAGTTTTCATTGTCTTGATATCTACTATATCCGATTCAGTTGTAGTCTTACTTGATTCTTAGTCACGATAGTTCACGGACTAGTATATACCGGATTCCTGTCATGAGATGTCATTCTTGGATTTTCTTGGGATACTGGTACTTGCTCGATCTTGTTCTTGTACTTGTATTGACACCGATTTCTGAAAAGGAGTAGCTACCTTCTTAGGGAATCCCGTGCCATGACGTGTTATGTCCGGATCCGTATACTATTCGGGGATGGGGGAATTATTAGAGGTTATGTGATCAAGCCCATCTTGTACAATCTTGCGATACTAGCGCCACCCTCACCTCACGTAGGGTGTAGCAGATACCTCTTGCCGGGTTATCCAGGTTGGCCGGCATGACCCTTTCTAGAGATTTTCCTGTGATTGTCGGGCCAAGTGGATAACCCTATCTTGACTCCCTAGCCGATCACATATCGCTCTAATAATTCAAATCACATTTTACATTTATTGTTGTATCATATATCCAGTTAAGTTTTACTTTCTGTACTTCTCACCATGCTATGATTTTATTTACTCACATGCTCTACATGCCTTTACATTGTACCCTGATTGGAGACTAAGTTCTGCTCGGGAGAAGAGTTACAACCCCGGTCCTTGTTTGGTTTAAGGGTTGTAACTCGACTTTCGAATGGTTCCCAAGTCGCCTATATCTTTGTCTTGTATTTCATTATACTGTCTATTATAGTATTTGTCAATTCACATGGAACTGCTGTTGGTGTTTGTACTTGCTCATTTTCCTGACAGGATACCGTTATGAAATTTTACAGATGTTTCTGAGACAGATGGAGACTCAGGCCAGGGCAGTGGCCTGATAGATTGGTCACTAGATTTTATACTCCCTGAGTAGTTAGCACTTGTTAGGTTTGACTGGACTGCGATCCAGCTTTGGATTTTAGAATGTAGTATTATATATTATTCTGTGATGTTATGTTTAGTTTTGGACTTGTGTGGATCTCGAACTTATTTCCTGCTTTCATCTATCATATTTTCTTTCCATGCTATCTACCTTAGTTTTATATTTGTGATTGAGACTGTATTGCTATGTCACCTCCATTCGGAGTGTATATACTGTACAGGTACCTTTATCTGTTTAGTTGTAGTATTTCTAGATGACCTAGACAGCGTTCTACCGTCGATGCTGCGGCGTAGGCTGGACGTACCCACTTCTCGTGCCCCTAATCAGGGTGCGGGTCGTGACATAGGCATCCAATGCCTGTCCGATTTTGTCTAGTGTCCGACCGTTCGACTATGCAAGTTTTTGGATTATATGGACAATTTCTGCAATTTTTAGCATAATTTTTTGTTTTTGTTTTTGACCGCCTAAAATGCTAGACATTAGGCAATTAGGCATCAACTGCCCGTCCGACTAGCATCTTGCGATTTTTATAGTTTTGTTCGTACGTACTCGGTTTTGTCAATAGCTAGTAGGGGTGAGCATTATTCGGTTTTGGACCGAAAACCGAACCGAGCCGAATAAGGAATTCGGTTCGGTTTTAAATAAATTCGGTTCGGTTTTGAAAATACTAAAATTTTTTTATTCGGTTTCGGTTTTGGGATTCGGTTTCGGTCCAAAACCGAAAACCGAATAAGAAAATTTAGTTTATATAAATATGTGTGTGTGTGTGTGTTAATTATAGGTATATACTAAATATATATAGGTATATGTTATAGGTATATACTGAATATATCTAGGTATATTTAGTTATTATATATATTAACAAAAAAAACACAAAAAACCCTAAAAATCGAATAAACCGAAACCGAACCGATTTAATTCAGTTCGGTTCGGTTCGGTTATTGACCAATTCGGTTCGGTTTCGATTTTGCTTATTCGGTTTCGGTCCAATTCGATTTTTGCTTATTCGATTCGATTGGAACCGAATAAACCGAATGCTCACCTAGCTAGAGCCTAGAGGTGGTTTGCCATATTATTACGGAGTCACTGCTAGGAGTAGTCCTGAAATTCCATACATAAACGGGTCGGTAGTTAACCCGAACCCGACGCGACTGCCCCCTCCCCCCTCGTTTAAAAACCCTAGCCAAGAAAAACCCTTCCATTCTCCTCACTCTCCATAGCTCCAATGGCAGCCACCACCAACCTCCTCTCCCTAAAACACTTCCGAAACCCTAATCCATTCCTAAACCCTAATCCTAACCCTAATATTAATCTATCCCTCTCTCTCCCCATCCCCAGAAGAAAAACCCAAACCCTAACCCTAAAAGCAATCCTCTCCGAGTCCCCCAAGCCCACCACCGCCGCTACCGCTACCAGCAGCCACTGCTTCAGCCGCTCCTCCGATGGACACCTCTCCGTCGAGGGGGTCAGGGTGGAGGAAGCCATGGCGAAGGCGGAGAGGACTCCTTTCTACCTCTACAGCAAGCCCCAGATTACCAGGAACTTCGAGGCATATCGCGAGGCGCTGCAGGGGCTCGACTCTGTCGTCGGCTACGCCATCAAGGCTAACAACAATCTGAAAATATTGGAGCATCTGCGGTCGTTGGGCTCTGGCGCGGTCCTCGTCAGCGGGAACGAGCTCCGCCTCGCTCTTCGCGCCGGGTTCGATCCCAAGAGGTTGTACTAATTTATGTAACTTTTATGTATTTTAGTATTTGTCGATGACCCAATCGATTAGAACATATAATTGACTGTGGAAAGAATTTATTTTGAATGTTGATTACATTTAGTTGCTTAGTAGAAATGTATAAATTTTTGAGCTCTTCAAGTGAAACCAAATAGACCTGAATTCAATAACAGGATGCTTATGAATTTCTATACTTATTATAGCCTGGTGATCTTAATATGTCACATTTATGCATCTTAATATTTTTTTCCCATGACTAGATGATTAGAATAGATAGTTAACTAACTGCAGAAATAATGACTTTGGTTGATTTTTTTTTCAGTGAAACTAGATAGGCCCAAATTGTTGGTGGTTATGCTAAGTTGCTAACTGAAACTAAAGCCCGATAATTTGTAATAAAATGTTGCACTTCGTGCCGTTGATTAGGAAAAAAAGAATTAATTTTTGGAGCTCTTTGGTAAAACCAAATATGCCCAACTACAGAACTTGATGATTAGGATTTATATTAAAACATGTAGTTGAGTGAAAAAAAAATATCTTTTCCCCCTTTTTGAGGGTTTTTCAGTTAAAACAAATTGTCCCTAATTGATCGTTGGTTGTTATGCTATCAACACCTAAGAGTTTATATTAATGTCTTGCTTCTTGCTGTGATTTCATGTGTTGAGTGCTGCGCCTGTCTCACTACACTAATTCCTTTAAGTGCACTTTCAGCTTTACTAAGATGTCCAATTAATGTGTATGGTTGGTGACCTTTCGAAGACAGGTGTATATTTAATGGAAACGGGAAGCTATTGGAGGATCTAATTCTAGCTGCCAAAGCAGGAGTTTTTGTCAATATAGACAGCGAATTTGACTTGGAGAACATTGTGACAGCTGCAAGAGTGGCTGGAAAGAAAGTTTCTGTGTTACTCCGTATAAACCCAGATGTAGATCCACAGGTATGATTTTACTTTTTCGTAGGATTATGTCGATAAACAATATTTTAAATAATGTTACCTAAAGCGGATCCATTATATGTAGTTGTGTTTGGGTAAACAACGTGGAAAGCCTTAAAATTATGGTTGCAAAATCGACCGATAAGTCCCGATCCGATACCGGCTGTTACCGATAGTGACGCTGGGGTCTCTTCCCTAGTCAATTCAACATAGAAATTGAATGAAAAAGACCAATCGGCAAGGGTATAAAAGCATAATAAGATTGTAAAAGCATGTAATTTTTTTTTATTTAACGCAGGTAAACTAATCAACCAACGGTGGGTATTATTTCATTCAATTTCAAAATTACTAAGAAACAACACAGAAAATACTTAAAATTATGCCTAAATGTATAAAATATTTTTTCTAATTTTTTCCTTCTAATTTATTAATAATTATTTGCTTTCTGATACCAAAAAAAATTGATACTCCGATCCGAAACTGGTTTTATGGCCAGTACCGCCAATCATGATACTCATAGAAAGAGTACAATACCCATTCCAATACTGATACCGTGAACCTTGCTTAAAATGCCTTTAACGTGCTTTGCCCTTTATAATTGTGATTACCTATAGATGTACTTTGCTTAGTGTTGAGAGTTAGTTCAGCCACTCTTACCTTTTTTATTCCTTATAATACATATACCTTGATGTATTGCTCTTGTAACTTCCGTTTCTCAGACTTCATTATGTAAATGGAAACCCCTTTTGTTTGCACCTCTTGGATCTGTTATTTATTTAACAATGTCATCTTAATCATAGTCGTACACAGAAGTAATTGAAGAAGTGGATAACTTTTGGACGAAGAGGGGTTTCTCAATAGCGACAATCTAGCTGAAGTTGGGTTTTCGATCAAAGGACTCTTGGAGGGTTATGTTGATGGTTTGATGGTTAAGTGGTCGTTGTAGGAGAGGGAGGAGAAATGGCCAATGGTGCCAACGCGGCTGAGGCTCATCTCCATTTCTATCAGGAAGTGGCTATTCATCTCTTTATTTCATTGGATTGGCTTTTTCAAATTTGAGTTGGTCTTTAGAAGGTTTCTGATATAGTCGGGGTTTGGTTGGATGCTTGGGATACCCTTTGGATTGAATTTATTTAGGAACTGTTGGTTTTGTGGTGGTCGGGAATTGAAAGCAGCACTATGATTAGTTACGTATAGTACCAAGTAGGATATACTGTTTATGTATGTGTGTGTACATGTGTTTGTAAGCAAGGTTATGCTAGTATACATATCTTCTTGTCTGAATATTTAGCAATTTGATTATGCTCTTGTTCAAGAGCCGGTTACCCATTAGGCGGATTATGTAGCTGTTAATCACAATTACGATACCATGAGGAAGTTTTACTTAATGGGTCACCTGTTAATCAGAACTGCTAGGTGATTAGGCAGATTATGTATCCGTTAACCGCAATTTAGAGGCCATGTGGAATTCTTACTTAATGGGCCACCTAGTTAATTGGGACTGGTCAGGTACTTGACCTCTTGGAATACAGGTACCTTGATATTTATGTTTTGTACAGCCATAACATATGTATGATTGTAGGTATGCACGTCTTGTAAGACTGTCTATTGTATGTGTATATATACTTGTACGAACGTAGAGACACAGGCATACAGAAACATCTGTACCTAGAGGGAAGTATCTGTATACTCTGAACCAAACTTTTCTAAGCAGCTCTAATCCCTTCACTGGATTTCTTATCCGATGTCATTTTCATATCCAAGCAATATTGATCTTCTTTATGACCAATCCTTGCATGTTTTGAATGCAATATGTGTTCTTTTCATATATTTATTCTCCCATAGTGTCTATGAGAGAGTGGGGTTTTGGTGCTTCTAGCAGCACCAATGTCTTTAATTTTTTGATTCATCTAGTAGTATATGGACTCATGCAAGAGTTTGTTACATGCTCTTGGCCCATCCTTTACAACATAATGACTAGAGTTGTAAATGGCCCATCTTTACAATACCAGATAGTTGTGCTTGTTGTCTCCTTTATCATATCTTCGGTATAATTCGGTAAAAACTCAGCTGTTCCTTCCTATATTCCCCAATGCATGTCATGGTATGTCTAGTATTCTCAATGATGTTCCTTTAGGCTGTAACTGTGTAATACTGGCCATAATTTCTTGGAAACTTAAAAGTAGTGGATTTATTAGCAGCTACCGTCAGTTAGCTAATTATTAGAACATGGTTGGCCAGGGAATCTGATCTGAAAATAATATTATTGATAGCCAAGCTATGACCTAGTTAACTAGAGAAACTAGTTAACTATAACCAAGTACATTATCAGAGCATCATCTATTTTTTACAGTTTCCGTGATCCTGTTCTTGTCAGATTTTATCTTTGGGTTGTATCAGATTTTTTTAAAGCTTTGGGCATATAAATATGATTAGTTTTTAGTGGTAGATTTTATTAACACAATAATTATTGATTGTCACTCTTACCATATCTGCCAGGTCCATGCTTATGTTGCCACAGGAAACAAGAATTCCAAGTTCGGTATTAGAAATGAGAAATTACAGTGGTTTCTAGATGCAGTTAAGTCACATCCAAATGAACTTAAGCTTGTAGGGGCTCATTGCCACCTGGGATCAACCATTACGAAGGTACCTATTTGGGCTTACTAATATTATCACATATCTTTTCATAGTTTTTATGTTATAGGTGCAGTTTCTAAACTGAATTTATTTTGCGGACTTATTGCTACAGTACGGACATATTAAGTGTTCTTGAATATCTACTTCTTGGTGGTGACAGATACACAATTCACTACTTTATTGTGGGTTCTGCACATTATTTCCTCGTGATTTTCTTAGATCTAATTTTAGTGCAAGGAGTTTTTTTCCATTCTTTTATACAACCATCTTTGTCAGTAACTTTTGCTTCATTTAACATCTGTATAAAGAATATTTGGCTATTATAATTGATATGAACAACTTGATGGCAATTTATAGTAGATATTATCATCATCTCCTCTATATTTTGCACATAATCAATATTTCTGTTAGAAAATAATCATTAATTCTGATCATATGAATCATTTTTATGTCTGATTTCTGTAGTGTTTGGTGATCTATTCTAAATATGATGAGATATGTGTATAAGAATCTTGACAATAGGCATGCACTGTAAATACTATATATAGACAACCTTGGGGCCGTCATGATTGTTTGCTGTGTAAGTGTGCTTGGGTTAGGATTCCATCATATATAACTCAACCAGAAATCTGGTCATTCTCCTTTGATATCCAAAGCCAAAGTTCTTTAATTATCTGACCAGCTATAGGGCACCATTTACAAACTAGTCCAAATTTGACTGAACATTTTGACCAAATTTAATGCGAATATTCTTACTTGATAGACCGAAAATCTAGGCGTATGTGGCTTTTTAAGATATGAAATTCTGCAAGATAAAATATTTTTTATAGAGGTGAGGCAAAGCCAAAAAATATCAATAATCTACGTTTTTTTTCCCGCCCAGGTGATCTATTATCTAAGCCTTTATTCCATCACAAGGGGCCGGTTATGGAACACTAGAACGCTTCACAAAAGAATTGACCTTTCATGGTAGCTAGGAGCAAGGGAGGGCCTTGCCATGAAACCTACAAGAATAGGTGGTGGATTGGTAGACCTACCTCTTTATTATGTTGTTTAAATTTATGCAAGCAAGGAGCACCCTCCAAGTTGAGCACTCTCCAAGTTAACCTAGACAAGAGTCTAGATGAAGAGGTTGTTAGCCCATTGGTCATATCACACATGATTTCGATAACCGACTACAACTCCGGTTCGATACACAAATAATATAGAACTATACACTTCTGCTGAACGTCTACTACCATGCTGAACGAACTACTACCATGTTGTGCTTCATCCAAATCAAAGATATCATCAAAAAGTATCGCATCGCCGATCAAGACATTTTTTTTCCTATTTTATTATGTATTTTTCAATTTATTGAGTCTAGGAAAGATGTACAGTTGAACGAGATTGGCACATGACTCCGCAATAAGTTCACTTACAAAATAGCCTACCCACTCTAATCCTTTGATCCGTCCACGTATCAAAAACCAGCCCACAAATTCAAATAGCCTAAAACCCAAGCCAATTCTTCATGGTCCAACCCTGGATACAGGGTATCCGAACTCGGACCGAGTTTTGTCCGAACTCGGACCCCCTCACCCAGTTCCCGAGGGAAGTGTTCACCCTGAAGAACAGGCTCCTAACGTTCAATTTTTTGAACGTTGGACTAGCAAACTTTGTCCGAGTTCTGTCCCAGATAACCTTATAAATAGAGGATAATTTTTCATTCAATTCACTCAATCATCTCTTCTCTCCTCTATTCATTCAAATGTTCTCAAGAGCTTTCACTTTCAAATCAAAGTTTTACAACTCTTAGCCAAGCCGGTGCCAGTTTCGGTTCAATCTAGAAGTTTGGTCGAGTTGTAAAAATGTTTGAAAACATATTAGTTTTTATCCTGTTTCCTGAAGTCGGCAAGTCCTTTGGATCAAAGGCTTGCATTGTGAAGTCGTGTTCTTCGGATCAAAAGCACGTGTTGTAAGGAGTTGCAAGAACTTCGGATTCAAAGCTTGTGTTTTACTTCATAGTGGATTCGACATCGAGCTGAGCGCTTGAGACTAGACTAGTCCTCTCAAAGGAAAACCAGTATAAATCTTAATGTTTGTGTTTGCTTTTCTGATCTCCTTACTTTACTGCAAATTATTTAGATACTGCCTGCTTCAGTTTTATTTCTACCGTATTAATTTTTAATTGGTAATTTTATTCCGCTGCACACACGCACTCTGTTCACTCCCTCTACAGGTGCTCAACGTTCTTACAATTGGTGTATCTCAATATAACACTCTAGAGAGTATATATATATATATATATATATATATATATATATATATATGGCAGCCGTGAAATCAATGTTCACCGGTGAAGGGTAGTCAACAAGTAGACCCCCACTATTTGATTGAACAAACTATACCTACTGGAAAGCACGAATGAGTTTCTTTTTAAAATCATTTGACTTTGATCTCTGGTCTAGTCATATACGGTTATAAAAAGCCGTCTAGAATAGAGATTGATGGCAATCTTGTAGAAAAGTCCTATGATAGATACACTGATCAAGAAAAGACAAGTCCGTTTTAATGCAAGAACAATCAATGCATTATTTTGTGCTATTGACAAGACTAAGTTTAATAGAGTATCTACATGTGTCACATCACACGATATCTGGAAACTTCTTGAGGTAACTCATGAAGGTACTTCACAAGTGAAGGAATCCAAGATGAGCATGCTGACACAAAAGTATGAGGCATTCAAGATGAAGTCACAAAAGTATGAGGCCTTCAAGATGAAGTCTAATGAATTAATCACTCAGATGTTTACTCGTTTCCTTGATATAACTAATCCTATTTTCTCTTGGTAAGAATTACAGTAATCATGAAAAGATCAAAAATGTACTAAGGGGACTAATCAAGAACTGGAACCCAAGGCTACCGCAATTATAGAAGGACTCACTACCATGACGCTGGAGACACTCGTGGGCAAGCTGATGACTCATGAGCTAGACTTACAAGAATTTGAAGAAGCTACACGTCAAAGGAGAAATCTATTACTTTCAAAGTACATGCCAAAAGAGTCCCAAGCGAAACCACATATGATGATGAATCCGATGGTGAGGAACAAGCCTTGATGGTAAAGAACTTCAATTTTTTTTTTGAGGTTTGAGAAATCAAACTGAAAGAAGAAAGATTACCAAGAGAGCAATGAAGAAGAGACCATCTGCTACGGTTGCAAAAAGACATGACATATCAAGAAAGATTGTCCGATAGCCAAGAAGACAAGTCGCTACGAACGATCAAGCAAAAAGCCATCATCTCGAAAGTATGCTAACACGAGCATCTGGCATGAAAGTGAAGTCAGTGAATCAGAGGAAGAAGACAGACCAAACAATTCAGCAAATGTCTGCTTATTGACATTTGATCAGGTATCTAACAATCCTCTATATGATTTTTCATTTGATGATCTTTCTAATGCATTTAGTGATCTACTTGATGGACATAAGAAAGTGTTGGACAAGTACAAACAATCACGAAAAGAGATCAAAGTCTACACAACTGAAGTTGAAAGGTTATATACCTTATTGAATGAAATAAGGGAGACACCTTCCTCCAGTAACACGGATGATATGTCAACTCTCAAGCTTAGCTTACATGATGCTCTCAAGGATATTGAGAAGAAAGATCATGACTATGCAAACCTGAACGAATTATATGAATAATGAATTAGAGAAGAAGAAATATAGCATTGCTATCCAAATGGTTGATGCTATATCTGCTAAGTATGATGAAGCTTGTGCTGTCTTGATTATGTTTTGGTTCTGAATGATTGAGGATATTGCTCGGGTGGGTTTGCCCTAGAACTAAGTTGTCCATGTGTGCGACGAGTTATAGTTGTCCTATATTTGGAAATATAGTAGCGTGAGACACTATGTATAAGAACATGACTTGATGATTATGTGGCGAAATAATTGGATTGCTGGTTTGATATAGCCGTTAGATAAAATATGGCTAAGGCATAGCGATAGATAATTTGATGATTAAGTTTGTTTTGGGATATAGTCAAACTGTTGAGATGATATAGTTGTTCGAGAAATTGGCTAAGGCATGAGTGCTGCTCGGATTGAGGAAACATATAGGAAATCATGTTCGATAGATACTGAACGTTAGGCCAAGTGAATACAAGTTGAGTATAGAGTGATATAGTTGAGGAGTGTGTACTCAGTAAGTTTCAAAAACGAAATTTTTTCTGAGTGGTGTATTATGTAGTGTTCATCCCCGCTCAGTTCAACATGATGAATCAAAAAACACAACAATGTTCAAATTTGGCTATAGAACGACTTGCTCGGAGTTTCGTTCGGTCGAGGTAACTTCTCGTTCAGGTGGGTAGCTTTGATGAACTCGTCTCTGCTTCGCCTTCACACCTAATGAAATAGAAGTTTTTTTTACGCACCGAATATGTACGTTAATAAAAGAGACGAACCCACATAGTTAAGGGAATAATTTCGTTATGTATTAGATTTGTCTAGAACTTGAAAATATTGAACTTGATGCATAGATAACACTTAACGTTGGATTTTCAAACCGACACTCGCTCTATTGATTTCACGTCTTGCGTAAAAGAGAGTTTCTTTATGTTGTCCTACGGACTATCGACTCGATGTCGTAGTATACACGTTCGCACGGATTCAATGCGTGTCATATAGAGTATCACATTGTTTGAGACACTTGTGGAACACAATTTATTCAAATTAAGCAGGAGGGCTAACAAATAGTCGTTCTTTAGTTGAGATGAGATTATGAGTTAATTCGGTTTGGCAGGAAGGCTATATAGTAGTCGTTCCTGGGTTTCAGAAGTAACATAGAAAGTTTTTGCGACATTTTGTCGCCGAGTCAGTCCCTGGTTTGGGAGCTGCATGGAAGTATGAGAAGAAAAGAGGAGAAACAAAGGTTTGAGTCATACTGTTAGTTAGGCTATGCATTTACGTTGAGTCTAGATATTTTCGTAGGTGCGTAGTCATGGACAACTTGTCCACATGGGCGATGATTCTTCGATCGTCAACTCGGGGCCACGAGACCGATTCAGTCTGGGATGAAACACGATATAACTATGCTGGATTGTACCGTAGGAGATTCGGGACATCTAGTGGGGCTAGCTACCTGCACTACAAGGATCGTCGTCTATCCTAGCTATGTCTAAGATGGCTTGAATTGCAGTGACCTTTCATATAGATGAGTCGGTGTGCTTGTGGTAATCCGCGTGCACGTTGTTAGATTGAGTCAAGAAGTGAATGCACGGCTGTAACAACACTATTGAGCTTAAGATTTGGCTGCAATAGGGACACGTACTTCGGCATGCGATGTGTCGTCTTGGTCATTAAGTTTGACACGAAATTCCCTATGTTATAATCGTACTGTTTTGTTGAAACAAGGAAGGTTGGAAGGTAAGGATAAGTTTACACTGTTGCGAGTCACGACCACGATATTGCGACACAAGTAGGCTTATAGATTATGGCATTAAACTGATCCTAAGGCAAGATTAGAAAGACCACAAAAGAATAAGTTTGCACTCACTAAATAAACGTGTTGGTTTTTGTATGGGTGGACGAGAGTCCTTCCCACCAGTGCATTCAATATACTGATACTCCAACAGTCTGTGTGCAGGTTGCATGTAGCAGCTCGTTCGGTGCGGAGCTCTCTTGGACGCTTTGAGGCATGGAGTTCCTTGACGTTTTGAGGTGTGCATTCGCGTTAAACACTTCACTTATACAAGACATAATGAATGGACATCGCCTTCAGCAACTTGTAAGCATAAGGGCATGCTTTTATTGTATTGAGAGAGAAGAGAGAGCGGAGTGATTGTATTCAGAAAGTGAGGAGTGATTGTAATTCTGGCTTCATGCCTTTGTAAATTCCGTTGAGTTGCTCAATAAAGATTGATTTCATTTTGTAAACTTGTGTTATTCAACTTTTTTGCTTGAGACTTCTGTGTGACGACCCCATCGTTAAGCTGCTTGAATCGGCCGTTTGATATTCGCCTTGCGCGGGCGCAACTTAGGCTTGCGCGGCATCACGTTCTAGCGAGGACGATCGGTTCTTCGGAACCAGAGCATGAAAATAGTCTTTTTACACATTAACCCAAGGGTTAGGACAATTTTTTTGACCGATAGAAATGGAAAGAACTCAACTTTATTTTCTGATAACTTGAGACTTTTAAGCAATTAATAATATTTGAGGACTTTTTTTAAAATATAGTAGATTTAAGGGATTTTTATGCAAAAAAGCCCTAAATTAATTTGACTTTCTTATTTATGTGGATATCCTTGTTTGGATTATCCTATTTGTTTATTCAGATCTAAATTCTAAAATTATATACAAGTATAAGTTGGAGTTGGAGGAAGGTAAACTGGGACTTCCTCTTTTCTTTTTAAATTTTTTTATTATGAGTATTTTCTTTTTGGGCTCTTAATAATGCACCTCTGTGGTCTGCATCTATTAACTGGAAACTCTTTGAGAGCATGTCTAATTTAGTACTTTACAGTTTCCTTCTCATTACAATTTTTTGGGCATGGGCCTTTTTCATATGCCTAAACGATACTAAATTCACAATCTTCATCGTGTCATATGCATTACTTGACCACTATTTTTAAGAGCCATAAAGACATGTTATTAGAGTATAGTCTCTTGAAAATACAAGAATTTCTCCTGATGTGGAGGGCAAGTTGATCATTATTTGATCAAATAGGTGAATCTACAAGAAGAGCAGAGCATAGTATTAACTGTCATTTAATTGGCAAATCATAGACAAAGACATGAACAATCAGTTACAAGATCGTTCTGATTTGCTAATTTCGTATTTTTGGTTCAATTGTCTTCTTGTTCAGGTGGATATTTTCAGAGATGCTGCTGTTCTCATGGTGAATTATATTGACCAAATACGAGCCGAAGGTTTTGAATTGGAGTACCTAAACATTGGAGGTGGTTTAGGGATAGATTACTACCACGCAGGAGCAGTCCTCCCAACACCAATGGATCTCATCAACACTGTAAGCGCAATATACACCACACTGTTTCAGTATGTTTCCATCGTGTTTCGGTATTCCTTTCTGCCGACTTATAACATGCTATCGATGACTAGTGGAGGAAATGCATATCAAACCTATTAGCCTGAAGTTGATTATTTTTTCCTACTTGGCTTTGGGTCTGTTCTAGAACAGGTTCCACCAGTTGGAAAACAACTGTGCATGACCACTTGCAGCACTGCTGCTGACTACTACCTTAATAAACCCAACATGAGTTGCGGGTGATTAGCTTTGGCACAATTCACACGTACACGTGTTAATCATTCGTTTTTAGCATTGCTACTTCACACTATTTATTTGATGATATGAAGCCATGAAGGTAGATATATAAAAAATTATATTGCTTATGTAATCACCATGCTTTCTATTGTACTAGCACACACATCACACTAAAAAAGCAAACAAATATTGTGCCGTCAGTTCATCAAGTTATCATATCTTTCCGTCTCCTTGTAGGTGCGCGAGTTGGTTCTTTCTCGAAATCTGAACCTGATCATTGAACCCGGAAGATCACTTATTGCAAATACTTGTTGCTTCGTTAATCGGGTGACTGGTGTCAAGACAAATGGTACGAAAAATTTTATTGTGATTGATGGCAGCATGGCAGAGCTTATACGACCTAGTCTCTATGGAGCATACCAGGTAAGTAGGGTGATGAGTCTATGATTACTACTGTGTTTGGTTGTTTTCACGAAGATAAGTTTTTATGTTCTAAGAAAAACCAGTTAAGATGTACAAAAGTACAACTTAACCTGCTAACTTATCCAGCGCAAACTTCTTATGAATTACCTGTAGTGTGTAAGATCTACTGTGTTTGGTTGTTTTCACGAAGAGAAGTTTTTATGTTCTAAGAAAAACCAGTTAAGATGTACAAAAGTACAACTTAACCTGCTAACTTATCCAGCGCAAACTTCTTATGAATTACCTGTAGTGTGTAAGATCTTTTTGATCGATGTGGTAAAGTAATGAAAAACAATATTGTATGGAAAGTATGTGGCTCATATCAACATATTATTATGGTTATTTTGTACTAATTTCTGTTTGTTATGTAATTCTCTTCGTTTACCTTTGAAATTGATGTTGCTGCCAAAAGCATTAGTAGTCTGCTTAGAAGTCAAATAGATTTGGTAAGAGGATCAGATTTTTTTAAAATGATTAGTGTCAGAGGCAAGGCAACATATATATATATATATATATATATATATATATATATATATATTGGAAATGCTTGGAGGGAGGATATTTATCGTTTTTTTTCTCTTCTGGATATGGATGCCCCAAAAACCATATATTTATTGGAAAGTTTTTTTTATCTTCTTTGTTCAGTTACCTCATTTATTGGTTTGGTTTTGTGTTTGCAAAACCTCGGGTTTTGGTCTTTTGAAGAACTTTTCAATTTTAATTGGAATTTTTTTATGTTGCATTATTTAAGAATGTTGTTATTGTGGGACCTCTTTTAAAAATGGATGTTAGTACTATCGGAGTTGTTGCTCATTGCAGAAGGAAAAAAACTAAATAAATTCCTGGTCTTTTGGCGCAGCACATAGAGCTTGTTTCTCCGCCGCCTCATGATGCAGAGATTTCTACATTTGACGTGGTAGGACCTGTCTGTGAATCGGCTGACTTCTTAGGAAAAGATAGAGAGTTACCAACACCCCATAAGGTTATTCTCTTTCTGCTCCTTATCCAACTAAATTAGTTTATGTAAACTGTTGCTAAGTTTGAAGCTATATTTCCAGGGAGCTGGCTTGGTTGTTCATGATGCTGGTGCTTATTGCATGAGCATGGCGTCAACATATAACCTGAAAATGAGGCCACCTGAATATTGGGTTTGTGCTCTACCTCTTTCACTCACTAATTGGACTTCTTCTGCTAAATCATCACTACTACTTTTTCAAAGATAAAAACCGGACCTGAAGCCTTATCCATACTACATTCTTCGTCAAATCTGTCCTAAGCCTTCTATCAAGAGAAACTTAGGGTGCATCATGTTCTTAGGTTGGCTTCTGGGAAGCTTAACCTTATTCATATTCTTTAAGCTGCTTGAATCTACGTGTACTTGTAGTCTTTTTCCTGTTCAACCTGAATCGGAGCACCTCTTATTCCTGGAGCTCTCTACTGATTTTTGTACCTGATCTTCATGATTATTGTCAGATACTTCACATTCTAATCAAACACTGCAGATATGTGCACCAGCCAATGTACTGATCCTTGTGCTATATCCTTCCAAAGCTGTTGACACACTCATCAAATTGCTTTCTTTATTTAACTTTTAGAAAGAAGTAATACAAGAACTGGGATGAAATACTCTACTATTTTAAGGTCCCAAGGTGTTTCTCCTCCCTATGCTAATGAATGTTGAGAATCACACTATCACCTTTTGTTCTTCAGTTCTCATCTCTTAGTCAATGTAGCAAAACACAATCTTTTAATTAGGGATGATAATGCGTCAGGGCCGGCCCAAAGGCTTGCAGGTCGGCCCGAAAAATTATTCGATGCGACCCTGATCCAATCTTGAAACGGGGTCAGATCGGGCTCACTTTAGGCCCGATCAAGTATTGGGTTGAATCATGGATAACACGGAAGCCCATAATACCCACCCCTATCTATCAAATATAAATACCCAAATTTTGTAAACCTCAATTATTTTTCAATTCCGAGCCGGACACAGAGACGACAATCAAATTCACAAAAGAAAACTAGGCTTAATAATCAGTCGCAAAAGCTGGGTGATAGAATCTCCTAGTCGACGAACACCGAGAAGAATAAATCCAAACTTATAATTGTAAGTTTATTAGAAAATGTTTTATATACTTGTGCATTAGTAAAATTATAGTTTTCGTTCAACTTATTGTTTCAGCATATTTTCCTCTCTAGTCCCTTGTGTAGCCTAACAATCACAATATCCTAGTGATTAGGTCATATTTCGACCACGAGGTTGTTCGTTATATCACATTGTAAAATAAGTTAACTATTAATTTTGTGTGAATATGTTAATTTTCGTTTAGAAGTTAGTACTTTCTGATCTCATTGCAATTATTCTTTCTTCTAGAAAAAGTGGTGAGTTATTACTCATTAGAATGAAATTAGAGTCTATTAGTTAGCAAAATGTTGAACCTTACATGTAGATACGGTCTCTAAAAACAAATAATCATTTATTGGATAGCTCTTGCATGCGATTGGACCGGCCCAAAAAGCCCATGGGTAGCTCCAATGCCCTATGGGCCGAGTTAGGGCCTATTTTTTAGAATATTTCGGTCGGCCGAGCCAAAAACTTTAGTCCAAAATATTTTTGGTAGGGCTATGGGCCTTGCTCGGCACGAAACGATCCGACCCTTTATAATCTCTATTTTTAATCCAGGGAGCATAATCCTTGTAAACGAGAGTACGCTATTACTTATATCCACAAAGCCAATAATCAAGTTGACGGGCATTTAGAATCAGATTTAAATTCTTTAACTATGAATTAACAGGTGGACGATGATGGATCTGTGGTGAAAATCAGGCATGGCGAGACATTTGATGACTATATGAAGTTCTTTGACGGTCTTTAATGTATGGGGTAAAGATTCGGACAACTGAATCAAGAAACCATTGTAGTTCAATTTTGCTTAGCGCCGAGTATTGAGCATGTACTATGGACTGCTGTTTCATTGTGTAATCACGGTTGGTGGTGGCCCTGGTGGCTAATCAAGAAATAATCAATCAGGAGATGGTTTCTAAAGCCTTTTTTCCCCTTGAAAAGATTTTATTCGGTACAGAAACTAGTATAAAAGAACTTCACTTTTGTGTTGTCATCTTCTATAAGATTTCCAGGATCCTTAATTTAATCTTTCTTTTCCTATGGGGTAAGAAAATCTCTATTAAAGAAAGAAGAAACAACATAGGAGCTTTTATGTTATTTCTGGATAGAGGCCTTAGAAGCTATTTAATTTGTTTGTTAGATCATTAGTTGGTATATGAAGTTTTAAATATAATATTCCAATGTGTGTGATTCTTATTCATAGATCCTTTTCTTTTTGTTGGTCAATCATACATTTGGAATGCAGTTCAATTCCTGCTGCTGTTATATTTGCTTTCTCGGACTTTTGGCCTGTCAAACTTTGGTGAAGTATAAGTATTATGTAATAAATGTTGTGCATCTTCTCTACCAAAAGTGACCTCTTAGGCATAAAAATCTGCTCTTAGAGCATCTCCAACCCTATTGTCTTGTTAAGTGTTGTGAGTCTTAGGTGGCTCCTATGTGGCATGAGCCACAAGACAATGTCTTGTTTATGTGGCAAAATTATATTTCAAAAGACAATGAGATAGAAAAACTCTCTCAAATGCAAAAGTATTGAGAAGAAAATAAAAATATTTTTTTTCCAACTTCCAAGACAACTTTTAAGACAATTACTCATCTTCTTTCTTTTTTCTAATATTTTTTATTCATAATTGATGACATGGAAGAGAAGATATTGTCAAGTGTATTGTCTAGAACAAGACAATTAACTTCACAATGTCTTCTTTAATTTTTGCCACATAAGCTTCACAATTGACTTGACAATTGCATTGGAGAAGAACTTTTGAATAAAATTTTGTCATTCCTATGTGGCATTAACTTTTTTCCAAAGTCACAATAGGGTTGGAGATGCTCTTATGCTGAAGTTTCGGGGAGCTGCATCATTTTGGAAGGATTATATTCCCAAATGATGAACTTGTGACTGCTTCAAGCAAACCCTTCTTCTCATAGTGCACGAACAGGTCTATCAATTTGGTAATTATTTGCCATCCTAAACAGGTGCTTTTTTTTTAGTGCAACTATTGTCTTTGCTGAAAGGAAGTAGATGCCGAACTATGCTTCATTACCGATATTTCAATGCTTTCACAGCCCTGAATCAACACTTTTGGCCTTAGGTCTTGGAGTTCAGGAGAGTTAAGTGGATCCCTTCAAAACGCGAGAGAGCTTTTTGAAGGCCGTCTTCATAAGTTTAGTGTTCAGGAGGCAGAGGCCGTACCACCAGATTTATTTAATCCCCAGGCGTTTAGACGAGCCGACTAGATCTGAACAACATGACGCTGCAATTCGCTCAACAGACATTGTATATCTTGCAACACCATTTCATACATTAGCTATTATTGATTTATAAGTTTTTACTAAATTCAACCAAAATTTCATTAACATAGGGCAACCAATTTGAGACAACACTGACAAGCACAATAACAATTATCGTAAGCTTTTACGGACACAAGGG
Organism: Iris pallida; assembly: GCA_029216955.1. Taxonomy (NCBI): domain Eukaryota; kingdom Viridiplantae; phylum Streptophyta; class Magnoliopsida; order Asparagales; family Iridaceae; genus Iris; species Iris pallida. The sequence continues at coordinate 7,197,808 of JANAVB010004600.1, forward strand.
AGGGAGGGGGGGCTGTATTCTCCTTTACGCAATTTTCTAACAATTATTGGAACTGGATACAATCATATTAATATATAATGAATATGCAGACATAACATATCAGGGAGGATAAAAGTCCACAGTTCAAACAACATAATCTTGTGTAAACCTCCAAGAATTAATTCCTATTGTTTTAACCTTTCAGTCTAGACAAAGAATAAGATAATTGTTTCAAGAAACATTTTAAGCACAATAATTAGTACGGACAAATAATTTGTCACATGTCAACATGTACATGTTCACTACGCAAATGTATCTATAATGGCCAATTGGTCATAGATGCCACTATTCTGGAAGAAGTTTGGGCATGATACCTTCCCCCAAACGAAAACAAAGGGAACACGAAGGTACCAACCAACCGACAACCTCCTAAACATTTAAAGACAAAACTGAAACAAAAAGGGGAAAAAGAAAACTAATTACATTTTCATTGTGAACTACATATACAACATCAACACCAAGAGTCAAGACGCGAAAACGAAAAACTTGGATTTACAGAACAGTATTGATATGTAGAGCTTTTAATAGGGCAGTTGCCATTTGTTTGACCAAGACCTGACCCCCCGACCTCTGCCCATCTCTCCGTTCTTCGATCAAATTCTGGAGCTTCTGTGGGAGGTCATTCTCCACTATCAGCTGCTTCGGCCTTGGGTGGTGCTCGTATACAGCCTGCAGCAGAAAGAAAGTAAAAAGTTATCTTAATCTGAAGAACTGTGGAAAAACTCCTCCAGGATAGACCCTCATCTCTTTTGTCAATCACCCCTAAAATGTCCTATAACTTTTGCTCTTTCAGATTATTTATACCATATACTTAATATATAAAACAAACAAATATTTAGCAATCAGCCACTTGGGAGGTCCATCAATACATCAACTTCCACTTTCACAAGTTAAAAAATCCTACTTTAACTTGTATAAGGTGCAAGCATATAAATAAAGAATAGAATAAATCATGACCTAAATTTCTTCCTAATAATGAGGAATCAGAGTATTTCAATATTTTCAATGATAATCTGGTCTTCAATGCTATCCTTTTTCTGTCTGAATCCCTTGGCTTCTATATCCTCGTGAATTCAATCCCTCGTGTTCTATACTCTAGTAAATTTAAAATAAAACTTCCCTTCAATTAGCAATCTATTTCATGTTCAGACATATTTAGACCTCAAATTCCTAAGAAAAGTATTTCAGATTTCACAAAAAAAAAAATGCAGTATAAAGATGTGCCTAGTATAACAGCAATAATCTTCTAATGGAGTACAGGATACTGCCAACAAACCTTTATTAGTTTCAACAGATTGAGGCGGGCAATAGCATCTTGATGGTCAAGTCTTGCAATGAGCAAAGTAGTCAGACCATTTATAGCCATTGCTGTGTTTATTCGGGATGATTTCCTGCAATGTTCAAGTCGGAAGCCATAAGGAAAAGGTGAAGAAAAGGAAATTAAACGTTGGAAATTTCAAGATGGAAGCTAGCGTACGTTATTATTTTCAAGAAAGGCTCCAATATGTTGACAAAATATTGCTCAGGGCAGCTTTGGAAAAACTTCACTAATTTCTGAATGGCTTCCTTCTTGAGCAACGCTTGTTCAACTTTTCTGTGGTCATTATCATGAGCCAAACATACTGCAAGAGAATCTAATGCAGTTCCAGCCCATGCTTCGTCCTCCAAGAGATTCAGGTAAACATCCAATCCACCATGAGCCCTTAATTGCTCCCTAGAGTTACGGGAAGCATGGGCCATATCACAAAGTAAAGGCAGGGCATACTGCTTCAATGGAGAATCTGACATGATAAAATTCATTAAGTGTGGTATGATTCCAGTCTCAGCAGCTTGTTCCTGTCTCCTCTTATTTATCTTGCACAGGTTGAATAGTGCATTTAAGACCTAGGCAACAAAGGGAAAAGAGAGGAGTTTCAACATTATTTTGCAGAAATCATATCGAAGCAGGACTTTCTTGACTATATCACACATGGAACATGAAATGCAGAATAAAGTTATAACACAATCCCAATGAGAAGCAAGAATTGAAATCGAAAACCTGACTGTAGTGCACATAATAACCATCCACGCATGGATATGTTAAAGAAATGAGTAATCATTAGGGTAGCAGAAAAACTAAACTCGACATATAGTACTATGTATACTCACTTCATTATGTATCTGAGAGATCAGAGAACCTTCATGAAGTTCAAGATTTGGAATCAAATGCTTGATTGCATCGGCGCGCTGAAGATTTTCTAGACAATTGGGATCCGTTGACAAATGATTGATACACTTTAGAATCTACAGTTCAAAGGTGAAAGTTGGAGAAAGAATCGAGATAATAAACAATGGAACTACGAGCTAATTTAGCAAAATAATCAAACATACCTTAAGAAGAATTGGGGGCTCTATCCTATTGAACATTTGGAAGAGACGAGTAAGCAAACTTTGGCTACACATGTAAGATTTTACAATAGAATCTGCTTGGGCAAATTCCAATAAGAGATCTGCCACTTTTTCAAGATATTCTCTTGCTGCATCAGCAGTAAATGGAGATACCATTTGGGAAAGTAATCCAGAGGATGTTGTACTTCCTGGTCTCGCATTTAAAACACCAGATCCAGATAGCACACCTGAAGCTGTCTGAGATGCGACTCCTGATGTTGAAGCTCCTTCATTAGAAGTTGCAGACCCCACAAATGGTGGTAAAACCTTTTTACTTTTCTTTTGTAGACTCATGATAGAGTCTAAGCTTCCATTTTCCCGTCCATGTCTCGAGACCTCTGCATACAATTAAAAATGATTTAGTACACAATGAAGATGTCAATCTAGCATTGTGATAGACGTCTAATAATTATGTCAAATTATTAATAATAAACTTAAAATTTAGTCATCCATTAACAAACAATTATCATACACATAACTTACAAAGATGAAGCCAGAGATGACCAGAGAGTTTGTTTGCACTTTGCACCAAGCTAAATATGTCCCAGTTACTATTGGCTATCATAATTTTCTGACTACTGGGTTACATGCTTATCAATGAGAAGAACAATAATCAATGTAGCTTTTGCACGCATAAGAAAATGTGTATGGACGTGTTCATTGTCAAGACTATTATATTTAGAAATTAACATCACTGATGGACTAGATATTTCGGTTAATGAAGACCTTGATATGAATACTTTCCTGTCTTCTTGAATTAAATAAAGACATTAGCTTCGTTTGATTTCTTATTGCACAGGTTCTTGATCTGTCCCTGCACCAATTAATACTAAGAAACACACAAAAGAAGCAACTCTCAAGTTTGGCAGGTGGGCTGAGATTTTTAAACCTAATTTTGGTCACCAGACCTTGTCAAAATAGATTAGCAACAGGAGTCATCCCTTATATACACACAGAATCAAGTATGGATCTCTCTTCCCTACAGAGAAAGAAGGCTGTTAATCATTTCCCTTCAATTAAACCAAAAGTCACGTGCAAGCCAGTTTACTTGCAGATTTTTAAGTTGAGCTCCTTCACTCCTCGCAAGCTAAGGTCATAAATAAACCAATCATTCTACTACTCCATAGCGAGGTTCATATTGTAATAGCGAGGGCTGAATGTGAAATCTGGTATATACTAAATGCTTCACTTCAATATGAAGAAATATAAATGTGTCAGCTTCAAGATCTACATAGTTGTAACAGTGATAAGAAAGATTTACCTGCAAACTCTGCCATCAAATATTCAAGTTCCCCATTAGGTTTTCTTTCGGTAGAAGAATGCAGAAGGGGTAGTATGGTTTCATGTCTTTCCAGGCCAGAAAGATGACCATAGTCAAGCTGTCCAGATACATGCCGAGAAATGGGTTCCTTTTCTAACAAGCTCAGAAGTGGCCTGATCTGATCCTGTTGAGATCCTAGTATATTCACAGCACCGCCATGTCCATTTGACAAAAGTTCGTTATGATGTTGAAGCTTATCAGTAGAAATTCTACTAGCAGAATTAGTGACTTTGTGTTGATCAGGCTTCCACGAACTCATAGGTTCTTGTTCCTTTGATGCTGCAGCTGTAGAAACTCTGTTTGTCAACTGCCCGCCATTTTCATATACAATCTCATTGAGCTTGGAAGATGACATTCGGTCCAGTGGAGAAGCATGGCCCTGTTGAATCTTATCCATGTCTCCAGAGGATTGTCTAGAGTCCCAATGGGTCACATCAGGTCTCTGAGCACGGGAAGCTGAAGCATGCGTTGATTCTACCAGTCCTCCTGATATAGGATGCTCAAGCCTAACCTTGGAAGGATCAAGTTGTCCAGTACCAGAAGCTAATGTTTCAAACTGCATAGAGAGAGGACGAGGAGGATCTAACGGACCAGATCTATGCCGTGGAGTTGAACCATTCTGTGGAAGAGATCCACCTCCACCAGATACAGAGGCCAATCTAGTTGCTTCATTTAAGCTGTGAAGAGTGTTCACGAGCCTAAGAAGTATTCCATTCTTTGCAGCAATGCGACAAAAGTCATTTCTTGGAGTTGTATGTTTAAGTTTAAAGACCTGCCACATGCCATCAATAGCAAGATGAACCATTTCCCTGCAAAGGTACAGAGGATAAGTACAGTACACATAAATTTGGTACAAGATATATATAAATAACTTTAAGTGATTGAGGAACATAAAAATGGATATAAAAAGTGACCATAAGAAAGAAAACTTACAAAGTTACAAATTAAAGGAAATAAAGATAGAGAACACAAGTGAAGTGCAAACCTGTACTTCGCATAATCAGCCTCGATAAAACCCACCAGAACAGGTATCCCCCGGCAGGCAATGAACATTTGCAATGTCAGGGTGCTGAATGGAAGAAACAATGAATACCGTTATCAGTCCAACTAATGTTTCTCATGACAAGGAGAGGAAGTATGTAGAATTCAAACATAAATCCACTACAAATCTAAACCTGGACTGACAAAGTTGTTGAATAAAAGAGGCTGCTTGCATACGAATTTCACGAGGGCGATCAGGTACTGCAAAGTTCATTATAGCCGGAATCTGAAATTTAAGTTTACAAGAAACATGACCCCATTAAGGTTCAAAGAAGATCAGCTGTTGTAGTGACTTTTAGAGTGATATTATGAAAAGGAAGAGTGATCTCACAAGGCCAACTAGACAAGCATTTTCTTGAAAACCGACATTATCTTTGACTATCTGATTGATAATTTGCAGCACAGAACAAATAACCTGCAGAAAAATCAACATTATTGATGTCTACTCATAATATGGATAAAATTGAAAATAATAAACAGTTAAACACTATAAGAAATATATTAAATATGATTTCAATACGAATTTCAACAGATGGTTCCAAGTACAGAGTGCTAGAAGTTAAAAAAAAGACTTGAGTTGGAATACATACACGGTTTCTAGGAACTTCTAAAAGTTCCATCAGTGGGAGAAAACCATGCTGGGACACAAATACATGCTTTTGCTCAGGACGTTGGAAGAAAAATGTGATAAGCTTCTGACACGCTGACAAAATTACTTCTTCAGATTCCTCTGGCTTCAGTAAAGTAACTAATTTGCTGAACTCTACAGACTAATGAGGAAAACAGAAGACGGTCAATATAAACTCAAAACAAAGAAGATGTGCTTACTTCTAGTTAGGAATATGAGAATGCAAATGGAGATAGAATCACATACACATTAATAAAATATCATAAGGAAATGCTATTATGACTTGTGAATGCCTCGTAAACAGAAAGATTAAATGCTGTGTCTACACTATGATATGAATGCCATCATAAACCATATTTAAAGCACCAGTCTGAGTACTTTAAGTAAAACCAAGTTGGGTCAAAAGATATTTAGTTCTCAAACTCATAGCTAATTAGGATAAATGGAAATCAGCAGCAGCATGGTAAAGAGTAACTAGTCAGTTTTGGTTCCATATTTTTCGTACTATATAAGCTTATAAATGATGTTCACACCTACCCAAAAAGATGACACTTTGTGAACTAAATGATTTTCAGACCCTCAAAGGGAGTATAACCCAGAAACTTCAGTACAAACATAGAAGCTTCCTTAAAACATACAAGGCCAATACCTCACCTTTCAACGCAAGGCTTTTCTTAAATCCTAGATTCATAATGACTAACAACACAAATTAAGATACAGATACCCTGTTCAAGAAATTTTTCTACTTACAACAAGAAACCTCACTGAAATTGAATAATTTTAGGGTGAATCGGAAACTGCCAGACTTCACAGACAATTAAGATATATCAGGTATTCATCTTAAATAAGAAATGAATGTATCCATGGAAAGGAGATTGCATAGTCAAGGATAAGATGAGGGAGCAACTCATTAAGTTGGACATGTGCAATGGAGAGTGAAGGGTGCACATCAGGATATATTATATAGTATTAGTTACTGGGACGAGGAGTCAAAACATGACTGAATTTTGTGCAGTAAAATGGGAAAATATGGCTATCACCTCAAAGTTGAATCGAAGAATAGGATGCATGTAATCAACGAAACAGACTATGATGTAAAATGCATAAATGCTATAGAGTAAAGACATGATTTGCACCGTATACTCTATGCTTTGTTGTCGTATTAAACCAATCACATCTGATTATAGGAGCTGATAATCATGCATTAGGGCCTGACAACAGTAGGCAACAAGATCAAAGAAGAATCACTTGCAACAGTTAGGTTCCAGACCTAACTGGAATTTCTTTTTGAAAGAAAGGCAGCTAGCCGAAGGGCACAATAATTCATTAAGATTATGAAAAGCCGTTACAAGAGTCCCCACTGGAATTCAATAGCAATAGGTTTCAGAAGTTACACTAGTGTTCTGAATTTAAATTTTGGTTCTCTAAAAGTATAAATAAATATGAAATCAAAATATAAGCAGTGCCTGGGGAGTCTGAATGCCACGAGGCTCTTGCTTAAGCAATGGTCTAGGGAGGGTCAAGATGGGCAACCTTACCCCCATATATATGGAGAGGCTATTTTCGTGACCCGAAATTGCATCCTCTAGGATGCAAGCAACAAGCTCTACCATCGCACCAGACGCCGCCCTCATAGTGCATAAATGGTGCTACATCAGAATATTAAAAGTAATAATTCTGATTGGATCATAAATCATCTAATTACAGAATACCACTTTATAAGCACACTACATGTGAGTTATGACTGTTAAATATGATTATGAATGCAAGTTCATTTATCAAGGTTTGTATCCTAATTATCTCTCGCTAGTCAGTATAGACGTAGTCTAACAATACATTTGGAGCAAAGCCTTCCTTTTATTTTATATTGTAATTACAACATATTACTTGTAAAGAATAAATTATTACATATAAATAATTTTATTTACATATGTTATTAATGCTCTATTGCAATTTCATAATTATGAAAATTTTGTGGATTACAAAGTACAATCCTCTCCTAGTGTGTAAATGAGTAAACTAAAACGAGTTTGGATGTGAAAAAGTTGACTTAAAAGGTATTAAAAGCAAGGTTCTAAACGGCGGCCGACGGGTGCGCGGTGGAGAGGGTCCGCCTACAACCTAGGCGCTAGATACATTTTTACTATTGTACAACAGTTTTTTTTTTTTTTTTTTTTTGCATAACATGCATATTTTAAGGGTGTTTTATGCATAACTATGTTGTAGAACAAAGATTTATGAGTGTCTTGTAAAAGTGAACCATATGTCCATAATGTTTGCAAAATTGTTTTACGAAAATATCTAGTCAGGTATCGCTCCACCTAGATGTCCGCCTATGCCGCCTCACCTCCGTCTAGGTCGTCAAACCTCCGCTGGCCGCCTACTCCACCCGTCCACCGCCAATGGCAAAAGCGACGCGGATAGTGGCAGCATAGCGCCTAGGTGCCATCTAGGCGGGCTACCTCAACCGCCATTTAGAACAATGATTAAAAGAGTGTATCTTCTCTAGTTCTAATTCCAAGCTGATATATTTAGCTTATAACCTGCCATAGTTCACAACTCACTACAGCCCTCTCTCTCTCTCTCTCTCTCTCTCTCTCTCTCTCTCTCTCTCTCAAGTCATAATCTGAGGGCAGGATTGAAGAGTAAGGCATAAGGATGGCAAGCATAGTTGCAACAACGCCCATATTGGCGACATCTAGGTTCTAGAATCATCAAGGAGAGCCATTGGTTGCTGATTCTAGTCACAGTTTCCCATATCTACCTTTCTCTCTTTGTTTTCCTTCTTGAAAAGGTTTTTTTTTTTTTTTTGGGGGGGGGGGGGGGGGGGGGGGGGGGGGAGTTAAAGGCTATTAATGACCGCATCATCGTGGTCGGCTATTTACAAGAACACTGTGTGACACTGAATTCACCTAGAGATTCATAAACACATCCTACCCTAGTTTTTGAATAAGCATCCATGAAACACAACTATCCTAATTTGTCATATATTGTTATATAATATTATATATAGTTAGAGTAAGGGGGTGTTTTTTCCATAACTATATAGTGATAGCAGTTTTAAAGAGTAAATACTGTTTCTTTTTCATATTTTTTTGGCACATGCAGTTATTAACTGTTATTTGTTAAGCCAAATCTCCATTTTGGGCACCGAAAATTATTTGATAATTTAAAAAGTTTGAAACTAATTTTGTTTTTGTTTCTAGAACTAAAGAAAACCGAAAGAAGAAGAGATTAGGGCTGTTTGGACATGTTTTGTAATAATTAAATTTGTTGAAGGTTACAATGGTCTTTTTTTGCACTTACAAGCTAAGTGGTAAATTATAAGCTCAAAATTCAAGCTTACAATTTACCACTTATAAAGGGCATGACTATAGTGACAAGTACTTTAAAACGCAAAAAACAAACACCTTAAGTTGGTGAGTTCCGCACAAGTTTCAGCACTTTAAAATGCTCAACACTAAATAGTACAAAAGACAAACGCCCTCTAAGTTCTTATTATATAATATTATTCCAATGAAATATGTAAAATAATTTACATGTACAAACAAACCAAGTAATGATTCTAATATGTATAATATATATAATAATAATAATATTAATATTGACTGTTTTTAGTGTTACAAAGTTACAAACAACAATAAATTAATACATTCAATATTATTATTTGATAACATTATATAAAGCATTGTCATACATCATACACAGTACTCTGGAAGAGTATCCATGCAACAAAGATACATACATATATAAATAGGAACTATTATTACCAGTAAATCTTTGATAAATTGGTACTATTATAGATAGGCATTAATTATTTAGTTAAAATACACCCATAAGGTAACTATGGTAACTCTATAACCTACTTTGGCTATGCAAATCATAAATTGAGGAAGCTTACCTTGGTCTGGGAATAATGAATCAGAAAGTGTAAAACAAATGTAGGGAGGAAGAGGACAAAACGTTCCTAACCAAAATTATCTACTGCACACAAGAAATAAATGGTTAACAAGTGATCTGGAAAAATAAAAGGAACATCATAACAGTCATGTAGGAATCTCTATGATAGCTGTCTTGGCTACATAGCTCCCAGCAGATATATCCAATGGACAATCTATGTTCTAAAAGGCGGCCGCCTAGTGCCCGCCCAATGCACACTTAGGTGTCCGCCTAGTCCCCCTGACGCCGGGCTATGCATGTTTTGGGGTTTTATGAATTTTTTTCTACAACTTTAGTAGATTTTTTTGGATTCTTTTTATATTTTGAACCGCCTAGATCTAGGCTGCCACCTAGGCGGGCTAGGCGCTAGGCGGAAGGTGTCCGTCCGATTAACGCCTAGCGCTTTTCACAACCTTGTGGCCAATTCCCATGATATCTAAGCCAATTATCAAGTTGGTAATATGGTTAAACTTGGTAATATGGTTAAGAGAAACCACATCACACTAATTGCTTTCGTTAGTGTTACAGAGAACATGGCCCTTACAGAGCCGAATGGAAGAAAAGGACTCAAAAAGCCGAACCCAAAATTTTGGGATAAAGGCTTTGTTGTTGTCGTTGTAGTATTTGTATCGGAACTTATTGACATACATTGTTTCGATATCTCGTGTAATTAAATTAAAAAATTACCCTCCATATTTTATATTGAATATGAAATTTCCTCTCTCGAACAACCCAAACTCTTCAGTAGCACAGTTTTGAAATTTTATATGTATTTATTTATTTATTTTGAATGCTGACCTACGTTAGCTGGAATCGACACTTTAGGCCGAGGTACCAGGGTTGACTCGACCCGACACGGGCACGGATACGAGATCCGAGTCGGAATCGTCAACATGACCAACAAACATGACAAAATGAAGAAGTTCAGAAGAGAAGGCATGCTAAAAAATAAATAAAAATAAGATGAAAAAACATACCTGATAAATCATAAAAAATTTAGGAATACAAACGTTCATCTTGATTTGGTAGCTGGACTTGGCAAACCATGTCATACGGGAAATGTTAGTACCTGGACTAATCCCTGTTGTAGTAGTGGGTTATAGCTGGACTTAGCAGACCTTGTCATATGGGAAGATGAGAGATGAAGATTACTCATTTCCCATATGAGAAACAGAAAGCCCAAGTGAACTATTCCTTTAAGGGAACTGAAGGGACTCACTAGTGAACTAGTAGTTTATTACTTTATTTTTCATATGGGAAAGCTTCACTAGATGTTTATTTTATTTTTCAGATGAAAATACCGACCTTGTCGTAGGGAAAGGTTAAATATAGTTTATTGTTCAAGAAAGCTGAAGGGCCACTTATTCAACTAAATAATCTTAACTATATAATTATAGCTAGTGTCTTTTTGTATCATTTATTAATATGTTAGTATGCCAAATTAATATGGTGTATGTGGCATGCAAATTTAGTGTGGTGAATTTGGCATGCAGATTTAATATGGTGAAGCAGCATGAATTGAAGCATCTGAAAAATACGCCTTTGGATTCAATGTGGTGCATGCAGATTTAATGTGTTGTAATGCACTTTGGTAATTGATTTGGATTAGACATCTTCAACAGAAAATTTTAGATGAAAGGACATCAAAACATCATATTTATTCAGCAAATATATTTATTTTAATAGTTGTTGTAGTGTCCCGTCCCAACACCGTGCCTCGTTCCTTGTTCACGGGGAGCGCGGTTAAAAATATTGTCGTTATCGATTGATCGGGACAGATTGAATTAAGATAATTTTCTCGTTATCATCGGCTTCTTCGGAATCAAGTCCCATATCAACGGGTTGCGTTCCAAGGAAAGACTCTGCAGCAGAGGCTCGAGGACCTCTCCGCTGTTTGGTTTTTCATGCCACGTTTGCTTCTTTTGTCTTTGGTTTTATGAATGCATTTTCATGAATATTTTCAATGGATGTCATTGTTGCGTTCTTCGAACTTCGCATTTCATGTTGACCGCATAATAGAAGGATACAAGTACTGATTCGTTGTTTATGCGATTTCAGGTGATTGTGTAGGCGCCATCTAAGCGCAGCCAACCTTTCGCCCTCTCGTCCATATCCAAATCAAGGTGAGTGGCTCACCTTCTCTCTCTTGACCCTCTTGTCTATGAATCACTCGACGATATCAAAATGAGTAAAATGTTAGATGTAAATGCCATGGCACAAATGCTTATTTTTAATGAACTGTTGCACGATACCCGCACGTACACTTGCTATTAAACTGCTATGCCATGAACCTGTTTACATGCTTAGTTATGTCATATCTGCTATGTAGAGTTGTGCTAAGCAAAGATCTAATCGGTTGAATGAATGCTTCAATGATACAATGGAACGTGCCTTTGAATAACTAGTTTAGCTTAGCACGATCATGAACAACTTGTGCACAAGGACGATGTTTCTTCGAACGGTATCCCGGGACCAATTCGGCCTAAAGGAAACATGATAGCTATGCTGGATGTATGCCACGGTATTCAGGGACTTTCAACAGGGCTCGCTATCCGCGCTGAAGGACCTCTGTCTAACCAAGCTATATCCAGGATGGCTTGTCATGCCAATGACCTCCACGGTTACACACTATCGTACTTAATGTTATTAACATGACAGGAAAGAGCATGGTGAGCTATACACATCAACGACACGCTCTGCCGTGGGTAAGATCTATCGTAAATGCTTGCATAAAATTGATTAGGATGGCCAGAAAGATCACCAATTACACATGCATGTTTCACTTAATTTCTTGAACCAAATGAGAGCACAGAATTTAATGAGCCATCCACCAGTACACAACAATGTACTAATCCTCGCTTTCCATGGGTGTCTCGAACTAGGAAAGCATGCCTAGGAACCGAAGGAGACGCTTGGAACATTTTGAAGACTCTCTAGCGTGCTGAGGCAACTCCTTCCGTTTTGAAGACTCTGCTCAAGATCGTGCAATGTCCCAACTTTCTCCGATTTAAGGTCCAGAGAGTGTTTTGTTGTCTGTGTATACAGGGATGTAAATGCATAGAATGACTATCTCATCTAAGTCAAGTTTGTAAGCCTGCGCGGCACCAATTGTAATCGAGTCATGTAAACGATGTCTATTATCAATGAAAAGTTTTCTTTCTTTCTAATGTGTTATTCAAATTCTCTGCGCACTTTATCTTGTTGTGCTTCGGATAACCTTATGTTCGTGCCTTGTGAAAGCGCAACTTAGGCTAGCACGACTTCGTACCCGAGGGACGACTATCGATTATACGAAATCAGGACATGACAGTTGTATCCCCGTATTCATAACCAAAATTTGGATCCTTTTTACCGGAGTCCATCTGACTGTTAGATATGTACCCGACACACGTGAGTCAGATATGTACCCGACACACGTATCAGGGTCCAGAGTCCAAGTAAGATAGTGACAAAGTTCTCATTCAGAATAGCGAATACAAATCCCAAACACCATTTGAAGAACAAAACCTTAATTATCGATTTTAACGTTTCTTATGAGTATTGATATCAGAAGTTTCGGTAGCTTCAACAGTTTTTATTGAAGTTTTCGAGTTCTTCGTTTCGGAAAACCAAGAAATAATTAAAATAATTAAAAATCGAGAAAAACATTTCATACATTTAGGTTAATTTTATGTGTTGTTACTATTTAGCCTTATATGGAAATTTGAATAATATTCAAGATTGATGAATCGTTTACCTATAACTTATACTATTAGTTATTCTTGTCTTTTAGGTTTACCTATTACTTATACTATTAGTTATTCTTGTCTTTTAGACAACACACAAATGTTGGTATTGGTCTATGTTACCCGGACTCTCCACTTTACGAGAAGTACCCGTGTCGACCCGATAGGACATGGGTATTGGATCCATATCCGATCCTCCATGGTGACAATCGGACCCTCCATGGTGACAATCGGAAAACTTGTGGTAGTGAAGTAGATAGTTTATTTTAATATGGTAGACCGGTAGTAAAGTAGTAGAGGAGCTGAACTGACGTAGAAACTTATTCAACTAGTTCAGTAAAATTTACTAGTAGTTTATAATTACAGGTTGTCCTTTTATGAAACCTTAGTCATATCTCCGTACCCGTATCCAAAATTTGGATCCTTTTTTTGCCGAGTCCATGTGTCCTTCAATTATGAGTTTGAAGGATTCGACACTTGGATATGTACCCGTACCCGAGTCCAGGTAACATAGGTATTGGTCAATATTGCTCGGTATCGACAAGGGTCAAATTCCGGATCGGGATAGACCAAAACCAATAGGATACGGTCAATCTGCCGTACTGTGAACTATGATCCAAATACCTTGTATCCAAAGACAGTGCTCAGATATATGTCTGGAAAGCATATAAAGGATCATGCTGCACGCATAAGACTGAAGAAATAATGCATAGCACAATGAATACCTGCAGGTGGAATATGTTGTCTGGATGCATGTTTTCGTCAAAGACCTGTTTAGCAAATAAAAGGGCAAAAACAGTGAAGTGTTATTCAACCTTCATTTAAGCAGTAGCACCTTAAGGTCAAAATTACATACCGAACTGTCTATCACATTTTCATTAATAGCATCCCTCACAATTCCAAGTAACAGTTCGTCATTTCTCTGTCCTGATCCATTCTCCATATGTGTCTGGGCCATCCTAGCTTTCAGCTCTTTCGCCAAGTCATTCTTTCCACCATCAAAAAGAATTATATTCCCCTCTCCTCGGGCAGAGGTCGAAGACTCAGCACCTCGATCCATAGAAATTCTGTCAAGGGGTGGAAATAAATCATCCAGGGAGGCATCTCCTGGTGTGTCACTAAATCTACTCAGCTCATGACCTCCAGTTACAACTGATGGGATAACAACCTTTAAAAAAGTTAATTGTAAGAAGTATCAGTAACACAAGTGTAACGAGAACATCAGAAATGGAATTGCATTAAGAAATGCACACATCTACCAGAAGATCAACAGCATCTACATTAAATTCATTTCTAATTCAAGACAAAAATATTGGACCCACGCAAGAAATTGCAAGTAAATGACAAATTGATAATTAATCTGCCATGGCTTCCAATATAAAGTAGAGTTATGAAACTATAATCTATGTCACCAAGGCGTGAAAATGACATCTCATAGAAACAAAGTGAGAAAGATCATATAACAGCATTTCCACTACAAACACAAACTAAATAAGTAAAATAAAAACAGTTAATCTAGTTTGATTATCATAAGAAAATCACACCATGTTAAACAAATGGTAAAGCAATCAAATGATAAAACTTTATCCATAGAATACACCTCACCTTCTCAGAGCCAACTTTCTGGATTCCAGGTTTAAAGGAGAACATAACGCTTTCATCACGACTTGTAATTCCTTCATTACCATGCTTTGCCTCACTGACATTTTCCCTTCGAGACTCTAGATAGTTTACCACACCATTTGTAAGATCACAAGACTGCTCATTTGTAGCTGTTGGATTGACATTTGCTGTTTCTCTTGCAGAAGAGCTTATTGACAGATTTCCATGAAAAACTAATGTAGGATCTCTAGCAGAAAGTGTATCATCTATCAAGTTATCAACACTCTCTGAGCAGATATCCTGAACATTGTCACATTTTTCGCTCGTATCTTTATTAGTTGCATTCCTTTCAACATCTGTATCACTAGACCTCTCCTGAATCATGACCACAGAGTCAATTGAACTATAATAGGAAGAGTTAAATAATATCAAACCCAATAGGTGCTTCAGTAGGTTATATTTCACTGGCTATATCTAAAAGAAAATAAGTTCCTAAAAAACTGCAAGTGGATAGACTAAGGCTGTTATAATGTGCATTGAGAAAATGCATTATGCCAACAAGATGACCTACTTGTTTGATTATGGGAGTAGCACCATTTGTTTCCTCTCTTGCTGGAATTTCATCACCAACATGATCATCGCCAAGTGAGTTGCTAACAACCACTGTAGCATCTTCATCAATGTTCCTGAAGATAATACAAGTCAATAATCAGATAGGAAAAGGTTTAAGAGAACAAAGAAGGGAACAAGCAACTCATCTGCCTGCACAAAGGAAACAAGTAGAACAAGGGCATCAAAATTACACGCAATCTTAATACACTGGTGTGGGATATGGAACAATAACAACAACAAAGCCCTTATCCCAAATTTATGGGTCGGCTGCTTCTTCCATTCGACTCTCTTAAGGGCCATGTCCACTGTAATGCTAATAAAATCAATTTCCTTCCATGTTCGTCTAGGCCTATTCTAGTCCTTGCGACTCCATTAACTACTATATTATCACTCCTCCTTATGAGAGCATCTATTGGTCTGCGTTGCACACGACAAACTACCTAAGTCAATTTTTTCTCATTTTATCCTCTAGTTGGGCACCAACTCTAACTTATCTCGGATACACCCATTTCTAATGATAAACTTTAATGTATTGCCACTAATCCATCTTATTTCAACTACACTAACGTTCTGGATATATTTTTTAATTGTCCAATACTCTGATCCATACAGTATGACTGGTCTTATAGAAGTATTTTAGAATTTTTTTTTCAACTTCAGAGGTATCTTGCGATCATAAAGTACTCCAAAAGCATTCCTCTATTTCAACCAGCATGTTTAATCTATGCAGGAAATCCTTCTCAATCTCTCCATCATGATAAATGATTGATCATAATATAGAAAGCTCCCCCCCTAACCCCCATTTCCCTTTTGACTTTGGGTTGAAATAGTATTTCATATACTATGTATTTGTACTACTAATCATAAACCCTTAGATTCCCAAGTCTCTCTTCACACTTCCATTTTAGCATCTAACCCTTCTTTAGCTCATCCACCAACAAAATATCATCAGCAAACAACACGATAGAATCTACTCTTGAATACGACTAGTAATTTCATCCATAATTATCACGAAAAGGTAATGACTCAATGTTGATCCTTGATGGTCAATGGAAATAGGGAACATATTATTATCTTCTCAAATAGTTTGCACGGTCATCGTAACTTTATCATACATATCATTAATAGTCTTAATATAACTACTAGGAACTTGCTTCTTCTTCTTCTTCTTCTTCTTCTTCTTCTTCAAAGTTCACATTATTTTTCCTAGGGACTCGATCATAAGCTTCCTCTAAGTCAATAAACGAATCTCTCTTTTTCTCTATCCAAATCTTTCCATTAATCTTCTTAGTAAGTAAATGGATTCAATAGTAGATCTTCTCGGCATAAAACCAAACTAATTCCCTAAAATTTTATATATTTTATTAATCTTTGCTCAATCATTCTCTTTCAAAGTTTCATGGTATGACTCATGAGCTTAATTCCTCGTTAGTTATAACAACTTTGTATATCTTCCGTGTTCTTATTTATGGGTATTGTAATAGTGCTTCTTCATTTATCCAACATCTTCTTATTCCTTATTTTGTTTAATAAATCAGTAAGCCTCATCAATCATTTCTCCCCAAAATATTTGCAAATCTCAATAGGAATATCATCATGTCCTACCACTTTTTCATTTCTTTACTACATCCTTAACTTCAGAAATTATAATTTTATCTTGCTCTAAATCTAAACTAAGTTTTTCTAGGTTGCTCGTTAAATAGCTTGTGAACTCTCCTTAATGTCATTTTCCCTTACCTAAGTCTCTACTTCTCTACTCCTCATTTCCCTACCCTTTGCAAGCCTATAAATATCTTGTTCTCCCTTCTTAGTTTCGAATCTCCTATATAAACAATCATAGGCCTTAGATTTTGCTTCATTAATTGCTTTCTTACCTTCCTTTTTGCTACTTTATCTCTCTCAAAGTTTTTCTCACTTTAATGCTTCTACCAATCTTTATATGCAATTATTTTTGCCTTAATACCTTTTGAACTTCCTCGCCACCAACTTCCTTTTGAGATTCAACCATTTTCTTTGACATCCTAAAATATCTTACTTTCTTGATACAACTTGTCATATTGCACGACTGACATTAGAATCCTCTTATATGTCCCATCTTCCTTGTCATCTTATCCTTCAAAATTATTAAGTTATCTCCTTTCAAATTCTACCATTTAGTTTCGATCTCTTCTCCGCCCTAGCCTTTCTCTTCCTTTTCTTAATATAATATCTAAGACCATCAAACAAATTAGGATACAGGTAATGCATACGTGTGTGTATATTAGTGTGTGTGTGTGTGTGAGAGAGAGAGAGTGAGAGAGAGAGAGAGAGAGAGGCTCTCATGAAGCCATGAATGAAGCATACGTGCTAGAATAAGAATCCATCCCATGTTTGGGCTGGTATTGGACAATACATTTGAGCTGAATTCCAACCGCTCCTGTCTTTTCCAGCTAAATCATGCCGTATTCGACCATATTCTTACATAATATGTACTAAACACAGATATGATCCCTTCATGGATGTGTCTGTGAAATATAAATGTTTGTCAATGTAAAATAGTTGGGAACCTCACAACATATCAAGGAGAGGGCAAATAGAATTTCTTACAACCCATTCTGCCTACTCTCCATAATCATCCAAGTTGTGCATGAAACCAAACCAACTTTCTATCTGAAAATCCAAACTACCATTTTCGGACACATGTAAATAAGGTTCTTTGTAGTTTTTGTTCAAACCACAAATTCCACCAAGTCATCCCCTTCAACTTTTTTCCAATTCATAACACTCTTGGTGGGCACTGGGCAATGATACTAACAACAATACAAAAATGTAACGTTCCCACTCCTACATCCATCCTCATTATATGCATTGCGCAATCTCAAGAATGATTTCAAACCTTGAAATTCTTCTATTTGTTCTTATTTGAATTTATCACATTTGAAAATTTATCAAACATGCAGGAATTAGGCCTCTGAGAAAAAAATCTGCTCATACTCGTCATTCAGCACCCTCCCATAAATACATAACGTGCTAATATCCAGTGTTATATTAGACAATTTTGCTATGTGCTTAGTCAACAATCGAGTCATCAATTAATCGAATTGGATTGCTGATTAACCGCGATTTATCTGTCCACCTAGAATTTTTGCTTATGCTGCCCATCTGCGTATACCACTCAATCATCAGATCCGAGAAGTTAGAACACATCTATAACAATCATACCATTGAATGGGCACCTAGATCTGTGCAAACCTCGAATTTCAATTGGCACATGGAAAGAGATTCAACAAGTTCAAATTTGTAGTAGAGGGATATGAGGTGGTTGCAAAAAGGGTCTGGACTCTTGACCAAATGAGAGGATGGTGGGGGTAAAGGGAAAAGCTAACATTGAGAGAACAGGATCCTACCTAGTGACCGCCAGCCTTATCAACATACACTAGACGGGGCATAGGTCCCTCCTTATCTCCATCGATCCCCCATCAGTTCGTACGATGATGATGATAAGCAGTCAGAGGGGGGAGGTTAGTCAAACTGGCAGTTCTCTCTTGTTCACCGTTGACCAAATAACCAGAAAAGGGGAACGGGAAACATGGGGATAGAAGTTTGCTATAACTGACAGTGACTGTGAGAGGGTCAGATGGGATTTAAAGGGTAAAGGGTGGATTGGGGGAGGATGGAGGTCATAGCAGAGCCAAGGAAAGTGAAGATGGTGATCATGCTGCTCTGAACATCATGGCGCCACCTATTTCTGCCATCAGTTTTTGTCCCTCTAAAAATTATTGGTATCGATTAGTTTCATATGTTGGTTCTTTAGATAAGAGTTTGGGCTTCTCTTTTAAATTCCTTAAGAAAGGAATATAATTATCAAAGATCACAAGAATGTTCGTGTGTTACTCGTGAAAGAAGTTCAGGTCATAGAAACTACATGATCCTATCCATTGCAGGTATGGCTACCACATTGAAGTATTTCTATGCAACATCATGCTGTGGATAGCTTAATAGTTAATATATCTCCAAGGCCCAAGCAAATGGCTGTGGCGACTGAAGACAACAACAGAAATTATGTTAAATCACATGTTCTAGGTCTGGATTTCTCTCTCTCCCTCCCTCCAATCTCTCTCCTCTATTCATTTCTAGGAGCGGGTTTAATGAAAGTTATATCTATGTTTCTTGGTTTATAAACGGAGAGGCTGAATTTGGACTCTACATATCCTTCCTAAAGGAATTGTCCGCATTCAGGACTCATAACCATCTCATGCATAAGTATGGTATGCATGATCATGAAATCCTCTCTTTGACACCACCATAGGCAATTGCTGCAATCCCAACCCCTCCCATGACATTTAACCATCTACCTGCCAACTTCCAAACCACTATCATCAGTAGCCGCCAAGTCTGTCAATGGTGCTTTCTTGGCACCAGATGATGTCAACATCAATTGCAGCACCTTCCAAATTCTTTTATTCTCTTTTGTCACTTCAACCACATCCTACTTGTTATCCACCCAATCTGTGAATGGATGAGAATCTTCTAAAGTTTACTAACTTCCTCCACAGATTAATCATACTGGTCCCGAGACAATAAAAAGTCCTTGTAAAAAGCATCAAGCAAAAATCAATTCCCAACTCAAGAACTATTCAATTAGGCATCTTATGACAATACCTCACAACTAAACATGCCCATCTCCTAGTGTGGAATCCTCTCTGATGTCCCCATTTTTATTGCATCTGCATCATATCCTTCCTCTAAGCCCCAGCAAACTCAAAGGCAATACTTGTAGTTAAAGTTCTTCCCGTTTTTCAATTGCAAAAGAAAAATTCCAAGAAAATGTAGTCTTGTTTAATTTAAAAAAATGTCTATGTTAAACTCGTTTCTTCCCTTGATACACAGAAATTGCCTGTCTCGCCTTTGGGAAATGGGCTTTTTTGTTGTTCTTGTTTTCTGTCGCCCCAAGCAATTCACAAAGTAGGTGAATATTATGGTTTTGGTTAATTTGACCATTACGGCTTTGGTTAATATTACCTTTCCCTTACTCTCATTAGAGCTTTGACATCTGCCACTAGAAGCTTTGAATCATTTGAGGCAATTTAAGTTGAACTACAACCATGTGGTCTAACAGGAAATGTGGGGGATCTAGCAACATGACGCCAAAAGAAGTTTATTTCCTGTCATTTCAAAAACAAAATTTTATGTTGTTTCTTCTCACAAGAAAGTTCAGTGCCAGGAAAAATTACTGATGGTTAAGAAACACACTGCAAGCGATTTAAGAGAAGAATAGCCAGAATGTGACTTTTAACGTCTGTAAACATGGCCACTCTTGGTGCTGTGGGTGCATTATCACCATTTCATTCAATGGATGGTCCTCCTATCATATGAACTTAAACATGACTTCCATGTATTTGTCCTGACATACAATTTGGAGAATGATCTGATATAGTCGTCCTAGTATAAAGAGAAATAGTTTGTGCCAAACTATGCAATTTAGGGCTTGTTCGAAAGATGTATCTGTCGTTCTAGTGTGAGAAGAGATGTAGAGCAGCAAATTTGCTCAAGTGAGTTGCACTGAGCTGCTTACATACGGGTCTGTTTGGTAAACACTAAGTGAGGAAGATTTGGATTTTTACTACAAAATGAAATTCATATGGGAATCCATGCTCTTTCTTGTCCCCCTAGTAGGGGACAAATGTGTTTTGTTAGGTCAAGAAAGTGAGAAAGTGGAAAGTGAGAGAATACATAATAAAAATAAAAATATTATTATAATTAATTTAAAAATAAAGATGAATAGTAGTTACAATTAATTAATATTAATTAAACTTTTGTTAACTAATTAATTATCCTAATTATACAATAAAATAAATAATTATCTCAAATAATATTTAATTATCTTATTTACTTATTAATTACAATAATTAGATAATCCAAATAAACTTGGTCCAAATCTAGAAAGTACGGACACATCCAAACTTTTAGGCTTTGTCATGTCAGACATGTATCATAAACTCAACAAATATGTACGGGACACTCCATGAGTGGCTGCAAGTAAGTTGATGTACAGTTTTACTTGCATCCAACTAGACAGGGCCTTAGTGAAGCTCAATGTTGTATACACATGTGCATGGTGTATGTAGACACATACAAAGAAATATACACAAATCCGATGCATGTGTACACATTAACTTTTCACACTATACTATCCAAAACTTTGAACAAAAACCATATCCATTTTATCCTCGTCCAGTTATTATAGCTAGTTTTTTCTGTATCCTGTCTACAACTTACTTAGTAAAACCAAGTAACCAAAGAGTGTCATTAACTCATTTTTACTACTCCACAGAGCAGAAAGCTTTTCCTCCCAAGTTATCACCCTAACTCAAAAGTAGAGCCAAAATAAAAGAACATAAGGAAAAGAGCAACTGTAATGAAAATGAATAAATTTCACAGAAATGCTCCGTTTGATATGTTTTCTGAAAAAAATTTCTTAAAACATTTTTCAGGGAAGATGTTATAAAGTTGTTTTCTGGATATATAGATTCTGAGTTTGAGTTTGGTTACTTTCATCTGAAAATAATTTTTTTTTTAATTTTTTTAATTTTGTTTGGTTAAGTAAATTTAGAAAAGAATTTTTTAAATAAAATTATGTGTCATGTATTATTATTGACTCCGGCCAGCCACTCCGACCTCCTCCCTATGTCTCCGGCCAGCCACTCCACTGCAATATCTCGTGCACCACCACCACCACTAAACTGGCCCGATCTTCCACCACCACCACTGTTATACCGGCGAGGTTCGGCTCAATCGCTGGACAGAGCTACCAAGGATGGGCGGCAGCTCCGGAACGGTTTGACGTTGTTGATGGAACCGTTGACGACGTCCAGATCTAGCATCAGAACAGAAGAAATCGAGGTGGTGGTCACCGGAGAAGGAGATCAAGGACCGGCCGAGGAAGCAGGTGATCAAGGGCCGGCTCATGGAGAAGAAGATGGAGTAGACAGAGAAGAAACAAAAGTGTCAAGCCCGCCGTTGTTTCACCAGAGAAGAAGCAGGAAAAAAAAAATGGAGAAGAAGCAACAATATAAAGTGGTTTCTTCAATTTAGAGAAGTGTGCGCGGGGGGGGGGGGGGGGGGGGGGTGAGAGAAACGAGTTGAGAAAAGTGGGTTTTTTTGCTCTTTGAAAACGCGTTTAAATGCTTGTCTCCAATAAATTTTTTAGAATTTTTTTGGCAAAACATGCAGCCAAACAGACTTTTTTGGAGACTAGCATTCCTGCTCCGAAAACCAAGTTAAAAAATGTAAGCAAACAGACCCTTATTCTCTATGAAAATGCATCAAATTAACTTCCTTGTGGTGAACAATCTTTTTGACCACAAGATAAGGAATGTGTAAAGGAAAATACTAAAAGCTTGAATGTTGTATAGGACAGAAAAGAAAAAACTTAAACTTGAAACCACTCTAAAATGTGATTAACAAAAAGCTGATAGCCATCACTGAGTACCTTAATGATCGTCCTGTTTGCCGGAGAGAAGACTGCAAAGCCCGCCTTGAGTTCTGAATCCACGAATGCAACAGTAGTTTTTTTGCATCTGGTCTGTGCATAGCATCCTACATGTGCCTTCAATATTAGTGCATTGGCTTAATAAGTGACAAGTAGTGGGGGATTGTGTTGCTTTCTATGGTGAAAGAGAAGAAGGTTTGTTCATTAAAATCATACAGAAGGCCCAGGGAAGAAATTTAACTCTTTACCTTTTTGAAACACTGACGGAGAAAATCAGTAATATCAGGTGATAGGCCTTCAGGTATGGGAGGATGGACATCCTAAGAAACAAACAAATGAATTGTCAAAAACAAAACCATCAATGACTCGATTACAATATTTTTTATAACAAAATGTTAAAATATACTCTAAGAGAGTTTATCAATACAGAGGGTTAGTAACTACTAATTAATGCTGATATAAAAGAACAAACTCTACAGCAGATTTATCCCAAACTTGAGCAATGTGACTACTTCTATATGGATATAATTAAGAATTTCAGACATCCTTCAATAAATTGAAACAGAACACAAAGCCACGACAGCATGCAAACCATTTATAGTATTGGCATCACAGCCATTTCAGGTCATGTTTGTCCGACTTGGAAACTTGACATGTTCAGGTATTTCGATGTTGATTCCGTACAATACTCATTATCGCTTTTGTAAGATCATTATGCTGGACCCTAGGAAACTATTTTGAGGGAAAAAAATTGATTCACAATCAAATCGCAGAGTTCTGAAGCCCCATCAGTATGGTTGTTTCCTTCTAGTACAAGTTAGACCCTCTCAATAAGTTGGCATTTATTTAAAATGCCTTTCCTATATATCTGCACGATGCTTTTAATGTAAGCACTGCCACCAAGAAAAATATATGGCAATCAACTTAGAAAAGGGGTAAAGGGTGCCAACAAAAATGCAGATGTTGAATCTTGGAAATAGTACATAGAGCAAGATTCAAACCTGAGTCTAAACATATTTCCTAAATAGTTCATTGGTTCGGCAGCACAAAAGAAGACAAGAAAACACATAAAAATGAAAGAATGAGAACACAATGAGGCCTCAAAAATTCCTTTTGACAATAATGAGGCCTCAAATTAACAAAGTACAATATTTGATGATGTGAAATGGATAGATATTAAAATCTCAGTAGCTCTTACATCTTCCGTACATCACACATTCTTAGGTAAACCATAAGAAAGGAGTATCAAACAAATATTAACAAAAAAAGTAACATAGGCCAAAAGACAGATCATGTGATGTAAGGAACTAAAACAATACTCTCCAAATGAAATAGTACAACAATAACTGTGTTAGGCAGATGGAAACCTGAACAATTCGGAAAAGTGCAGGCATAGGTTGAAGATCATAATATGGTGGAACACATGTGAGCAACTCAATGACAGTGCAAGCAACACTCCAAATGTCTGATGCAGCACAAACCCCAGACATCTCAATAACCTGAGATGATAGGTAGACTTTTAGTAAGTTATTTTGTCATTCAATAGACATTCTACATAAACTGGATTTTGGTAGGAATCGTAGAAGTCAAAACCAAATCAGCAATCATAGTTCTGACCTTGTTATGATACTTCTTCCCCATGTAGATACACTAATTGAAGCATATTTACAAACTATATACACTAGTCTACATGTACGTGCTTTGCACGTATTTTAATTAATATATTATAAGGTCAGTTGTCGTCTTCCTGTGTTTTTCAGGTGATGATTATTCATGTGTGTATGTTTTCTTTTTAATATGCCAAGAGATTGGAAGTACGAATTTTGTTCTTTTTTTAATTTTCTATTGAGAATAATAACCTTTGGGAAATGGTAAGGACAAAAAAAATTATTACCATTGAACATGAAGAGTTGTATGAAAAAAGAAAACTCCATAGCATACAAACTTTATTGCTTCGACTAACATAAATGACATGCAAGTTGACATAATAACATCATGTTTATAAAAAAAATACTCAAGGGTATTTTAAGAATTCAAAAGTTTCACCACCAAGTTTTCCTATTATATAGTAGAATAGATTCCATTGGATGTAAGCAGAGCGATAAGACTACATCCATCATGATTCCAGAATGGAATTCCACTAAACTTCAAATTAACAAGGGTGCTTTGGATATTTTAGTATTGACGATCTTAAGATGATTTTCTATCTATGACTTACTTTTTCCATGAGCTGATTCATGTTGAAGGATTAGTGAAGGGAAAGACTTAATATGAAGTTGTAAGAAAGGATTTTATAAAATGTGTCGTGGATACAAACATTTCCCTTAATGAGCTGATCAACTATTCAACAAGGCCTGGCTTCACAAATACATACTTCATTTATCCAAAATGTTACAACCAAGTGGCCAGTTCTCTTATGATGCTATGTACAATAGTAAGTAATGCCTTGAAGGCTTGCAATTTGCAACTTATAGCATTATCACTATGTTAATGCTATATCAGTATGCTATATTAACATACTTAATTTAAAGTTTATAATCAAGAATTGTTCTTATATGTTTTTGTCGTTACAGTTACCTTAGGCTCCATTTGGCAGATCAACTCCAAGTTGTGTTTGATTAGAGTCATTAGACATGGGGAGAATAAAGTACTGGACTGTATTTAATATGAGGGTTGTCATTTGGACTCTGATAGGAACCAATCAAGTCTTACCCGTAACCTGACTTGGGAAGGTGGGTCCAATTCTCAAATGCAAAACCCGAGAGTCAAACCGGATTTTGTCCATCCACATAATAACTGGAGATAACATGAACCCAAGCATAATTTTGTTATGAATGAATCAGGTATAGTCCCCATGTAGGCAGCAGGGCCCACCAAAAATTGGTGTGGAACAGATTGAGTAGGGCATCCATGTAGAGACCTATATGCGACGTGAATGTGATGGTGTTCAGGCACACTGTCTCAGTAGACGACCCAAACAGGCCAAGCTCAACCCAACTTGACCAATACTTAAGATGGCTAGCATACAGACCCAGATCTGAGTTTGACTCTTAGCATAACAATACATGACCCAAGCCAACCAAATAGGAAAAATAGATATTAATTATGTGTTGATCATTATTACATTAAATGTTCAAAATATTATGTAGTAAGAAATAATTTGATCAAGCTATGAGAAGATCTACATCCGTTCCCACTTTGACTCCTATGCTATGATGACCTTAGTTTTCGCTCTTGACTGGGGTTTTGTTGGCTTCTAAAGTTGAGATTGTTTGGGTTTGATTATGTTTTGTCCATTGGGTTTGGATTGGTCACACCATTTGTGCTTGATTGGGTTAAACCCAAGTGTCCCTTATAGGTTTGGAACATTGGATTATGTTGGCTTATTGGTTTTGGTGGCGATATCTTGCTTAATGGGTTTTCGGAGGATTGGTTGTTAATGGTTTATTGGTCCACTATTGGATATTTTTTGTTGAAACTCACTTTGAAGAAGAATACCCATTAAGAAGATATTTTCATTTCAAATTCAAATCAAGATTACCCCTTGTCATTTTTTGAAATTTGAATATTATCATCAAGTCTCTGAACCATTTATGGTAAGATTTGATTATATCTCCTAAATTAAAAATTGTGCAATTGCGGGTAGGTTCGATGTATCTTGAGATCTACAGTTGAGATTAATCTCACCTTAATTAACTTCAACCTAAGGCTAAGATAGATTATGGGCTAGTCCTTGGAATCACGACCTTGAACTAGGAGAGTTCCTGGTGTATATCATCCTTATCACTCGAGGGTGTAAGGCTATATCCACGTATGCTGGGAATCATTGACCAACATGCTGATGCAGAGATGTTGCATACTAATGAGTTGTGTTGCAGGACCCTAGAGTAGTGGTATTAACTCTTGTTTTCCAGAGAAGGATAACGACACTTAAATACACGCATATATCTTGTGTGCCTAATACTTGTTTTGCAGGGAAGGACATCAATCTTTAGAAATTATCTATTAATTACTAATCCTTGTTTTGCTGAAACGGGCTCCAATGCTTAATACAATTCTCTTTACTTAATCGCATTATCATATGTCGCTTCAATTATCATAATGATATTTCAATGTTTTAAAAGATGACAAAGACCCTTAAATTGGGTTATACGAGAAAGGGAAAACAAATATGAATGTGGATGCTTGATACACAATACGGATGGTCTAAATGGGATCTCACATTATTGATTAAAAAATGGGATTATCATGGATTGTTGATAAGTATTGATTAAGAAATTGGATTAACATGACTTGTTGATAAGTTATGGACTTGAAATGGACGCAGGAAAAAGAGAATAGAAAGATCCACCTAATTAATAAGAATGTCTTTGCTTATATAATTATTGTGTTAGATTTTAGGTGGGTTGGGTTTTGCCACTCACCAGTGCATTTTATGTACCGAGTCTACTGACAGACCACATTTCAGGTATGATGGATGAGGCAGAGGGATCAAGGCAGAAGACTGACTTATTCTAGTTCGAAGCAGTTTATTTGAAGGTGTTTTATTATCCTAAGTATTGGGCATAATATATGGAACAATTTAGTGGAATAATTTCTTTGAGACATAATCCATTAATTCTTAGACAA
Organism: Iris pallida; assembly: GCA_029216955.1. Lineage (NCBI taxonomy): Eukaryota > Viridiplantae > Streptophyta > Magnoliopsida > Asparagales > Iridaceae > Iris > Iris pallida. The sequence goes on from JANAVB010004600.1 coordinate 7,225,242, forward strand.
TAAGACAAAGAATACAGCCTAATGGTAACAAATAGAACCGTAACATATAAGATCAGTCTTAAAATTCTTTATAAAAAAAAGCTAAGATCAATGTAAATCAGTCTTAAAATTCTTTATAAAAAAAGCTAAGATCAATGTAAGATCGAGATGCAATTCTATCCAATGTTTTAAAAAAGATTACTCCATAATGGAACCACTTAATATAAGAGAAATTTTGAGTGGCACCCCACTTTTGTTTACCATATTTACGGTGCACCCCACAGTTTTACAATAATGTAAGGTGCCCCCCACTTTGGACGGAAACTTCAAAAAAAAATTGACCAAAATGCCCTTGGCCATTCCTCTTTCTTCATTCACTCTCTCTTTTCAATTCCTCCGTCATCGCTAGGCACTTCGAAATCTAGGGTTTCAATGGAGTCCGGTGAGTACCTATGAGCTCGATCCATGGACTGGGGTTTCATCGTCGTCGGAGGAGGGCCCCCCCCCCTCTCGCGGCTCACCCCCCTCCCACCCTCCCGTCTCTTTGGAAGAACTGACATCCATATCCGGCGGGCCTCTCCGACCTCTCCCGCGGAGCTCCCGGCCGATCAGCCGTAGCAGCGCCGGCGGGCCGGAGACGGGAGGGTGGGAGGGGGGGTGAGCCGAGAGGGGGTGGGGGTGATGATTATGGTGGAGATGGTGATTATGGTGCTGGTGATGGTGGTGATTATGGTGGTGATGGTGCCGGTGATGGTGGTGGTGGTGATGGGGAGAAGAGAGGAGGGGGGAGCGGAGAGAGGAGGGGGGAGAGGGCACGTCGGCGGCGGGGAGAGGACAGCCACGGGAGATGGAGGACACGGGAAAGAAGGCAGGGGTATTATGGTCAAAAAAAATTTGGTCAAAGGAGTTGACCGTGAATTTTTGACGGTTTCCGTCAAAAGTGGGGGGTATCTTACATTATTGTAAAACTGGGGTGCACCGTAAATATGGTAAACAAAAGTGGGGTGCCACTCAAAATTTCTCTTAATAACATTACTTCTATAATATAAATGCGAAATTATTTGTGGTAGTTGGGAGAAGTGGCCTTACTACCACCCATGACATAGTTCATTAACTGGGCACTGGAATTACAAAATACAACTTATTTCAACAAGGTAATTCATAATAACATATTTTAACAATTGATGCTATTCTCAACACCCAGAGACAATCAAAACATGCTCTTCATTGCATGTATTATACTGCCTCAATAATTACAAGTTTAAAGAGCCTAGTAGGAGACAACTTGGTAAAGCAGGTAATGCTCTGTCTATTTTTCAGACTTACGAGCACCATAAAAGCATCACATAACAATTGTAAGAAGAGAAGCTTACATTCATGATATAAGCAGATGATGTATCAATTCCTGATATGGCTGCACAGAATAATCTACCCACTGGAGGGATTTATGTTACTATATAAAGTAAAATTAAGGTTTATGAAATAATAGTATGTTTAGATATTGTTTGAATCATACAAATGCTCTTTGATTGAAATAAAGGTTGCCACTAAAACCAACTGAAAATCCATGTGTAGCCAATTATAGGGGTGAGTATTCGGTTATATCGGTTTAAACCGAACCGAAAATACCAAAACCGAATTCAAAATTTCATAAACCGAACCGAATTGAGGATAAACCGATCTAAACCGAGCTGATTAATTCAGTTCAGTTTAATCGGTTTAGTCGGTTTTTTTTTATATACGGTTTTTCAAGTATGGGTAATGGTATTTTCGTAATTTCGCTTACCCTAATCGGGTTTCGGTTTTAGACCGAACCCGAAATGCATAACCGGACCCGAAACCGATAACCGATTTAATCATCCACTCAAACCGAACCCGAACCGAATATTTTGAGACCCGACCCTATTTTCTTATTCGATTCGGTTCGGGTCGGGTCTCGGTCCAAAACCCTTTAATGCTCACCCTTAGCCAATTACAATCGTTTACCTTCATGCTTGATTGCAAAAGGGATTATTTAAAATGGTCAAGGTTTCCTAAAAAAATGCATGACCCCTTGACATAACTCCACTAAGGATTCATGTCTTAACAATAAATTTCTTGACTACTTTTTAGGACTAATTGCTCTTGCTATTTATACTTACTCGATAAATACTGATTTGGATTTCATTTTGAAACCTTAATCCTCATCATCGTATATAAAACGTGGGATAAGGATGACAACCAAAATTTAATCTCAAATATACATTTACCACCCACTAGAAGAAGAAGGAATGCTTAAGACTCAAATTATCTCTTTCCAATCATATCATTGTAACTAAGCGCTACCAAATGCTCATTTCAATCATCGCCACCATCATGTTCATCCTATATCAACGCCTTTAATTAGGAACATGGATGGAATCTTCGTGCTAAAAATGTTCAAACCGAAATACCAGCGGACAATTCACCCCATCTCCACCAACCCTGCCAACAAACAACATTTAACAACGATAGTTACTTTACCAAAGAAGATATCCCTTTCGATAAGTGAAGTTATTAGCATCCTAGTAATGTAATTTACCGACTTACTGGACTATTGCAAATCACATCATCTTATCTAGACACTTTTCTAAGCTACAGAAACTTGGTTTCATGAGTTTAAACTTTAAACTACATGACTAAAAGAGTCGTTTTGCCGACCTACCAATTTGTGTTTCAGGCTTCATAATAACGTACCAACAGCACAAAGAGTTGGCGCCAGGTTGATGGTTGATCATAAAATCTTTGCTATTTCTTTTGTGGATATTTTACATTCTCCACAGCCGACCCCATTCTAATGGAAGAAGGCTTGGATAATGATGATAATGATGACGAGCATCTAGTGTTACTAAGGGTGCCAAATTTGACCCTACCCATTTACCCGGACAACAAATGAGGCTCCTCACGTGGGTTTCGTTGTGGTATAGACGGGGTCCAGCAATAAACGACCCGACCTGCCACCCTTGTTTCCTATTTTGCATTGTAAGAGAACTAAATGTAAATTTACTACTTGATTTGGTTCAGGAAACTTCCTAATGCTCAATAAATGTTTCTAAGACAAAGTTCCGTTTACCCAATTGCTAGTGGTATTGCATACTTTTTCTTTATACTTCTTTTAAATTTGTTTATGTACTTCATTTTTCTGCTGGCAGTAAGGTCAAACCAGTCAACCAGGTCAGGCCTGACCCAATGAGGCCTGCCAAATAAACTGGCCAGAGGGATGGGATCAGGTTGACCAGTAATTCCCATGGGTGTTGGAGTGCAGCCTAAATGGATTAAGCAAAAAAAGTTCAGGTTCTTGTTGAGCAATGACAGGACCCGGTTACCACCCTAATATCTTTATTTTGTTCTTCAACAATTCCACATTCTTGCTCCCATTACATGTTATGAATTGATGGTCACAGTGAAAACAGTCCAATAACTTCCATTGTACTAAAAGAGGTAGCCAAGTAGGCCATAAATTTCTCAGATGGTAACAAATTAGCAATTTACTACACAAAGACACGTGGCAAAAAACAATGGTGTTGTCGATCACGGTACACAATGAGCCGAAGTTATGATAAAATCACCTGATCTAGAAAGTGATGTGGCATTATGAACCTTTAACCTAGAAAATGCACATGATATACTGGAGTACGTTGACCTACTGGGTCATGATTTTTGGAGCATACATCATCATTATTAAAATTTATTACCATTCAAAACAGGGTCATCTATGAGTGTACAATTGGGCACAGAAGCTCAACGACACGGTCATCTATGAGTAGAAAGGGTTCATAGAAGCTCAATGACACGTAGCTATCACATTGATCGCACAATTATTTTCATGATGTACTTACAATGAGGGGAAGATGATTAGAACAACAAATTGAACTTTTAAGACAAGAAATAAGCCAAAGAGACAAAATGAACAAATTTCAATCATGATGCAAATACCACGTAGGCCATATATAGCTCAAACTATACATATGAAATAATGAAATTTTAGCAAATTGTTTCTGTTGTTGATTGCACTGTGTTACAAACTTATAACTAGAGAACCTGATTGAATGATAAAATTATGATCATAAGCTATATAATCATTACCAAAAGTACCTTAAGGTTAAAAGAGTAAATAATTACAGTGGTAACAATAACTTTGTATATATGGTTAAACAGTATTAACACATTCTTCACTTTCTTTCCTCTTGTACATCTTTTGTACTTGATCGGTTCTAACACAAAACCTGATGTTGACATTGACGACGAAATTTTGATTTAAGTTTCCTATTGTTTTTAAATCATTTACCACAAAAACCATACTATATCTCAGTTTAAACAATCCACCATATAGATAAAATCATATAGAATGGTCTATATCCTTTATTTATGATTAGCTATCACTTTAGCATTCTGACTCAGGTAGTTTCGCTTATCCAGTATTCATGAAAAACTTTGCCATTATTGTACAACTTAAGTCCTTTACATTGTACAAATATTGTTGGAACTAAAAGAAATATTTAACTACTTACCTCTGGTGCCATCCAATATGGCGTCCCAACTACTGAATGTGTATTAAGATCTGCTTCATTTAATTTTGTGGCAACTCCAAAGTCTGCAAGTTTAACAAGACCCTGGAGAAAGATCAGATATGAAAATACAACATAAGATTTGACTTATGAACCAAGACAAGATAAAAACTGTAGAAATGTATATTGCGACCTCAAAATAAGCTCCCTGACATTACATAATCTAATTCAGTATTATATTACCAACAAAATAGCAGGTAATATTCAGGTTCCTGAGTAATATATTTGACTTGTGTTGGAGCAAATGATTTGTTTGATGTATCATGTGATTTCTACTTAAATTGCTTCTGACAATGTTCCATGGACAGGGAAATGGTGTCCATATCATGTCCGTAGACTCCGTAAAGATATCAGTGTCCATGGCGTGCAACATAGGTAACTACTTACTATACCTATTTGAAAGTGTCCCTATCCACCAAATCTTTATTGTGTCCTTGTCCGTATCCATGTCCGTGTTTGTGCAACATAGGTTCCTGGTATGCTAGTTTTGCTATTTGAAACATTAGACGTGGACTCTCCACGTTATCATATACTGTGCATAGGGCATGACAAGTTATGACATGGTCAGCTCAATGTTATATAGTCTAGTGAGGATAGTCATTAAATTAGTGTTTACATAAATGAGCCTGAATCTGGATTTCATGGCCTATACTAATCTAAGTCAGTTGGGAAAGTCCTCAAGCCTAACAACAATAAAGACTTGAATCTTCTCAAGAACCGCTTACTCGCTAAGGGTAGCAAATGGCATGTCCATTTTCACACTCCTCAACTCAAGTTCATTTAGATGTAACTTAGTTCTAGCAGCGTCTTTGACTAAGACCATATATTCTTCCTAATGAATCCATTGCACATGTCCAAACCACATTAGACTATTTTCTCTTACCTTACCCCCAATTTTGCATTCTTCTGCTCTCGGCATGTCTTCAAGATGAATGTGATACCCCATAGCAGATCATATAATTTTACCTCCTCATCTAGACTCTTTCCTATTCTAGGGCTTGGTTGGATGAGGTTAAATTGCATAACCAAAAAGGTAAAGGTAGCTAAGTTTCAGCAGGCCTTCTAGTATTATGGCAAGGCCATCTCTTCGTCATAGTTACCATGGCTAGGAATTTGGTACCAGCACAAAGGATTGACATCAGAAGACTCCACTCTTAAAACTTTGTTAATTCTCTTGCAGAGTTTTCTTGTTTCCATACCTTACCTAATTCTTCTAAGAGAAGATTGGAGGAGGATAATTACCTAAAATGGCACAATCTACAATATCCAAAGACTACATTAGTGAATATTATTTAATGTATTGCAAAAGACTACATTTCAGCTATGCTCATTTCTTGAACATGTTTCTAATTGAGTGAATATTATTTAAGGAGATAGGCGATAATATAAGGTAAAATAACTAGAATTCAGCAGATGGTAATCTAAGGAGACAGTCCTCAAAATAGATGATTCAAAAGATGAATATAAAGGCTTTGTTGTTGGTAGAATTATTTCCCTTGGTCTATCACCTTTCACATGATTGTTCATCCTAATATCTTGCAGATAATGACAAAATAATGTTGAGGGGAAAAAGAAACTTTGCATGCCTCGTGCATAGGCTTTAAGGTATTCTTAAAGAGCTAACTCTTAATACATGAGTTGAGGGGAAAAAGAAACAAATAAGGCTTTCCAAATATGAGTGCAATCAAAATTGCTATCAATATAGTACAAAGAAAAAGGTCAGGAAACTGAAATATAAGACTCATTTATCTGGACTTATAGAACTAATCAAAAGTTTGAGAAATGGAGGTCACAGCATCGTCAAATTGGACAGTGGTGCGGATGGTCTCACTAGTAAGGTTTTATCTTTGGATGGCGATGAGCCAGCATAATACATGAAAATAGGTCTCCATTCTTACGGTGATTTAATTTAAAGCAAAGACAGCTCCTTTTTGTTCCTTTACGTTTTTTGAATTTTCTTCCAACTATAAATAGGTTATTGCATAGTTGGACTCATATGATCATTATCCTATAACCCATAAAAACTGCAAACATGTCTACATTCCATATTCAGTGTAAAAATGAACAAATCCCAATACGGCATGTAAAGATAATTAGACTCGACATTAGCTATTCAACATAATTGTGAATGGATCTTTTGCTAACAGAGGAAGAAATCGAAGATTGAGCATCACTGCCTAGAACTATCTATAGTTCCACAGACTAGGTCATTGGATATGTATTCTAGGACTGTCTAAAATAATACTGAAAATTACATGAAATATTGAAACATTACCTCTTTTGTTGTCAAAATATTTGCACCCTTAATATCTCGATGAATGACACCTTGCTCATGCAGATACACCAAACCTTCCAAAACCTGACCAAGGATAATTAATGAACAAAGAATAAAGGAATGGAAAAGTGAAATGGAAGTAGCCAGTAGATGATAAATATGAACAATTAAGTGGAAAAAAAACTGTTAACTTGCACGTACCTGAGCAATATAAAGAGCCACCAATGACTCTGGGAAGGGCCCAAACTTGTTGGGCTTGATGATGTTCGCAAGTGAACCATTCTCCACATACCTACATATGAACCAGTAGGTTTGAAATGCAGATTTTTCCACTTTATTCCAATATGTAGCAGTAGTGCTACACTGGAGAAATAAATTCACATGATAGAGTGATTGGGTAAAGATCAATTACTCTAGAATGATGTGAAGGTGGGTCTTCGTCTTTAAAGATCCAAGATACTTCACAATATTTTTGTGGTTAAGATTCTGCAAGCAAGTTCCACAGCCAAATGCAAGAGTATAAGAAGATGAATTTGTAAGTACGGTCCATAACTTTGGTGTCATATATGACTAGGTTCCAACCACTTGTGGTTAATAGAACTTACAAAAACGGAGCATGCAACTACTACCTTGACCTATGAATCCATAATTAGGAAAGCAAAAGGGTCTGCCTGAAACAGATCACGACTCCAAAAACCAAACCAATAAGGAGAGGTCTCCCTGAATTTGATGAATAGCCAATACGAAACAAAGTTTCTGGTTTAGATTTGTGCAAGAATTCAATTATAGACTGGCTTTAGCAATAAGGAATGCACCTAGAAAAGTGAGGCATAGAAGACTTTTCATGGTACAAAATAAACTCTAAAATCTAAACAGAAAGGGATGATAATTTAGTTTTTCCTTTTTAAAACAAGAAGAGAAAATTCAAAAATAGGGGAAGAAGAAAGAATAAATTAATGAAAAGGTAAACAGTACCAACAAGAAGTAAGCTTCTCTTCCACAATTCTTTATCGTAATGAACTCTATGTAAGGTCTATGCTTACAATACAAGAAAGAAATGGAAGAACTAAACACCTTCCCTAAAAACAAAAAGAAACTCAATTAACATTTTCTAGGTCTACAAAACCAATATGATTTTGGAATTCTTTGTATCGCTCCCCTATGTTACCTGGACTCGGCACTTTAGGCAGAGGTACCAGGGTCGACATGACCCGACACAGATACAGGATCCGGATCGGACTCGTCAATGTGACCAACATCCACGACAAAATGAAGAAGAAGAAGAAGAAGTTCAGGGTCGAAGGCATGCTCAAAAAAATAAAAATAAGATGGAAAAACAAACCTGATAAATCATAAAATCTGAAGGAGTACTAACTTTTATCTTGATTTGGTAGCTGGACTTGGCAGACCTTGTCATACGAGAAAGGTTAGTACCTGGACTTATCCATGTTGTAGTAGGCTATAGTTGGACTTGGCAGACCTTATCATATGGGAAGGGAAGAGATGAAGATATTCCCATATGAGAAAGAGAAAGCACAAGTGAACTATTCTTTTAAGGAAGTTAAAGGGACTCACTAATGAACTAGTAGTTTATTACTTTATTTTTCATATAGGAAAGCTTCACTAGTAGTTTATTTTATTTTTTAGATGAAGATACAGACCTTGTCATATGAGAAAGGTTCACTAGTAGTTTATTTTCAAGGGAGCTGAAGGGACTCTTATCCAACTTTACGATAATCTTAACTATATAATTACCATAGTTTGTAGTATCAGCCGATAATGATCTGATACAGCTAATAGCGATGTGGTTTGGCATGTCCCGATTCAATACCGACCGATACCATATAATGACCGATATTGACATTGGGGGTTCTCTTTTTCGGTCAATTCGATAAAAAAAATTGAACAAAAAAGACCAATCAACAAGGATGTAAAAGCATAGTAAGGTTGTAAAAGAATGTGAAAGAATAAAAGTATATCACCATGTAAACCTATCGAAAAAGGTGACTATTATTCATTCAATTTCAAAACTACTAAAAAACAATACTGGAAATATTTAAGCTTATGCCTAAATATATAAAATATTTTCTAAAATGTTAATAATTTATTAAGGCTTAATTGTAACTTGATACCCTCAACTATCACCATTTTCAACTTGATACCCTAAACTTTTTTACTCAACAACTTGATACTCTCAACTATCACCGTTTTTCAAGTGCATACCCTAAAATAAAAAAATTCCAGAAATACCCCTGCCCCCTCTCTCTCTCCGGTGATGCCTCTCCCTCCCTCTCTGGCGATCGATACCTCCTCCATCATCTCCGGCGGTGCGCGACAATAAAGACGGATGGTGGGAGGAGGGGGTGGGGATGCGGGTGGGAACGGGAGGGGGGAGGGGGACGGCGAGAAGAGGGTGGGGGCGGCTGTGGGAGGGGGCAGATGGAGGAGTGGCGGGAGGAGGAAAGCGCACGGGAGATGGGACGGCGAGAGGAGGGTGGGGGCGGCCGTGGGAGGGGGCAGATCGGAGGAGTGGCGGGAGGAGGGAGGCGCACGGGAGATGGACGGCGAGAGGAGGGTGGGGGCGGCCGAGGGTGTTGGCCGGAAGAGGGGTGAGGGGGGCAGCAATGGTGGAAGGGATGGGAAAGAGAGATGTAAGGGTTTTTCGGAAAAAAAAAAAATTCAGGATATCAAATTGAAAAAAAAAAGTTTAGGGTATCAAATTGAAAAACGGTGATAGTTGAGGGTATTAAGTTACAATTAAGCCATTTATTAATAATTTTTGCTTTCCAATACCCAAAAAAAATCCAATACTCTGATCCGAAATCATCGATATTGTCGATACTGTCAATTCTAATACTCGTAGGAATGGTCTGATACTGATTCCGATATTGCGAACCTTATTAATTACAAATAGTGTATTTTGTATCATTTATTAATATGTTGACATACAAATTTAATGTGGTTAATGTGGCATGCATATTTAATGTGGTGAAGCATCCTGAATTAAAGTATCTGAAAAATACATATTTGGATTTAATATGGTGCATGCATATTTAATAAGGTGTTATGCACTTTAGTATTTTTTTGGATTAGACATCTTCAACATACATTTTGAGATGAGAAAAAATTAAAGCTTCATATTTACTTAGCAAATATATTTATTTTAATAGCCGTATTCCCGTATCTAAAATTTGGATCCTTTTTAGCAGAGTCTGTGTGTCCTTCAATTATGAGTTTGGAAGGCCTGGCTCTTGTATATGTACCTGTACATACCCACACCGTACTCGAGTCAAAATAACATAGCCGCTCCCTGTGACTTCGAAATATAGTACAGTTCCCTATGATTTTTAAAATTTGATGAAAGTCCCATAATTATTTGTAATTTATAACAACTCCTTACAACGTATGTGTGTATATATATATATATATATATATATATATATATATATATATATGTTTTGTACAACCTTTACACGTAATACCAATGACACTTGTCATGCTTGCAGCTAAGTCAAGCCACGTAACTGACCCGAATAACATGTGGCCCACTAAACCTTTCACACGTGGAGACGTGGCACCCTGAGGAAGGCTTATATATAATGGTTTATAGTAGCAAAAACTTGTGCTTTTGTTGTGATCCGAACCCGCTATTAACAAAAAACCTCAACTCGTACCTTAGCAAAGCTCATACTAACCAACTTCTTTTTGCATATTTTCGATTATAATTTTATTTACTATCTATTTGACGACAAAAAAATATCATCCCTATTTATTAATTAATATCTTTTTGAACAACTATTCCCTTAACTCTATCTTTCTTTAGAATATTTTCTTTCAAATTTAAACTTAATTTTCTTCTAAAAGCTTTATTGTTTTAAAAAACATAAAATTGTTGTTCTTTTGATACTTTCTATTCTAAATTTAATTTCCCTTTAAATAATTTATCTATTTTACACCTAAAGTTGTTTCTCTTTCAAATACTCTCTTAAATAGTAAATCTAATTTTATTTATATTTTCCCTTAGATACTAAATATATATTTATTTTCAAAGCTTTTTCTATTAAAATTATTTTCCTAAAATACAATGATATATTATTTTAAAAATGTGAAATATCTCTAGCTATAGGATTTTAGCAACCATTCATCTCACGCCATTGGTCAGATTTAAGATTTCATAAAAATATTTACAACTCTTTAGAAATAGTTACAGTTGTTTATAAATGTGTACAGTTGCTTATAAATGTTTACAAATGTTTAAAATATTTTACTCAATTCGTAAATGTTATACTCAATTCGTAAATGTTATACTCAATTAGTATATGTTTTACTCACTTCGTAAATGTTTTACGCATTTCGTAAATGTTTTTCTCACTTAGTAAATGTTTACGCAATTCATAAATGTTTTGCTCATTAAGTAGATGTTTACACCTTCTTACTTATGTTGTACTCAGGTACGGCACAACCTTCAATTGTGATGAATCATACAATTCGCGAATTGGATCAGCTAGAACGCTCCCAATAACACGACTGGTTGGCAGTATCATGTTGCAAGTGGTGTACTAGCTAATACGAGATGTCTAGAGGGGCTCAAGTGTGATTCTCAATTAAGTCCGACTTCATTTGATATATTGAAGGATAATAATGATGGTTTGAGATACGTACAAATTACTGAATCAAATGATGAAATATTGAAGGTACATCCAAATCCCAGCACAAGGTAAATATTATAGCAAGAACATGTCCATGCAGAAAATGGGATGTGTTGCCAAATATCATGTACATGCGTGTGCATTTATGTGACTTCTAAATCAGAATTGCTACTACTTCTGATGAATTTTACATATTTCTAAAAAATCTTAAGTCTGACAAATGGGGTGAGATGAGCAAGGTTGTAAAAGGCGCTAGGCGTTAGGCGGGCGGCCACCCACTGCCTAGCCCTAGACCGCCTAGGTGGTGCCTAATTCTAGACGGGTGCAAAAAAAATTAAAAAAAAACTACTCAGAAAGCTCACAAAAGAATCAGCAACAGCAAAAATAAGTGTTGGTCTTGCCGTTTAGTTTTGATGTTGAGCTTAATTATATAGTAGTTCACTAGCATATTATATAAATAATCTTTTGAAAGCAGCATTAAAAACAAGTATTGGGTCTTGAGCTAATTCAGAGCTACAAATAAAATAATGTCTATCAAATAAAGTTAGTAACCAGTGGCAGTCAACAAAAGTTGGGTCTGGAGCCAATTCACAGCCATTAAAAAACAAATGTAAACTATGATGTCATCATTCACAGCCCATGCCTAGTATTTATTATTCTCGTCAATCCACTTTGAGGCCCTATCCCATGTTGGCACGTGTCAACTCACTTTGACCTTCCCATGCCTACTACTGCTCTCGAGTTCTTATTTTTATTATTTTGAAAATCCTGCAACAGTAGTACCCCTCTCCTCCAATCAATGGCATGTCTCCTCCCATGTTTGTCCCTGTACCAATTCTCAGTCACCTACTCACAAAAAGAAGAAAAAGAAAAAGACTCACAGGAAAAGAAAACCATTAGACGAATAAAAGGAGAAGAAGACTCGGGAGAAGCATGAGAAGAAGAAGAAGAAGACTTACATCAGCAGAAGGAAAGGAAGAAGAAAAATGAAAAGAAAAAGAAGACGACTAAAAAGGAGAAGATAAGCTTACCTCTTCTGTCGTTGCTTCTTCTTCTCCTGTTGCTTGCTGCTGCCGCTCCTTCTGTTGTTGTTGCTCTTCTTTTGGTGGGCGGCTGCCTTCTTCCCGAGTCGTCGGCGCCTAGGCGGCCGCCTCTCCGCCTGGAGCCGCCTAACGCCGCCTTTTGGTTGCCGGCGCCTAGAGGCCGATTCCGACCGTTTCTTGGGCGGTGGGTGTCGCCCAATGCCTAGGCGCCGCCCAATCCCGATTTTTAGAACACTCGAGATGAGTGGTGGCTAAAAATTATGGCTAGAGATATACATTATTTTTTAAATAATGTATTCTTGTATTTTAGAAAAATAAATTTAATAGATAAAGTATTTAAAAGAAAAAATATATGTAGTATTTAAGAGATAAAGCAATTAAAAGAAAATTATATGCATATATATATATATATATATATATATATATAATTTAAGAGATCAGATATTTAAATATAAATAAAATTAGATTTATCATTTAAGAGAGGAAGTATTTGAAAGAGAAACAATTTAGATATAGATATAAATTATTTAAAAGAAAATTAAATTTAGATTTAAAAGAGAGTATTTAAAAGAAAAACAATTTTACATTCTTTTAAAGAAATAAAATTTAGAAGAAAATTAAGTTTAAATGTAAAAGAGATTCAAAGAGAGATATTGTTAGATTAAGTGTATAGTTGTTCACAAAGATAATAGTTAATGATTACGGAAGATTCATTTTGTTGTCAAATAGACAGTAGATAAAATTATGACAGCAAATATGGAAAAGGAAGTTGATAAGTGTCACCTTTGTTAAGGTACGAGTTAAGATTCTTCGGAGGTAGTTGGTTTCATTCGCAGAAAAAACACAAGTTTCTACTACTAAAAGCCACTATATAAGCCTTACTGGCAGGGTGCCATGTCGTCACGTGTCAAACGTTTAGTGGGCAACATGACATTTGGGTTAGTCGCGTGACTTAACTTGGCTACGTCGCAAGTGGCATGCACGTATAAAGGTTGAATAAAAATATTTAAAGAGGTCTGAGAAATTACAAAAAAATTTATGTGGACTTTCATCAGATTTTTGCCATGTCGCCTCGTGTCAAACGTTTAGTGGGCAACATGACATTTGGGTTAGTCGCATGACTTAACTTGGCTACAAGTGTCGCAAGTGGCATGCACGTATAAAGGTTGAATAAAAATATTTATGTGGACTTTCATCAGATTTTAGTAGTCATAGAGAGCTACGCCATATTTTGGAAAGTCACATGGAGCCGTAAAAAAGTCTCATGATTCTCCTACGTGACGACCCCTCCTATTTACAATTTCTTTATTTTTCAACTTTTGACATATTTTCCTTGCCCTTCAATTTGTATTGCATGGACACATTCTACACAACATATTTTAGACATGGTGACACGGATTCAGTACCTATTTCGGTGCCATATTGTATTTCGGAGTGTCTGACACAACACGTTATGAATTTTGGAATATCCATGCTTCTTAGCCTTCAATATAAACGAGCTTTAACTATTTAATTCCAATAAATAACTTAAGGGAATCCTAGATCCCATTTAATCTTTATTTACTTAGAATTATCGCAAAATACAAAAAATGTAAGTTATAATATGTTAATTTCCAAAAGAGAAATATTCTTAATTTAAACTAAAGAATAAATTCTGACTAGTTCTCCTTGTTGAGTCTCGCTCACATGACGCACTCCAACAACTATTATATGTAAATCCAGCCGATTTTTTAGATTTGATATGATGGGCCAGTCTCTTAAAGTCGATGCTTATAGTCAACTAAACGCTCTTTTATTCCAAATTGTATTATTTAAGTTGTTATGGAGGGCAAAGATCTAGGACATGCACTATTCGACTAAAACTCAATTACCAAACTGAACTGAGCCAATTTGTCAATTTGGTTCGGTTTGGATATGATAGCTTCAATTTCGGTATTCTTAAAATTTCCAGTAATGGTTCTTGCTTCGGTAGAGGACTAGGACTAGGACTAGGACGGGAAGTGATTAAGCGAGAAAAACGCTCAGAACTATTATGCAATTTAAATTGGGAGAACATTAACAAAGCCAAAGGGCTTATTACAAAATTATTTGGTTTAGGGGTATTCTAAACATATAGCAATTAACAAGACTAATGGGACCTACCCCAAAAATAGAAAAATGTAAGGGGCTTATACAAAGACCTTTTACTTGTTCAACTTTATTACAATTTGTCATTCCCTAAATAATATAAATGGAATATAAGGCTATAACCCTTAACTAAAGAGAGAAGCGGCATCTCTTTCGCACTCTCATTCCTATTATACTTTGGTGGTATCGACGACTTCGAGAGAGACATTGGAGGATCTCGTCTTTGAGTGTCGACGACTTAAGAGGGTGGTAGTATCGGCGATATCAACCTTGAGCTCTTCGATTGACGATAAACACCAGTGCAATCATTGACGACAACAACATGCTAACCATAACTTTGACTTCGACGGCAACTTCTAGAGGTAAAGTAGTTTTTGTTTTTATTCCCTATAATATTTAGTTTACTTTTTGTGAACAATATCAGCAAGTATCGGTCGAAATCCGATACTGGCCTAACACCATCAGATACCTATCATGAGTAGCCAATGCTTTCATGAATTGAGATCTGAGACCCCATGAATCGACCTGGTTTTGAATTGTACCTCCCAATTCTCATCCAAAAGATGGGCCAAAACGTAAAGATTTCGGCTGAATTCTTAACCCTAGCAAAGATGACCACTAGAAGTTACTTGTATCTTGAAATGAAAATGTTGGAACTCTTCTAGTATAGTGTGGGGTTGTTTTGGGTAGTGGTTGTTGCACGTACAGCAAGTTGAGTATGGAGATGCTCATTATCACTCTCTCCATTTAGCTTAGTAACACTAACATTATTCACCTCCTCAGTCTCGCAATTTTCTTCTTCAACACCTTCATCAACAAAAAATCCTTTATCCCAGATTTTTGAAGTCATCTTCAGCCCCTTCAAAAATAGAACTTTGTACGAGGCATAAGGCTTCCTTCTGAAGGGCCCGTGAAAGATAACCCCTTCCCACACTTGAAGGATATTCGTGGTGTTGCGTATATGTTCCATTGTGGACCTAGGCCAAAGGAATGAAGTAGTGAAGATATTGATTGCACACCACGTTCCTCTGGTCCACGTTGCTCTGGTCAACGTTACAAAAATCACCAATCAAAAGTTCTCCTCTTAGATCTCTTTTGCAATTTAGTAGGTCTCAAAATCTCAGGCTAATGGTGGTGAGTTAGGAAGATAAGATAGTGGAGCAACAAGATGTGGTGCTCAAGTCATAAAGACATGGTGGCAATATGTGCAATAGCATCATCTTGGATGTAGTAGTGAACGATAAAGCCAACTCCAAGTGTGGCGAGGGCAGTCAAGGTTTACCCTTAAGGGCTTCCATAAGCATTGCCAACCAAGATCTCTAAAAGTTTGTAAGAAGGAAAAAGTTCCCAATTTGCTTGATCTCCTAGACTATTTTCTCCAACCAACTAATTCTTTTCAAGACATCTAGATAGGATTCCATTAACATATATTAGAAGAAAAAAAAAACTATCAATAACAAATTGGATGAACCACTACAAGTGAGCAAACAAGATCAAGAGTAGGAAAGGAAAGAGATTGAAAATAACCTAAGTAGGGATCCTGGTACCAAGGTCCAAAAGTGATGAGTAAAGGATCCTTCGGTGGTCAAATATTTTAATGAGAAGGGATGGACACCTTCTTTAACTTTTCTTTGGATTCCAAAGTAAGGGTTGACAGATAAAGGCAGAAAGACAAAAGGATGATAGAATTTTCTAATAACAAGATTTCCCCAAATCTTCTCCCCTTGTGGCCTTTTAAAAGCTAAAAAGTAAAAGAAGAGAACTGAAAAAATAATATCTTCCAGAACTGGATTATTGTTCATGTAAACAAGTATCACAAGTACTATTTACAAGAAGTATACCAAAGAAAATAACTCATTGGATATTTATCTACATTTTCCTATTTCAAATTTAAGGCAATCCTTACCTTCCTGAAATCAGTTCCTTCTCATATTTAACTTCAATAATTTTAAAAGCATGCATCTAACAATTCTAAATTATCCAAACTTCTAATTGGCAAAGTAACCTCTTACAAAGCCAAATTAAGTAAAGACTAACATTAACATAAATAATCTCCAAGATAAATAACAACTGAAATAAAATAATTAAAGTTGACCGAAGCGCATGAGGAAGAAAATGAGTGCCATATAAAGAAAATCTGAAGTAGCAATATGTGTTGAAAGCTTGAGCATAATTTGATTAAGACATTAAAATAACCAGTCTGACTATCAATTAGTCAGCAGATTCAAACCTTATTTTTCTACAGAATCCCATTATATCATTCTCCAAGGCATGGTTAGTACTTCAGCAAATGAACAGGTGCCTGGA